>CM056376.1:67604051-67802553 GCA_029718625.1 Synaphobranchus kaupii | reverse complement strand
TGATGGGGGGTTGAGAATGAGAGAGAGAGACAGAGATAGAGAGAAGGGGGGAAATATTAGATATCCTACAGTACACTGCCTTTATTTTGCATCATAGACCTTTAGTAGTTCTGCATATCATCCTCAGATTCTGCACACTTGTGGACATGGAGTTTATGATCCAAGAAAAGTGTAGTTTTTCCTGTTTCACATTTTTTTCCTATGTATCTCTCAGTATTCATTGCTAACTGAAGAAAAACTATTTCTTTTGCATTTTTTCCAAGATTTCTTTGTATTTGTGGCACTTTATTTTAACATAAATTATGAAAATAAACAAATACAAAGTTAGTATTGTAAATGGTGCAACTGTCCATTTACCAAGTTTCTGTAATGCTCACACCTGGAGTTATAAAATCTTAAATGGAACACCCCCTAAATAGGTGAAAATTGACCAAATTTGCCATCTGCGCCAAGGGGTTAAAGGGATAGTTTGGAATTTTGGACATAATGTCTCAATTACGACTTACCCATGATGTAGTTGATTGATGGAAACCATTTTCAGCTAATTCCATGCTGTCCCTTCTTTTGGACATACACACGTTGCTAATGCTAGCGCAACTCTTATGGTAACCGGTAGCATCCACTACCAAACGCACTTAAACACTCCACAGTGCACCCAAAGAAAATAAAATACGACGACAGTCTATCTGGGTTATTTTGAGTGTTTATACCATCATTTTTGAAGTCAAACTATCGTTGAATCCTTTACTTTGTGCTGGCCTATATTCTCTGTGGAAGTACGGCGGCGGAGCGAACGTTGGCCATTGCAACTTGTTGCTCTTCTTTGTTGTTGAAGTCGACCAGTGCCGGCACTAAATTCGTAGGTAACATAAAGTAATCACTCCACCCGCCGTACTTCCACAGAGAATATAGGTCAGCACAAAGTAAAGGATTCAACTACATCATGGGTAAGTCGTAATTGAGACATTATGTCCAAAATTCCGAACTATCCCTTTAAGACTGAGAGTCGGTGGTCATTGTGGTTATTTCTGTAGGGAAACCCTGAAAAGTGCCCCGCCCCACCATGCCGTACTTGGCGTATGGCTTACCTGCCATCCAAATTTCTCAATAATGTTAATTTGATGCAGGAGGCAGAATGAGACATCTGATTATTGTTTTACTTCAGATGTTTGTGCGTTTCTCAGTGAAATTACCTGAATGTTTGTTCCGTATATAGCAATGTTCTCTGAGGAGCCGGTCAGCATATGTCTTGTTTTTGCCCCAGGTGTGGAGATCTGCTATGAACTGTACAACCCCCGCATGCAGCAGGTGGAGGTTCTGAAGCTGGAGAAGAGGCTGGATGACAATCTGAAGTACCTCCGAGATGCCCTGCCTGAGTATAGCACAGTGGACATTAATAAGAAGCCTGTCCCCTCAACATTTAGCGGGAGGTGCCTGTTAATGCAGTGAGTGCTCTTTTACATGTCCACTTCTTTAAAATAATAATATAAGTAATGGTCTATTAGGCAAATTTGCCTAATAGAGTCTCTGTGTTTGACAACTGCTGCTTATGCTGCTTTATAAACTTGGTAGGGATGTTGGGATGGCTGAACTCTTGGATCCTTTAAATTATGTTGCATTGAACGCCTGGTGGCGCTGCAGTGCATGTGACAAAATTTTGACATTCACACGCCCTGTTTGACCTTCGTTTGACCTTTGCTGGACAGGTCCCTCTGCTCTTGAGGAACAAATTTGCCTTAAGAACCCATAACAGTCCATCATATTGGATTTTTTGCTAATTAGCATGCATTTTTTGTAAAACACTTAAAATGCTACTACTCCTACAAAATTCAACCTATTTGCACCGAATTTGGTATTTTCACTTTCAAAGGCCTATGTAAAAAAATGGCTGAAGGAGAGCCAATTCATTTTCAGTGGGCGTGGCTTATCACAATAATGCTAGTTCAAAAAACCGTTTGATGTACAATTATGAAACTGGGTATTTGCATTAATAATCACATCACAGCTTGAACCCTAGAGTATTAGCCCAATCCAACCACATGGTGTTAGAGATCCAAATTTTTTATTTTTTTTTTAAATCAGTGTTCTTTTGCAGATATTTCAAACTTGCTCCAGAGACAAAAGCCCTCATTAGGAACATTGATTAGTCCACATGGCTCGGCGCCATTTTGAATTGGCCGCCATTTTGTTTTATCTTACTCATCTGTTCCTTTTCTGCGTTTTTCTTTAACTGCTTGGCTGAAACTGGGCCTGATGTTAGAAGGTGTCACCTAACATGAGCTCACACAATTTGGTGGCGCTATATAGTCAGTTGAATTTGTAATAATTAAACAATCATAGCCTCTGCACTGTTTGACAGTCAAAAGCCATGTACATATCAGAGATGACTGCTGCACAACTAAAAAAATAACTCTTCACTTTGCCCGTGTTTATTTTCATTTTCAGAAAACAAGGTCACAAAGATAAAAGGTGTGGAGACAGGCTACTAGGCTGGTTTCAAATGTTTGAGAGGTGGGACAAAAGGAACAAAATTAACCTGTTTTCTTATTTCGTTCTAACCGGTTCAGGAACATTATGTTGCAGTAGGAACAAAAGAACAGAAACATTAAAATTTGGATTCTGCTCGGAACGAGCCCTGGTTGCAACTAACAATATTGCCTATCGTACCTCACACTAATTAAACTAGCTCTATTCCAATGATATCCAATCTTTCCTAAATGATTTCATGTAACTTGGCCCTGTGTTTTTTTCATCTTACCATCTCAAGAGAATGTGGTCAATGAAACTGCAGACATTCGCATAACCATAACGCCCTCTCCTGAGGAGAATGAGAACAACATCTATTACCGACAGCCTACAATTACGCTAAATATCAGTTTGTAGATTAACTATGTATTTAATGTCTAATAAAGTACAATTATCACCACCAACTGTTGCCAAATAATAGTAGCCTATGTCTATAATAGATGCATCATTCATCCAATACAGCTAGGGATCATCATAAAGCAAATAAATGAATGAACCAACTCTATATGGAGACATGCATGCACAATAGGCTACATCTGAACACACATGGGTCGTAAAGGGTTGTGTACACAGTAGAAATAGCTGCTAATGTGTTAGCCTATATGTCGGCAGATGACCGGCATAGCTAACAAAAATAATTGGCCTTTTGTGTAGCTGCAGTAGCCTAGTAAAAAGTAACGGTGAAGAAAAATAAATCTTTACTGATGCTCGAACCAGGGAACTCCTGCATCAAAGTCAGGCACACTAAGCACAAGGCCATAACGTAGCTGCACATACATGGATGTTTTTTTCCGGTAGGCTTCTGCCTATGTCCAGCGCAGTTTCAGTGTAATTTCTTTCCGGTAGTGTTACCTGCGGTAAATCGTTTGGTCGTTGCAGTACTGGATCATTCAGGTTTAGTTTAGTTTCTGTACTGCAACGGACGTATAATAAGGTATTTTGACTCGCTTGTAGTAGCTTCCTGACCAGCTGACTGACATTCAAATTTCTCTGCCAAAACGAGCTAACAGGACTAACAGAAGCTTAGTAGAACAACACACACATGCTATTTCCCAGCAATCTTTGCATAGCAAAAATCTGAAATGACAATACTACGCTACTATCAAAGTTTGCAATGCATTGTCTGGCAGAACTATGACGTGTTCGGAGGCTATTGTAATTTATTTTTAAAGTGCCTAACCATGAAACAGATATGTTGTTGAACTTACTGTATATAAACCAGATGCCGTAAGGGCGTGTAGGCAATATATTGTAAATTCTTAATTTTCCTAGTACTTTTTTTATGGTCACATATAGCATATGCAGGAACTCACTCAACGCAACAAACACTTTACTAGAAAAAGTAAAAGTTTATTGCAAATCACACTGGCCAGCGGGAAGATCACCATGACACAGCACAAATTGCGGTCCAGTAACCTTCCACGCGCTGGTCATCATAAGCCAAGCTTATATACCCTCGGAGGCCTTGAGTTTGACGCAAATGTTTACATTATCTGTGAGAGCATATCTCCCAAATGTTCCCAAATAACGTGCTTTTGTTCATCAACAACCCACGCCATTAGGTCATGCCCGAAAACTTATGCCACCTACAGGGGCGTAGGTTTCATTTGAACATTGGGGGGGACCGCAAACAGTAAACTTTCTTTGTGATGATAATGGAGGGGGACACTAATAATATACCATCCAACAGTAGTGAACCATGACTATTGGACCGAGGCCCTCAACCATTCCAGTGAGCAAAGCAATAATAATATGGGGGGGTCCAGGGGTCCTCCCCCTGAAAAATTTGAGCCTTTTAAAACTAATTTCCTGCATTTCTACACAATCTCACACAGGGCATTTTCTAAAATAAAATGTTTTATTTATGAACATTTTGGAGAAGTTTTTTTTTTTTTTTTTCCCCCAAAGCACTAGGTGAGATTTGAGATGCTTTCATACAAATCTAAAGCCATGGTAGGCTAATCAGTACATTAGTGGATAAGATAAGGTTATAACATTTTAAACTCTGTGGTTCTCAAACTTGGTCCTGGGGGCCCCCTGTGTATGCTGGTTTCTGTTCCAACCACAATTGCTATCTCAAAATTTTGACAAGCTGTTAATTTTTCTTAATTAGGTGTTTATCATGTTTAGATGGATTATTTAGCCTCTTAAAGCCCTATTCGGATGGGATAAGTTTTACAGGGGGAGGTGGGGTAATGTAATAATTATCGGAGGAGCTCCGTTGTTTTAGTCCCGTCTGAATCTGCCATGTCCGTAACTTTTACGGACTGCGCGCTCCCGCGCCAGTAAAGATTCCGGAATCTTTTACCTACTGTTAAATGTCCGGTAAAAATTACCAAAGGTTAAAACAATCCCGTGCGAATTGACATGTCCGGTAAAATTCTGTTAGAAATTTGTTTTCCCCAGTCTTTTCTCCTGGTTTTTCACGTAAGCACTCGAGGACGCCTTTGGTTGTGCTTTCTTCGGTCCAAACGCGAAAACGTGCGAAAACTTATCCCGTCCGAATAGGGCTTAAGACAAATTATGTCAGAAATAGTTATGCATACCATGAAGACTATCCCATGTTCACATTGTGCTTACAGTGCTATCTTGCAAACAATAATACAAGGTACATTTTTTTTTAACTGATCAATTTAAAGACTGAGGTGAATCAATAGGCTCCTAATTCAGTAGTTGAACACTTGTGTTTTAAGTTCCTTCATTTTTTCCTTAAACTTAGTAACATTTTTATTAATAATTGTTTGCAATATAGCACAATGTGAATATTTGACTTTTATTCTTCATGACATGCATAGCTATTGCTAACATAATGTGGCTTCAGAAGGGAAATAATCCCTCTAAATATGAAAAACACTTAATTAAGAAAAATCAACACCTTGTTCAAATTCTGGGATTGCAATTGTGGTTCGAACGAAAACCAGCATATGCAGGGGGCCCCAGGACTGAGTTTAAGAACCACTGCCTTTAGTGGTAGTCGTCGACATCCCAATTATGGTATTCACATTTCTCTGAACTTCTAAATTAGGCTACAACTTTAAGAGACGCCTCATAATTCCGATGCAGGATTCTTAGTGTCACCGCTTGCGAATACATCAGCCTCTCATGTTGCACTGCAGGGCAATAAAATAAACATTTTAAGGAACCAAATAACCTACCTTTAAGAAGCTACAACTGTTTTCTGATGAACCCTGAAGAGATTCTCTATTCAATTGTCCAGCAACATCGACATTTCCACAGTTCTACCTAACGTTATCGCACTCGCGGCTGTAGTGTAATACATTGCTTGTTATGAAAAACGTCCTTTTTTTACATATATATATATATATATATATATATATATAAGGCATAAACTGTAGATAAATAAGGAGTAGTTAGGTTAGGAACAGCGCCTACAGTAGCCTAGCCTACCTCAATGGGGAAACTTCTGGGTCGGCGGTTCTTTTATTCACTGTGAGGATTTTGATTTGATTTTCAGTTGAGAGGACCGTTTCAGGTGAAACGAATGAAACGTAGCAAAGGCCGCCTATACACCAAACAAACCATCCGCTCTACCCTCGTAACGAGCGTCTCGATTTCATACTCCGTGAAGTTTCTCGTCTTTTTTTGCGGTATGACTTCTCCATTAGGCTTCAAACAACCTGATTATAACATATCCATAACGTTACACAAAACACTGGGTTATGGGAATTGAAGTCCATAGTATTATCGGCCTGAGCAATCGCCTTTAATTGTTGACTACATATCCCATTTGTGCTTTCATAAACTCAAACTTGTCGTGGCCATTAGATAAACCATTGCTACCGTTTGAAGTAGCGAGGGGGTGGGGTCGATAATTCATCCTATGTTTACGGGCGTTATATATCTTTCCGCCTAAATTTAAGTCATTTTTTACCGTTGTTGCAGCCTTTATTGACGGTAAGCTCTACATGGGAGAGGGATCAGTTATGGTTGGGGGGGACAATTCGACTCTTTCCAAACATTGGGGGACACACGCAAAAGAGAGATTTTGTGTAATTACGGTAAAAAGTTGAAAAGTGCATGAGTAAAATTTTGTGTAATTACTTAAAGGGTAAGTTCGCTATTTTGGACCTTGGACCCGCGGTCCGTCTTCCATGAACCTGACCCATGAAGTCCATTTTTTCGCTGATCGGTCCAGTATTGAGTTCGGTACAGATTTCCTGTAGGCTCTCACTGGGCTACAATAGAAGTCAACGGGGCAATTAGAAATGTTATGGAAAAACAACGATAAATGTGCTTTTATAGCTCAGTGTGTATTCTTACGGTCTCAGTATGCTCTCCTGTGAAATGTAGGCTATCGCAAACGCAAACCGAACGTTGAAACAACAGTTCCATTTGAAACAGAACTATTTCTCCGACCGCACTACCTCGCACTGACTTCGGATAACATTACCTGCGCAACTTCAGCCTCTCTCTTCTCTTGCTCTCTTATCATCCATCTCTTGTAGTTCCGTGTCCGTGTATTCTGGCTCAAATCTGTAGCGAGTAACGTCAGTCAAAATCGAATTCTTCGTCTTCGTAATCATTATAGTCATCCATCATCCAAGTTTTTTTGTGGAAATTGTAGCCTACGTTGCTGCAGGTAAACAAACGCAGACTGCTCAACTAGATAGTTTCGTAAACGGCCGGCACACCTTCCAGCTCCCCTACCCCCGACACATAGTACTCCGCGGGAGCAGCGAAAACAAGCAACAGAGAAGTGTTTACTTCCAAGCCATGCCAAGCACGTAAAAATGTTCGGATTGAGATACATTTCACAGGAGAGCATACTGAGACCGGTAACAATACACCCTGAGCTTCCCGTCTCATTTATTGTACATGAAAGCACATTTATCGAACATTTCTAATTGCCCCGTTGACTTCTATTGTAGCCCAGTGAGAGCCTACAGGAAATCTGTAGCGAACTCAATACTGGACCGATCAGCGAAAAAATGGACTTCATGGGTCAGGTTCATGGAAGACGGACCGCAAATAGGGTCCAAGGTCCAAAATAGCGAACTTACCCTTTAATATAATTTATTTAATTCCGGGAGGCTATGTTTTCTGCATGTTACAAAGTAGCCTAAACAATATGCTATAGACTGAGGCTACTGTTGGTGTTTACATTTTTGTACTGTTGGTGTTTACACTGTTGGTGGCCTACATCTCTGATTGTATGTAACTGTCGCTGACTGATTCCCCATTGTTGAAAAGCGCATGCGCGAATTGTGAGTAGTGAAAAGCGCATGCGTAAAATAAAAATTTTGCGGTAAAAACTTGAAAAGGGAATGCGTAAAATTCAAATTTCACGTAATTACGGTAAAGAAAGTTTGCTGTCTAACCCTTCCCAGGAAAGTTTTGGCTTTGCTAGCAAACCTATGTAACGAGTGGTTAAAAGCATCAACTTTGTATTTCAATGGTAACTGCATCTTTTATTGTGAAAAAAGTGGCACATACAGTGCATCCGGAAAGTATTCACAGCGCTTCACTTTTTCCACATTTTGTTCTGTTACAGCCTTATTCCAAAATTGATTAAATTCATTTTTTCCCTCAAAATTCTACACACAACACCCCATAATGACAATGTGAAAAAAGTTTTTTTGAGATTTTTGCAAATTTATTAAAAATAAAAAAATAAAATTTCTCATTTACATAAGTATTCATACCCTTTGCTTTAACGTATTTTTAAAGTATCATATTTCATATTTGGTCGCATATCCTTTACATGCTGTTACTTCCTGAAGTCTGTGACCATCAACATCAAAAAACTGTCGATATCTTATTTTCAGGTACTGTTACAAGCGATACTATAACCTCTCTGCATTTGAATGGATCTCTATGGAAATTGGGGGGTGAGACTAGATTCAGCTGTAAATTACACTGGTACAGTATGGAACACATGGCTGGCTAAATGGCTGTAAGTTATCAAGGGTCTGAGCTATCAAACGAGCCCCAAACCATCACTCTGTTGCCAGATATGGAGTAGATGTGGATGGATCACTGCAAGGGTTATTTCTCCGGACTCATTTTCCTATAGAACTCTATGGGGAAAAAAGTCTGGAGAAACAACCCTTAAAGTGATCCATCCACATCTACTCCATATCTGGCAACAGAGTGATGGTTTGGGGTTCGTTTGATAGCTTTAAAAAAATAAATAAATAAAACGTTTATGGACAAATAGGTTGGCTGTCGTGTTAAGTTAGCTAATGTTAGTTAACATTAGACCTAACTACAGGTGAGAAGGGGTTGAAACTTAAAATGCCATGGCAGGCTATAGCCCCCACCTAGCTACTATTACATGCTATTACAATCTCTGTGTTTCAACTTTATTGGTAGACGATTCGTGACAACTCTGTATAAGGAGTTTCTAAGTCACTATTTTCCCGGAGCAAGTCCATTTAACGAGCAACCCCCCACCCAGTCTACCTACCCATGTGTGACATAGTGGACAATAGCATCCCTGTGTGAGTTCATAAATATATTTATTCATCATATAAAGTTAGAATTCTGTCATAGCAACAAGATAAACCCAAAAATAGCCTGATTGTATGCCAAAAAAGCAGTGAAAAGCCCTGCTCACTCGTGCAAAATAAACGTGAAATTATTGTTATACCACGTATTCTACTATGAATATCTGCTACTAAGTATGAAATAAATATATAATCCTACCATTGGTCTTACACATAGACATGTTCCTTTCAAAATTCAGTGGTCTGTTATTTTCTGTTGTAGGAATTCTGTCCTTTGTAAAGTAAAACTCGGAGTTCCAAAGTTTAGGTCAATAGCAATTTAATTACAGTGCAAAATAGTCTTCATTACAGTATACAAGATACCGGGTAATAGTAAGGCAGTTCAATCACAAAATAGTGTTGTCTGTGGTACAAGCTTTATACCCCAAACCTGAAATAAAATGCTGACATAGAATGCAGGTTCCTGTCCCTGATTGGGTGACAGGCAAACAAATGGACATTGTATGTGGTGTGGAAGGGAACCAAATGGTTATTGTCACCTAGGTATGCTGGCTAACTCCCGTCTCACACCCTAGCGGTGCCGTCGTCACCAGGCTTTGTTTCTAACCCCCCCTTGATCATTGAGTAAGGCTGATTGTGTTGTGACCATCCAAGAACATTGAAGCAGGAAATGTATTTTCCCTACATAATCCCCCCTTAAACCTTGACCCATATACAAACAAGAGAGAAAGGTTTAACTCAGGAACCAGTCTATTGTATTGCTAATCTAGTCTCCTTGGTTGGAATAGGCCTTGATTACTCACTCCCAGCTGCTATTCTATAATTGAATACTATGCCTATCAGTGGCGATGAGTCACTGCTTACACTTACGTTTTAACCTACATTGTATTTATGATAAGTTAGTTGATTTGGCCAGTGGCGTGGTTGATTTGCCAGTGTTTGAGTGGATCATGTCAACTTAAGAGTCTTACACTTCACCCAAGTCTGACAAACAACATGAACACCTCATTCCCAAGAAGTGTGCCAGTGGCGGTGCTGTCCTGTCTTAGGTTGCCCTCTTTTGGCTTGGAGAGTCTTACCCGTCATGGGATCCCAACACCACACCCAGCTGGACTTGTTGCCATATTCTGCCATGCTCTTACCTGGTGGAACTTATCATAATTACAATTTCCTTGAGAATTTAGACTACTGATAATAAAGGTCAGCTGCCAGGAGGAGGTAGATCTAAGGACTACTTCATCCAATTTGACTGTCTGATGATGTCGCTAGAAACCCAAAATTCTGCCGCTTCAGAAATGAATACATACAATACAACATGAAACACAATAAGAACTAGACAAACACATACAGTTGCTTAGAATGTTACTCCCCACAGAAGGCTAGAGTAAGCAATTATCATGCATCTGTTTTATCAGAGCATTATCCTTTACTTTGGTGTATGTTGCTTATGGTGTTCCCTTCTTAGGTCAAGCTTTCCTGTAGACAAGTGCCCATCTGCAAAAACTGATTGGCCACTATTTCACTCAGCTTAACTTCATTTTTTCGGAGTTGCTTGGCCCAGCCCTGTTCCAGTAGCACAGAGAAGACCATCAGCTTCCATCCTGTTAATGGAGATTTCTGTTGATCTGCCAATGGGTTGGATGCAACAGCGCCATGGTATATCAGAAGTGTGGTTGTGAGCAGATCTTTGTACATCTCCGTCACACTTCCCCGCCTGCAGTGCTTGTCCATGTCAGGTGACTAAGCTGTCAAGTTGACCAGGACTGGAACATGGACCCGCTGGATGTTGTTGACCAGGACTCCTGGGTAGGCCTGTGTCATCACTCCAGACTGGGGGGCCAGCCGTTCCTCAGGACACTCTCTCTTCATCACCATTGGTGGCAGCATCAATGTTATGAATACTGCCCACATTTTTTAAACGGATGCCTGGAAGCATACAGAAAAATAAAACAATAAATCCCCCCCCCCCCCCCCATACATATGATTAACATTTGGATCAATTGGTCTGCATGATACCATTTGTATCCCATTCTTTTCCTCCCCTTCATTGTAACCTTAAGATCCCTCCCCTGCAGGTGTCCACAATTTCATGTGGCCCTGGCTAATTTGCATCCCAAGGCCCTTTCTGGAGGTAATTTTTGTCCATGACCATAAACTCATGCAGTAGTTTATTCATTTCCTCATAGGTCAGAGTTGGAGCAGAAGGAGAGATTTCTGACTGTGTTTGAAGGTAATTTTTGACCACAACTATAAACTCATGCAGTAGTTTATAGGTCAGAGTTGGAGCAGAAGGAGATATTTCTGACTGTTACAACTTTTCCTGTGTTTTGCTGTTTTGGATTCTGCCCTGCAGCACCCCCACCCCGTGACCAGCAGTCCCTTTTAAAATGCCCAATCCTACCACAGTTGTGGCAAGCATCTCTAGACGTCTTACGACCCTCATTAGTGACAACAGCTGAAACCTTTTTGTTACTGGGGACACTATGTGTAGTTTCATACCAACTAGATAGAAGACTACAGACATCAGCAAATGTCAAATAGTTTGCTTTTTGTTTTTGAATCTGGCAACAATCCTGGTCATCTAGAGTTTGTGCTGTAGCCTGTCGTTTCAACTCGGCTAAATAATTCCGGGGATCAGAGAAACCATCCCACTGACCAATGATTTTACACAAGTTCCCGAGTTCTGAGGTAGACAACGGAATGTGTTCCTGTACTGCCTCATATTCATAATTTGTAGCAGCGGTGCCCTCAGTGGCTCCTGCTGCTCTCCTACGTGTTTTGCGCCCTCTTATGCGGAAAGGGGCCGCTTTAACTGGACCCACAGCAATGTGACTTTCAGATGGATCTGAATCCGCCTCTTCTGAACTATCACAACTACTTTCAGAGTCGGTGTACTCAGGTAAATTAATACCCAAAGCAGCAACATGACACTGAATTTGTCTGAGCTTATCAGCAGAACTGTCCTTTATTACTGATCTACGCGCAACCTCTGGATTTTTTGCACTTTTTTTCCCATAGCAACTCATAAGCATTTTTACACTTGTCTAACTGTTTATTTATTGTGGCATTTACAGTTTTTGAGTCAGCCAAGCTTGTCCTCAGTGATGCCAACTGCTGCCGCAGTTCAATACTGTTATGTGCTGCTAAACAGCGCTGTGCCTGTCCTGCTGCATTCTCACTTCTAAGTGATTCAATGGTTTGTTGCTGTTCTGCATTCTCACTTCTAAGTGTTGCAATGGTTTTCTGCTGTTCAACAAAGAGTTTCTCTGCTACTGACAAACGGCGTTTCAATTCATTTTCACCTTGCACCAGGGCTGCTAGTACATTTGCCACTTTGATCCTTCGAGCCTCCCTCTCTCTCGGGCGCAGCTCCAGGCTGGATCCCTTTCCACTGAGTTCCTTTACATTACATTACATTTATTTAGCAGACGCTTTTATCCAAAGCGACGTACAGTAAGTGCGTACAGAGACATCATCATCATTACAGAACAGACAAGGCAAAGCACATCCTTTGCATAATGTAGCAGCTATCCCTAGCAATGAACGTTGACTGTAGTTCACAGTAAGCTGTGGGCAAATCAGCAACACCACACTTCCATTCCAAATACTATTATAAACTATACTATTATAAACCATTCCAAATACTATTATAAACTATGCTATTATAAACCATTCCAATTCTATTATAAACTATACTATTATAAACCATTCCAAATGCTATTATAAACTATAATAAACAGACAGGAAAACACAGGGAACAGGGAACTGATATTCCTAGGTGAGGATATCAGTCAAGGTGGAGTCTGAAGAGGTGTGTCTTCAGGCCTCGACGGAATGCAGGCAGGGTTGGAGTAGAACGTAGGGGAATGGGAAGTTCATTCCACCACTGAGGTGCTAATGTGGAAAAACTCCGCAGTCGGGACAAGCGAGAGCCTTTGACACGGAGGGGGGGAAGTGCCAGTCGCCCTGCTGTAGAAGAGCGAAGTGGTCGAGCAGGAACATAGTTCTGGATTAAGTCCTGCAGTTAGGCGGGGCCTGTCCTATTGGCTGCAGTGTAGGCCAGGGTCAGAACTTTGAACCTGATCCTGGCTGCAACTGGCAGCCAGTGGAGAGACCTCAGCAGGGGGGTTACATGGGAAAATTTCGGGAGGTTGAACACAAGCCGGGCAGCTGCATTCTGGATGAGTTGAAGAGGCAGAATGGCGCAGGCCGGTAGGCTTGCGAGCAGGGAGTTGCAGTAGTCCAGGCGTGAGGTGACCATGGTCTGGACAAGAAGCTGGGTGGAGTAGGTGGTCAGGTACGGTCAAATCCTCCTGATGTTGTACAGGAGGAACCTGCAGGACCGTGCCGTCGCCCTGATGTGCTCTTTGAAGTCCAGCCGGTCGTCCAGGACCACCCCCAGGTTCCTTGCAGAGCGGGAGGCAGCCACCACGGTCCCATCAACGGTGATGGAGAGGTCATGTAGTGGGGAGGTCTTGTACGGCATGAAGAGGAGCTCTGTCTTGTCAAGGTTGAGCTTCAGGTGATGGGTAGCCATCCACTCAGAGATGTCAGTCAGACAAGCAGATATCCTCTCCTTAACCTGTGGGGTAGAGGGAGGGAAAAAGAGGAAGATTTGAGTAACGTCAGCATAGATATGGTATGAGAAGCCATGTGAATGGATTACTGAGCCAAGAGATTTAGTATACATAGAGAACAGCAGAGGACCCAGTACAGATCCCTGCGGGACTCCTGTAGACAGGGGACGGGGAGCAGAGACGGAACCCTTCCAGGAGACTTGGTAGGATCTATCAGTGAGATACGATACAAACCAAGAGAGGGCAGTTCCAGAAATGCCTACCTCAGCGAGTGTGGAGATCAGGAGTTTGTGGTTTACCGTGTTGAATGCCGCAGACAGGTCAAGGAGAATCATAACAGAGGAGTGGGAGGAGGCTCTAGCAGTGGCGAGTGCCTCAGTCACAGCCAGGAGAGCAGTTTCAGTGGAATGGCCGGTTCTGAAGCCAGACTGATGCGGGTCAAGCAGGTTGTTCTGGTGGAGAAAAACAGACAGTTGGTTAAGGACAGCACGTTCAATTGTTTTGGACAGGAAGGGCAAGAGAGATACAGGACGGTAGTTCCTGACATCAGCGGGATCTAAGCTAGGTTTTTTAAGGAGTGGGGTTACACGGGCAGTTTTAAAGGCAGCAAGAACATGGCCACAGATTAGGGAGGTGTTAATAACAGAGGAAAGATATGGAAGGAGCTCAGCAGATATAGGCTGGAGGACTGTTGAAGGTATGGGGTCTAGTGGACAGGTGGTTGAGCGCTGGCGCGTCACCAGCTCGAGCACATCGGAGTCCTTCAGAGTCTTGAAGGACGACAGTGTAGCGATGGGTTCAGTATGGGGGATGTGGGGTGTCACCGGATGCGTGAAGGAGTTCCGGATCGCGGCCACCTTCCCCTCAAAGTGGGTCAGGAAGTCATCTGCAGAGAGGGAGGAGGGTGAAGGGGGTGGAGGGGGGGGTGAGCAGGGAGGAGAAGGTGGAAAAGAGTTTACGTGGGTTAGATAGACATGTATCAATTTTCGACTGGAAAAATGAAGTTTTAGCTGATGTGGTTGCAGCTGTGAAGGCTGCCAGCAGAGTGTGGTAGGAGGCCAGGTCATCTGGGGATCTGGATTTCCTCCACTTTCTCTCAGCGGCTCGTAGCATGGTTCTGCTGGATCTGAGAGAATCCGTCAGCCACGGGGAAGGGGGTGATAGTCGGGCTGGTTTGGAGACAAGAGGGCATAGTGAGTTGAGAGACTAAGAGAGGCATGAGTTAAACACAGAGGTGGCAACATCAATGGGCATTTTAGTAAAGGTAGCAGGAGGAGGAAGTGCAGAGAGAGCAGAAGTAGTGAGAGAGGTGTGAGAGAGGGTGCGGAGATTTCTCCTGAACATAACAGCGGGTGGGTTGTTAGCGGATTTGAGGGAGAGTGGGCAGGAGAGAGAAAATGATATAAAGAAATGGTCCGATACGTGGAGGGGGGTCACCGTGAGTTCAGATGTGGCGCAACTCCTGGTGAGTACAAGGTCCAGTTGGTTACCACCATTGTGGGTGGCAGGCGATGGGGACTGAGTGAGGGCAAAGGACTGGAGGAGTGAGGTGACACTGGATAGCTGGGCACTGTCTGGTTGGAGGTTGAAGTCTCCCAGTAGGATTACTGGGGTACCATCCTCAGGGAAGGAGCTCAGGAGAGTGTCCAGTTCATCCAGGAAAGCGCCGAGCGGACCTGGGGGGCGATAGAGAACAACAATGTTAAGTGCAGAAGGGTGAGTTACAGTGACTGCATGAAACTCAAAGGAGGAGATATTCAGGCAGGGTACAGTGGGAATAGAGAATTTCCAGGACGTGGAAATGAGCAAACCAGTACCCCCGCCTCTGCCTGAGGCCCTGGGGGTGTGGGAGAAGGAGTAGCCAGCAGACAGAGCAGCTGGAGTGGCTGTGTTCCTTCCACCCGACTCCTCTGAGTGAAGGACCCTCAGCCTCTCTGCTTCCCAGGCGTCTCCTTTTCAGAAACCCTGATCACAGAAAGCACTGCTTGCTTACTAAGGCATTCGGTTTCAGCTTACAGTGGCCTGACTGTACATTGAGCCGAGCACGGCGGCCATGTGCTCCACTGCAGGGACGCCACTCATGGTCTTACTGCTCTCTGCGACCCGACCGGCCGGTGACCCAGTCGATAGCGATCCCCAGCCCAGCGCCTAAACACAGAGCCCCGTAGTGGTAACCAGCCACCCGGTTGGGAACCGACGGTCTGATCCCTATCCCACCTTGCTATGGGTATAGAAACTTTGGCCGTTTTCACCAGCCTTGCCTGTTCACAGAGGTCGTCTCTTACGCCCCTCTGCTAGGTGTGGACTGTCATCCACGTACCACGCAGTGCCTGCATACTTACACGCGACAACTACGCCGACTAGACGGTACCACGGCAGTATGTCAATTCATACTTCATCAGACACGGGGGCCTTCAGTCTTCTCCCCTGCACTATATAACGTTTTTAACGTGCCCTCGAAACTTTGCAATTCCACCGCCGCCTGTTAAGCACTAGGTTCGGGGTGCCTAATCCCCTGCCTAATGCTTTTGTTTTTTATTTTTACATTTACTATTGCGCTCTGTACACGCTTCCTCAAGCCAAACTAGAGGATCTGATATTTCTAACAGAGATCCATAAGGTCCCTCTTTGCAATGTTTTGCAATATAATCAATGGCCCACTCCATCATTCTAGGTTCTGAGTACACCTATGTACAATATACCTAGTGTGGTGGTTTACCTCAAGGACACAGGATAAATGTGGGATACCCTGCTGGTACTTTTTCTCAAAAAGCCCAGTTCCTCTACAAACACACCTCCCGCTTAACCCTGTAAAGCTACCTTTTACTGTTAAACAGGTCAGAATTTACTTATTAAATTCCCAGGAGAATTCTCATGCCTAAGTCTTGAATTTGCTCCTAAATCTGCTATTTTGCCCACCTTTGCCACAGCTGACAAATCACACTTGTTATATAACCATAAACTCAAATTATTATCCACAGCGGAATAATGCCGAAAAAACCTGTTATACTTACAAAGATTCCTCCTAGATTTGTTCATCGAAATAGGGCTTGCGAGGGAGGTCCATTCTGTCTTCCTTGCAGCAGCCGAAGGCCTGTAATCCTCTCCGTGCAACAAAAGACGTCCTGGCTTGGTGTGGCTGTAGAAAAGTTCTTGGATTCTTTGTTGGTATAGAAAATTGAATGGTGCGGATTGTCTTGCTTGAAAATAAAAAGTTCTCCAATCGTCCCCGCTTTTTGTCCGTTGCTGGCTCGCCAATTTATGTAGGAATTCTGTCCTTTGTAAAGTAAAACTCGGAGTTCCAAAGTTTAGGTCAATAGCAATTTAATTACAGTGCAAAATAGTCTTCATTACAGTATACAAGATACCGGGTAATAGTAAGGCAGTTCAATCACAAAATAGTGTTGTGTGTGGTACAAGCTTTATACCCCAAACCTGAAATAAAATGCTGACATAGAATGCAGGTTCCTGTCCCTGATTGGGTGACAGGCAAACAAATGGACATTGTATGTGGTGTGGGAGGGAACCAAATGGTTATTGTCACCTAGGTATGCTGGCTAACTCCCGTCTCACACCCTAGCGGTGCCGTCGTCACCAGGCTTTGTTTCTAACCCCCCCTTGATCATTGAGTAAGGCTGATTGTGTTAGGTGACCATCCAAGAACATTGAAGCAGGAAATGTATTTTCCCTACACTGTTACAATCCGTTTGAGAAATATACTTTATACCGCTATTACACTATCTGAAACGTCGACTCGTAATACTCCCCATGCCCTGCAAGCCTGTCTCATTCATTACAGTTCATTAGAGTACATTATAACCTTAGCAATGGTATATGCCATGTCTTCTTGGGTGCTTTGAACAATTTACTACAGCCCAGCGTAACGGCAGTTTTCGTTTTAACGGTCTAGTATTACGCAAGCTCAATAGAAAACGCATTAGGGAGGGGAGTATTCCCTTTCCCGATATGTAAGTATTTTTGTGTTTAAAATGCGGTTGGTCTCACTGGCTACATATGTACGTTCGTTTTTCCACTCGAGCACTGTAATGTAAAATTTTTAATTGGAGTCATTATGAATGGGAACATTAAAAAAAAAAAAAAAAACTACAGAAAAATGCAATCCCAGGGCAAAAGTATACATCCTGTAGAGCAGTGGTTCCCAAGCTCGGTCCTCGGGGACCACTGTGTATGCTGGTTTTCGTTCCAACCACAATTGCAATCCCGGAATTTTAACAAGCTGTGAATTGTTCTTAATTAGGTGTTTGTCATATTTAGAGGGATTATTTACCTTCTTAAGCCACATTATGTTAGCAATAGCTATGCATGTCATGAATAATAAAAGTCCAATTTATTGTGCTATATTGCATATAATTACAAAAAGAGGGGCAGAAAAAAATTTTTTTAACTGATTAAAATTAAAGACTGAGGTGAATCAATATGCTCCTAATTGGTGAAATTGTGGACACATGGCCACTAAAACTAACCATTTGATAAATAATGAAGAAAAGACAAAGAGAATGATAACGAGCCAAACCTGCATTGTGTTAATACATTTAAGAAACAAATGATGAGGGAACTTAAAAACACACGTGTTCAACTACCTAATTAGGAGCCAATTGATTCACCCCAGTCTTTAATTTGATCAGTTAAAAAAAAATGTTACCTATTTGCAATATAGCCCAATAAGCACAGTAGGAACACGGGAATTATATTCTTCACGGCATGCTTAGCTAATTCTGACATGATGTGGCATAAGAGGGTAAATAGGCTAATCCCTCTAAACATGAAAAGCAACTAATTAAGAAAAATTAACAGCTTGTTAGAATTTTGGGATTGCAATTGTGGTTGGAACGAAAACCAGCATACACAGTGGTCCCCAGTGGTTGAGTTCATAAATATATTTAATATATTTTTATATTTATAAATATATTTATTTATTATATAAAATTAGAATAACGTCATAGCAACGAGATAAACCCAACAATAGCCTGATCGTATGCCAGAAAAGCCGTGAAAAGCCCTGCTCACTCAAATGCAAAATAAACTGTGAAAGTACTGTTTGATTCTACCATGTATTCTACTAGCAATATATGCTACTAAATATGAAATAAATATACAATCCTACCATCGGTTTTACACATCAAGATGTTCCTTTCAAAATTCAGTGGTCATTTATTGTCTGGTACAATCGGTTTGAGAAATATACAACACTTTATACCGCTATTACACTATCTGAAACGTCGACGCATAATACCCCCATGCCCTGTAAGCCTGTCTCATTCATTACAGTTCATTCTGGTTTAATTGTCGGCTTTTTTATCCAATAGAGTACACTATAACCTTAGCAACGGTATATGTCAAGTCTTTTTCGTGCTTTGAACAATTTTCTACAGCCCAGCGTAACGGCAGTTTTCGTTTTAACGGTCTAGTATTACGCAAGCTCTATACAATACGCTTTAGGTAAGGGAGTTTCCCTTTTCCGATATGTAAGTATTTTTGCGTCTAAAATACCGTTGGTCTCGCTGGCTACATATGTACGTTCATGTTTCCACTCGAGCACTGTCTTTCCAATATGTTTGATAGCCCTATTGTTATTTTTGCATTTTGAGTGCATTTCACATACTGTAGTGCAATCGTTAAATGTATTTTTGATGTAGGTTACCGATGTTCATTGAACATTTGGCAGCATTTTGCAGATGGTGGAATACTATTTTATGTTCATGTTATCGTACATAATATAGGCCATGGCGTATAGCCTATACTTGTCTCTTAGGGCATGACAAATGCTCATTCCAATTTACTGTGCGCTGATATGTGGTAGTCAAAATTTCCTTGGAGTCATTATGAATAGGAAAATAAAAATAAAACAAATACAGAAAAATGCAATCCCAGGACAAAAGTATACATACTGTAGAGTACAGGGACAAGTGATGTTTTATTGAGGTACAAGAGTGAATGATTAGGCAACATTGAGGTGTATGTAACACTGTGATATCAATGTTTTTTACTTAAGCCATCAGAAGGAGCAAATGTATAGGCCTATGCTTTATAATACAATAATGAATAATTTAATTAATTTTATGACATATTTTTCATAGGGGTTTTGGACCCATAGATACCCCCCTATACTGATGAAAATATAGTAATTCCCACTTGGAAACTATGCAAAAGTGAGTTTTATGAGCCAAAACTGTTGATTTGTAGTTAAATATATCATAATTTTTTTTATTTACAGCAGTGCACAATTTATCCGTTTGGATAGATTTGGAGACACTAATGGACAACAGGGTACACTGCTATATTTTGCATCATAGACCCTTAGTAGTTCTGCATATCATCCTCAGATTTAGCAAAACTTGTGGACATGGAGTTTATGATCCAGGAAATGTATATATATTACCGATTTCACTTATGTAGCTCTCAGCAAATTATTTTTTTTATTTATTTTTTTCCAAAGTTTCTTTGCATTTGTGGCACTTTATTTTGACTTAAATTATGAAAATAAACAAATCTAAGTTTGTATTGTAAATGGTACACCTGTCTTCTTTCATTTAAGCCATTTTTCAAGTTTATGTGATGCTCACACCTGGAGTTATAAAGCCTTAAACGGAGCACCCCCTAAATAGGTGAAATTTGCCATCTGTGCCAAGGGGTTAAGAAAATATAGCCCTACTAGGAAACAAAACCTGAAAGAAAAAGAATAACAGATCATTTAGATTAAAGAAAATGTAAACTAACTCTTGTAATCTCTTAAAGGGATAGTTCGGAATTTTGGACATAATGTCTCAATTACGACTTACCCATGATGTAGTGGATTGATGGAAACCATTTTCAGCTAATTCCATGCTGTCCCTTCTTTTGGACATACACACGTTGCTAATGCTAGCGCAACTCTATGGCAACGGGTAGCATCCACTACCAAATTAACTTAAACACTCCACAGTGCACCCAAAGCAAATAAAATACGATGACAGTCTATCGGGGGAGCGATACTTTACGTTACCTACGGATGTAGTGCCGGCACTGGTCGACTACAACAACAAAGAAGAGTGACAACTTGCAATGGCCTCGTTCGTTCCACCGCCGTACTTCCACAGAGAATATTAGGTCAACACAAAGTAAAGGATTCAACGATAGTTTTACTTCTAAAATGATGTTATAAACACTCAAAATAACCCAGATAGTCTGTCGTCGTATTTTATTTGCTTTGGGTGCACTGTGGAGTGTTTAAGTGCGTTTGGTAGTGGATGCTACCCGTTGCCATAGAGTTGCGCTAGCATTAGCAACGTGTGTATGTCCAAAAGAAGGGACAGCATGGAATTAGCTGAAAATGATCTGTTATTCTTTTTCTTTCAGGTTTTGTTTCCTAGTAGGGCTATATTTTCTTAACCCCTTGGCGCAGATGGCACATTTCACCTATTTAGGGGGTGCTCTGTTTAAGGCGTTATGTCCAAAATTCCGAACTATCCCTTTAAGTAAATTTTGTGTTCAATTTCGTCGCAGCATTCAGAGTATGGCCGTGGAATGGCGTTGTTGGAAAAATATTTGCCGCTGGGTAACTCGGAATGCGGATCAACTATTTTGAGCAGTCTTTTGAAACCCTCATTTTCCACGGTTTTTTTGAGAATCATATCCTTAGCCAGGTAAAATATCACTGCTACAGTTACCTCCTTCCAGCACTTGTCTTGTCATACGGAGTGCCTTTCTCAATGGCCTTCGTTAGAGTTGTTTGTTTTAGCGTCTGGCTGCATGGCTGTGACTGATGCACTCATGTGAGATCCCCTAACTCTTTGACTTTCAGCATGCTCTTTGGAGTGCTTTCTTTTGAGGTGATTAAAAAGGTTTGTCGTGTTGCCATCCGACGTGCAAACCTTATCTTTGCAAATGTTGCAAATAGCGGTTGTTTTCGCTGTGTCGGTTTTGGAAAATCCAAACCAGTTCCATATTACCAATGTCAAATTTTTTTAGGGACCAACTCCTCCGTGTTGTCAGCCATGCCGCTATGTTGCCAATCAAAAATGGGAAGGAAACGAAATCCAAGGCACTACCTACTGTTTGCTATTACTGGTTTATTGGTGCATCTGTTAGGGAAGGTGTGAAACGGACCAGCGAATAGAGTGATTTGAGGTTTGGTTGAGAAAAAATTTGAGGTTTTGATTTGAGGTTTTGGTTGCCGTGTATGAGCGTCGTTAGCTCAAATGTGCAGTATCACTGTAGCACGATAACTCCTGATCTTTCTGTAAAGGCAGATCATGGAGACATTTTAATCATTCACAATCTAATATACTCGTATCGCACACCCCTACGTTCACCTCTCTTCGACCATCAGTAAGCCAGGTACCTCCTCCATGCCAGCCCTGTCCTACAGGTCTTCCTCTGAAGAGGCCACGCAGACAGGGTGCTGGCCATCGGACTGTCCCACAGTGTGTCCCCAGCTCCCTCTGTGTCTGCTGCACCATTTGCAGCTCCACCTTGTGCCAGTTTGGTAAAGAGGTGCGTTTTTAAGTGGGTTTTGAATGTATACTGAACAAAAATATAAACGCAACACTTTTATTTTTGCTGCAACTTTTTATGCGTTGAAATAAGATATCAAAGATTTTTTTCTATGCGCACAAAGATCTTATTTTTATCAAATTTTGCTCACAAATTTGTTTACATCGCTGTGGCTAGCATTTTTCTTTTCTTTTCTCAAGATGCTGATTCAAAGCCATGATCACAACACAGGTGTTCCTTATGATGGGATCAATAAAAGGCCGTCCTAAAATGTTGAGTTTTTGTTGTACAACACCATCCGAATTCTTCACCTGCGGGGTCGTCTGAGACGTACCCCATACGGCCAGCTGATGAAATGGTTGGTTTACACAAACAAAGAATTTCTGCACAAACTGTCAGAAATTGCCTCAGGGAAGCTCATCTGCATGCTCGACGTCCTCACGAGGTCTTGATTTGACTGCAGTTCGGTGTCACAATCAACGTGAGTGGGCAAGAGCTCACCTTCAATGGCCACTGGCACGCTGGAGAACGGTCCTCTTCACTGATGAATCACGGTTTCAACTGTACAGGGCAGATGGCAGGCAGCATGTATGGCGTTGCATGGGTGAGCGGTTTGCTGATGTCAACGTTGTGAACAGAGTGGCCCATGATGGTGGGGTGTTGCTATGGGCAGGCATATACTACAGGCAGCGAACTCAAGTGCATTTTATCCATGGCAATTTGAATGCAGAGCGATACCGTGATGAGATCCATTGATGAGGCCCATTGTCATGCCATTCATCCAACGCCATCACCTCATTTTTCAGCATGACAATGCACGGCCCCATGTCGCAAGGATCTGTACACAATTCCTGGTAGCTTCCATGGCCTGCTTGCCAGACAGATTAAATTTCCCTCCGGGGATTAATAAAGTCAACTAAGTAACTAACATGTCACCCATTGAGCTTGTTTGGGATGCTCTGGACCGGCGCATACGACAGCGTGTTCTAGTTCCCAGGAATATCCAACAACTTCATACAGCTATTGAAGAGGACTGGGACAACATTCCACAGTCTACAATCAACAATCTGATCAATTCTATGCAAAGGTGATGTGTCGCGTTGCATGAGGCAAATAGTGGTCACACAAGATACTGATTAGTATTCTGTTCATTACATGGTGCCTTCTTTTTTGGGGGAATCTGTGACCAACAAATGATTATCTGTATCCCCAATCACATGAAATCAATAGATAAGTTCCTAATTAATCTATTTCAGTTGACTGATTTATGTTTATTTGTTTTGAACTCAATAAAACCTTTGAAATTGTTTCAGGCAAAACTAATAGACTTAAAAGAGCGTTACTTAATTTCCCAAGAGCTATGGGAGGTCTAAACCTCCCTAATTTTATCAATTAGCTACTCAATGTTTTTATTTGCATCATATTGTAAACAATTCATCTGAAGAAAAATGGATTAACATAGAAAATTCACAACAAAAAGACAATAACTATTTTTCTCAAAAAGAGCAGAATGAAAAAGATAATGTTATCATAAATAATGCTATTAAAAATTGGAATAGATTGAAATTGATTAACCCCTTTGCGCAGATGGCAAATTTCACCTATTTAGGGGTGCTCTGTTTAAGGCTTTATAACTCCAGGTGTGAGCATCACATAAACTTGGTAAATGGCTTAAATGAAAGAGGACAGGTGTACCATTTACAATACAAACTTAGATTTGTTTATTTTCATAATTTAAGTCAAAATAAAGTGCCACAAATGCAAAGAAACTTAGGGGGAAAAAATTAAAAATAGTTTTTTTAAATTTTGCTGAGAGCTACATAAGTGAAATCGGTAATATATATACATTTCCTGGATCATAAACTCCATGTCCACAAGTTTTGCAAAATCTGAGGATGATATGCAGAACTACTAAAGGTCTATGATGCAAAATATAGCCGTGTATCCTGTTGTCCATTAGTGTCTCCAAATCTATCCAAATGGCTAAATTGTGCACTGCTGCAAATAAAAAAAAATAATGAAATATTTAACTACAAATCAACAGTTTGGGCTCATAAAACTCACTTGTGCATAATTTCCAAGTGAGAATTATATATTTTCAGCAGTATAGGGGGGTAGATATCTATGGGTCCAAAACCCCTATGCAAAACATGTCATAAAATATTATATTATATTATACATTATAACGCATACACATTTGCTCCCTCTGGTGGCTTAAGATAAAAAACATTGATATCACAGTGTTACATACACCTAAATATGTTGCCTAATCATTCACTCTTGTACCTCAATAAAACATCACTTGTCCCTGTACTCTACAGTATGTATACTTTTGTCCTGGGATTGCATTTTTCTGTATTCTTTTAATCTTTTAAGTTTTCCTATTCATAATAACTCCAAGGAAATTTTTACCTTAATCTACCACATATCAGCGCAACAGTAAATTGGAATGAGCACTTGTCATGCCATAAGAGACTCGTATCCATCATAGCCTATACTATGTATGATAACATGAACATAAAATAGTTTTCCACCATCTGTAAAATGCTGCCAAATATTCTATCTTCAATGAACATCGGTAGCCTAGTTCAAAAATACATTTAGCTAACGATTGCACTACAGTATGTGAAATGCACTCAAAATGCGAAAATAACAACAGGGCTATCAAACTTGGAAAGACAGTGCTCGAGTGGAAACACGAACGTACGTATGTAGCCAGCGAGACCAACGGTATTTTAGACGCAAAAATACTTACATATCGCAAAAGGGGAATTATCCTGCATAATGCGTATTGTATAGCGCTTGCGTAATACTAGACAGCTAAAACGAAAACTGCCATTACGCTGGGCTGTAGTAAATTGCTCAAAGCACCCAAAAAGACTTGGCATATACCGTTGCGACGGTTATAATGTACTCTATTGGATAAAAAAGCCGACAATTAAACCAGAGTGAACTGTAATGCATGAGACAGGCTTATAGGGCATGGGGCTTATTACGCGGCGACGTTTCAGATAGTGTAATAGCGGTATAAAGTGTTGTATATTTCTCAAACCGATTGTACCAGACAATAAATGACAACTGAATTTTGAAAGGAACATCTCGATGTGTAAAACCAATGGTAGGATTGTATATTTATTTCATATTTAGTAGCATATATTGCTAGTAGAATACATGGTAGAATGAGATAGTACTTTCACAGTTTATTTTGCATTTGAGTGAGCAGGGCTTTTCACGGCTTTTCTGGCATACGATCAGGCTATTGTTGGATGTATCTCGTTGCTATGACGTTATTCTAATTTTATATGATGAATAAATATATGTATGAACTCAAACATAGACGATATTGTCCACTATGTCACGCATAGGTAGGTATAGACTAGGTGGGGTTTGCTTGATAAATGGACTTGCTACAGGGAAATAGTGGCACTTAGAAACTACGTATTCGGCAGAAATCGTCACGAACCGTCTACCAATAAATTTAAAACACAGAGTTTGTGATTTCCAATCATAGTTCGGCTGCAGTAGCAACGAATGTCTGAGTTGAGCAAAAAGCTTCCGCCGGCGCCACCTTCTGCGCAAAGGTGTTAAAGAACCCATATCTATCCCAGGAAATACAATCATATGGAATAACCCATGGCTAACTATACAAAACAAACCTCGAAACTGGTCCACATGGATATCAAAAGGGATCTGGTATATTAAAGACCT
Source organism: Synaphobranchus kaupii (assembly GCA_029718625.1). Lineage (NCBI taxonomy): Eukaryota > Metazoa > Chordata > Actinopteri > Anguilliformes > Synaphobranchidae > Synaphobranchus > Synaphobranchus kaupii. The sequence goes on along the minus strand of CM056376.1, from coordinate 67,776,782 downwards.
CATTAGAAATAATCAAATAATGTCCTTTACAGATTTAAGAGAAATACCAACTAACTAGTAAAGCATATTTTAATTATCGACAAATAAAAACTCAAATCAAAACTTTAATCTAAAAGGGACAAATGAAAAAAGGGAATTGGATGCACTCTTAGTTAATAGATATTAATATATATTAATAATATATTTGTTTATGGATATCTGTTTTTACGTTTGTTGCTATATCGTGACAAATGAAGGGTGTTATGTATATATTATGTGAATTGATTTATGTCAATGTAATTATTAGTTAAGTTAAATGGTTGTCTGTGTGGGTAAATTAAAGAAAAATATACATAATAATAATAAAAAAACAGGTGTGAATTGGCTTATTTTGCCCGTGGTAGGACGCGGTTAAGAGGGGCCTATCACATTACTTTACATTGTTCAACAGGATACCATTTTATGATAACCATTTAGAGGTTGTCGATGAGAGTATCTTCTAAATGTTTTTATATTTTCCTCACATAATTGGGATGGCAGGTATACCATCCGCCAAGTTACGGCTTGGTGAGGCATGCCCCATACGTATACAGCACTGAGAGTTTGGCACTTTTCAAGGTTTCCTACAGAAATATCCACACTGACCACAGACTCTCAGTCCTTAAAAACATTAACTTCTGCACATTCTGACCCCATGTAACCACACAGAATTCAGGTACAACTTCACACATCCACACAATAAAGCCCCAAACTTGTGTTATTTTTCAGTTTTTTCTTCTTCTTTTTCCTGCTGAATTTGTCATCAAACATCATACCCTCAAAGAATAATTCTCCCCATTGTATAAAAAACATCTGATCAAAGTAGTCTGATGAAAAAGTAGCCAATTGCAGGATACACAGGCAAAATGAACGCTGTCCATGTAATGCTTTTGATTGACATAAGAATGAAGACGTCATGCTTTTGGACATATAAGGAAGTACAGGTAAATACAAAGTAATAGCAACCTGGAGGGTGTAATATGAGGTATGAATGGTGTTGATGGTGTGAATGGTGTAGGAAAATAATAATGTAGTGGATACATCCCCTATAGTTATTTTAACTACTTTTCAGCCCCTTTGCAATCCTTTTAAATATTTAGGCGTACTAAATATATTTTGAATCATACAAACATATCCAGACATATGTTTTTGAGAAAAACCCCTTCAAAGTTCAGCGTTAACGTTACTGGAGAGAAACTTTGCTGGGTCTCATAACCGAAAAAACAAAAGTCCGGTGTTAGCTTGTCATATTACGTTTAAATGCTTCATAACTATAGTTTCACATTGGATTTGACATCAAGACATGCAGATAATGAAAGCCAAGACATTTTTTGAGTAAAATGAGATGAAGCCAAATAACTCATTAGCTTGTCGCCACAAAAGCAGCATATTGTGTGAGGTTACAAGCTGGCTATAACGTTATATAATGACACGTAGCATTACCCTCGACTTCATCCTCTGTTTGTGCATCCAGGGAGGGCACACACACGGGGTATATGCGGCATGCTTGCAATGCAAACGGAGGCGATAACGACAACTCTTAACTTATAACTCTAAACTTAGCTCTAGGGCTAAAGTAGCCTTGCTAGCTAGACAGCTAGGTAGCACCACCACAAAAATTAAGATAAAGAACTGAAAAATATAAACATAACTACACTAAGGATTACAAAACTATCGATAACGCAGACAATGGTTCTCTATAGCAAACGATTGTTTTGCTCAGACTCAAATAGGCTGTTTCACGTTAGTGGGACAGAATAGTTTTATTTGCCTCCAACTATGGGAGGAGATATGCAATGACATTAAAACATTTATTGGCCATTACGTCAGGTCCTTCATGGCGTCATGAGGACCTGTGCCCAATAGAACTGAGCCCAGTAATAATTTGAACTCCACCCTTTTAATCCCCACATCGGAATAGATGGATATAGTTCGAGATTGCAATGAAATTTAAATCTCATACTGTTGCTGATGCTTAATACATACCATAACAACCCCATATAATGTAGTCTGAAGCAAAGTACGGATTTACCTTTACAGTCCCTTTAAGATATTTGTAATTTGTATCTGTATTTATTTATTCCGCTCACCTTGTGTCTAGTGCAAATAATTCTATGTCTAGTGATACAAATGTCTGTTTGCAAATGTGAATGTTATATGCACGAGAAAGATTTATTCATGGAGATAATAAAGTATTTTATCTATATGTGTATCTAGAAAGGTGCAATTTAAAACTTGTACATTTTCTAAAATGCCTATACATCCTTTCTGGAGTGTAATTTTCCATAATCTGTTTACAACATTCGTTTAAATTATGTCTTCTTCAATGAGGCAATTTCTGTCATTTGACAGTTTGATGTGACAAAGTTTGAATGACCACAATCTCTTCAGATGGTACGATGAAAAAACACCGGGCCAAGTTACATGAAATAATTTAGGAAACACTGGGTAGCATTGCTAAGTTTGGAATGGAGCTTGTTTAATTTATGTTGGCTAAGATAGCCAGTATTTTTTTATTGTAACTTGGCCTCATTTTGATATCAATATTTTTAATGGCAGGCTTAACTTCGCTCATTTTATAATAGCCAGTGTTTTGTATGCGTGAGTAACTTGCCATTTTTGTACGTTGAAAACGTTTTTTGTTGAGATTATAAATACATCAAAAGTTTGTCATGTAGGCATGTAGAGGGGGCAGAACCACTTGGGGTGTTCATGATCAGGCTTGACACATGCTTATTAGATACTGTAGTCTAGACAGTAGGTGAAATTAGGAGCCTAGGTGGTGTAGTGAGGTTTGGTCCGTTTTATTCAGAACAAATTAAGTTCAACACTTAGAATTGTATACGTTAGTAGAGCCCAACTTAGTGAAATGACGTAGACATGACAATGGTTTGTTAAAATGTCATATGTTTTATTAGCTACAATTATTAATATATGAATAATACAAACAATAACTTGCATAATATGAGGGATAATATTCTATGACTTAATCTTAATCACAGGAAATTATAATTGCGTGATGGTTAAATATAGAAGCTAACAGTCCATTAACGAGGGTTAGTTCGTTAGTTATGCGCTAAACTATATTTTGTGGTATCTCGTTTTATCAGTCTCATAAACATAAAGTTTTAACAGTGTAAAACTATAAGGTCAGGGAAAATGGCTACTCCCGACAAAAACATGCTTAGCAAAACAAAATACAACAATAGGAACCAGCACTAAAATGACCTCAGCTGGGTATTACAAGTTTTATGCTAGTCTATTAATTGATGTCAGTGCTAAATAAAATTAGTTTTAATACTTAACGGTAACAAAGGGAGGCCATTCCCTATTCCATTAAGTGATGTCAGCTGGTCCAAGGTCCTGGTAGGTGTGTGGACTTCTTCACCAAAGTCGGGTCGCAACGGCGTTCCCGTCAGGATGACGTGGACATGCACAGATCTCCACTTGGGCGCGTGCCGCAAGGGAGATAGTAGAGGAACAGTCTGAAGAAATGTGTCCTCAGAACAGCTGTTGAAGGAGAATAAACGGTGGACGGTGGCAGGCCAACTCTGTCTCGTGATCAGACGAAATGCGGGTTGGGAAACGCAGCAAAGTTAGCCAAAGTTTATGGCTAAAAGTCACTGACGCGACCGAACCCATTCATTTTATCCACATTGGTAAATGGCTTTAGGGCACCCATGCGTTTGATTGGCTCATTTCCTTGGAACCATCAATAAAACACATATGGATCAGCCATTTCCAATTACATCAGGTTGTTAAATTGGGGTCCTCCCTCTCCTTCACAAAAGAGGGGGTCAAAAGAGGTGTTTTTCTGCCCAAACCGGTGCCTGATCGATCAAGCAGACTGTGTGTTAATTGTGAATGTGACTCAGCAGAGGGCCCAGTCCAATGATCACAAAGCCAGAGTCCCAATATGTCCCTGTATTCATTACAGTGGGCAGAAAGTCAGGGTCTTTCAGGAAACACTTGCTTTGGCAGTGATTACTGTAACATACTCCAATGGATAAAGAAAGCTCTGACCTCTTACCTTTAGGCATTTAGCAGATGCTGTGATCCAGAGCAGCTTGCACAAAAGTCTGTACAAAGAGTTGGATAAAGAGCAGAGATGATACTGAGTTGTCAGTTGTAGCCATTCATAAACCTGCAATATAATGTTAAGTGCTATCATATGCACAAGAGGGAGATTGAGGATGTAGTGCTTTATGTAATAAAAGGGTTTCAGGGTATATTCTGAACCGTAGAATAAGTTGTGGCATTCAACCTAGAAATGTGGATACAGTAAATTACTGATGTAGTAAAGCATTGTGTGCTTTCTCTTTGTCAGCTGAAAGTGAAGATGAAGCCAAAGCCATGGTCCAAGCGCTGGGAAAGGCCCAAGTACAAGGTCCAAGGCATCCGTTTTGACCTGTGCCTCTCTCCAGAGAAGATGGAGGAGGCGCAGAAATGGGCTCAACCCTGGCTGGAGTACGACATGCTGAAGGAGTATGACACCTCCTTACTGGAGGAGAGCCTCTGGCAGGAGGTGCAGAAGGATGCAAGCAAGTGACACCCCCCTCACATGCAGGGTGAGGTCATGGCAGGATTTTTTCAGCAAGATGGGGTCATCTATGCTGGGCTCAGCAGGGATTGGATTCTCCCTGATGTTTCCTTAATAATCAAGAACTACAGATTTTAGTCATCCTTGCTCAGACATTAATAACAGACTGAATTATCTATGTGTTGGTGCCTCACCAGGTGTTAACAATTATGGAGCTGCTTGGGTTAATGTTGGCACAAACAAAAACTACCTGGGCCAATTGAAAACATATGGTAAAACTGAAATCGCATATTTTAAAAACTCTAAATTTAGTGTCACTGGCACTCCGATTTGGAAAGTTGTGCTGGATTTGTTCAATCCAGTACGGCTGTGAGCACAAGAGAGAAATAAACTTGCTTTCTGTTTTTGACGGAAAATATTGGTTTATGAAACAAGCTAACAATGTGTGTTTTAATAGTGATGCCCTCAGGGGGCTCTGAGAATATGTGTAGGCCTCTGCGCTCTGGGTCGAAGAGTCAGAGGATCGGATTGGTTAAGGATTGTGGTGTCTTGTGTTTTAACACTTTGCAAAAGTTATGTTTGTGCCACAAAATATAATGTATATTGTAGTAATTGGACTATTGGGTTTTTTTTTGTTTTCAATTACTCATGTAAGAAAACTATTAAATGCTTGACTGAATGCTGCTTATGTTTTTTTTAAAATGGCGGTTATAATTTAATTTGGATGTAGGATATTTAATTGGGAAATCATTCCAAATGGGAGTGTAACAAATATGTAAATATGCATAGAGTATTGGTGGTGTATTGGATAGCACTGCCACCTCAGCAATAGAATAGAACGTTATTGTCTAACTAGGGTTGGAAAATTATCTTTGGCCTCACCCAGGCACTGAAAAACACAGAGATACAACATATTCAGTTACATTTCACAATACATAGATCGAGCACTCAAAATACAATAGAATGCCTGACATTGGCCCACTCCAAAATGTCTTGGCTAACACCAAAGCGCTTAAATTTCCTCATTAAAAACAATCGCTGGGTGGCCTTTTTATATACAATCAGTGTTATTTGTAAAGATCAGTTTTGTATTGATATGTGTTCATAAATATTAAAAACATTACACCATTTCAACAGGTTGGTCACAACAATAGGAACCTGCAGGTCAAGGAAAAGAAGTGGGAGTGGGTCGCTACTGTCAAGAAGTTCCTTGGTTTTACCTACATTAATTAACAAAGCATTAGACCGACACCACTCCTGAAGAGTAGAGACCTGCTCAAACTAAAAGGCTGCATTCCAATAATCACATTTCAGCAAGGAAGGATCCATCAGCCGCAGCCAGTACTCAAGTTGTAAAAAAATATCAGGGGGGATGGTGGATTTTATCATATGGGGACATAATTTGTGCTGATAACGGCGCAGAGGGTGGGAGACCAACTCTGTACCCTTTTGATTATTGTTAAAGCATAAAGATAATGATTATACACCTAAAACAACATGCATGTTATGGATGTTAGGTGTCAGATACTCCTGTCATTGCTCTTGACCAAGGCACCTCAGAATTGGAGTCGGTCCCCGGGCTGCCATGGCACCACTTACATTTGACTTAGGGTCAAATGCAGAGGACAATTAGTGCAAAATCATTTTTTCACTTTAATTTAAAGGGGGGGAGGGGGTCAAAAAATGTGGTTATAATGGAAGTCTATGGTACAAATCTTGTAGGTTAACAGTCCCAACGTACCTTTTTGTTCAATCTGACATTATACAAAAAGTAAAAATGCACCAAAATCAATCTTCTCATTTATTATTCAGATGGATCAGCTGATGATACTAATAATAAAGTCAAATTTGTTTTTATAATATTGAATTATAGTGTATTTTTCAAAAAAGCAGTTACTGGTATATGATCAAAACTGGTATCTAAAGGGTTAATTTTTAATCGTGATTAATTAAATCATTATGTAAATTAAACAAGAACCCTATCATGAAAAAATGGAGGAAATCAATTAGAAAAACATTGATCTATCATCATTTTATTGCAGTTCAGGGACGTCACTAGGATGCAAAGACATGCGAGCGCAAATTGTTTTGGTATATACTGTATTAGAACTACAGTACACATATGTCAACAACCAGTGAAGAAGCCAAAATGGCAACAAGTAAAAAACAACAGACATATTCTCTTCTTCCATTTCTCTTTTGTTGTACAATAGCGTTATGAGGGACAGTTTTCACTAACATTAACTGACTCTAAACAATAACATTCTATGGGGACTGATATTACTGTTTCGAAATACTAGAGAGATATATTCATGGCAAAGAATAGAGAGCTGTCGATAGAGTTAGCTAGCTAGCTATTTCTTGTATTTTTCTCGTTCACGATAGCGTAATCCACTTGTGTGTGTAGCTAGCGTTATAGCATATGGTTATGGAAAAGCGCCTAATGTTCCATTGAAAAACTGCGTGTGTGTTCGCTGCACATACGGAGGTAACTGCTTTTAATTTTAATGATGACTGGACCAAGTTAAACATTAACAAAACAAAAGCTTATGCATCAATTTGAAGCTGTTTGCTGACGTTGATTGTGGGATTTTAGCTACGTTAGCCAACTTGACAGTCAACAATAGCTTAATTTAGTGTTAACATCATAGCCTACTACAATATTCCCTTTCCTTTACCTCAAGTAAACCTAGCTAAAGTTAAGCAGGTAACAATCGTTAATAACTACTTACAATTTCACTCTGTGCATCATTCACTTTGAATCTTCACATCACGGCTAAACTTCTTAGCCACTAACGTTATCCTGTCACAAGCCGTTGCCAAAGCCGATCGTTACTTGGCAGAGCGAGAAGCTGTGAGAAGCAATGGAATGCAGCCTCCCCCAAGGTCCGCGATTTACATTGTGAAGTAGGCTACGACAGGCTAGTATTGGATGGGGAGACAACAACATACAAACCAGAACGATAATTTTAAGCCAATAATGGCAAATTATTTGGGGGGGCTTAAGAACATTTTAGGGTAGCTTCAGCCACCCTAAAATAGGCCTAACGACGTCCCTGTTGCAGTTCAAATACATATCTTTTATGTTAACATTCCCAATGTTACTTTTTTTAACAGGGCATTAAGTGCTAATTGAAACTGTTTAGAAAATATGAAAATATATTAAAAATTATACAGATAATACAAAATAGGACCAATTTTGTCAATGGCTGCCTACTCCACTCTCCCCGAACATGATTAGCTGACCTTAATGAAGTTCAAGTCCTCATCTTTTAGCTAGCTAGCATTAGTTAGCTAGCTAGCTAACAAGAGAGAAAAACGTAGCTAAGCTCCAAACTAACGTTGTTATTGCTTATGTCCAGAGATTCCACCTTTGATGACTAAAGTAATGAGTAATGACTAAGATTACTGACTCTTGACTTACCTGTAATGTTATTTTTTGTCTTTTTAAATATGAAGTCCCTCAGAGAGCGCTGTCCTCCTGGTCGCTTGGGCATTGTGATGACCGTTACCTGCGCTCGTGCTGCTATGCAGCTTCTAGCATCAATCAAACGCATCACGGCGCTCTGGTGCCTCTAGGGCACTCGCATAGCATAGCGTCAGTGACTTGGTAAAAATGTCATTGCATGTGTGCGTGCTCCCTCGCCCACAGTAGTTTACTTAATATGCGCAAAATTAATGTTGAAATAGCAGTAATACCACGTTCAATGATAAAGTGACATAAGGGATGGAAAGGGGGGATGGTCGTTTTAGAAGGGGGATGATTTTGACCGTTTTTATTTCAGGGGGGATGCCATCCCCCCTCATCCCCCCTCAACTCGAGTGCTGGCCGCAGCCATGCTAAGGCCCTTTCAAATTCCTTATATTGAGAAGGAAAGGAGCTTCACGAGTCCTTTTATCTGTCACCAAGGATGCTCTGGACTATCCTTTTCAGAAGGAAAGTATTATTCGCACCCCACAATGCAATGCCACCAATGTTTACAAAAGCATCGGAGTTCTGGGACCTACCGAATTCAAACAATGGATGAGCGAAAATCTTGAGAAATGCCAGAAATCTAAATGTGAGTAGCTAGTATTGTTGTTTAGCGTTGGCTTATAATAGAAAGTAAAAAACAATGACACAATCAGACAATACACCAAATTTAAAACTTTCGCCTAAATAAAACAGACGGTTTAAGTGAAATACAGATGGCAATGATGTGCATTTTGTAGTCATTTTCTGTGAAGTGTAGTTTGCTATGTTGAACAGTCACATCGATATCACCCGACATTGCACCTTGGTTTGAATTCCAGATTCCTTGTAAATCTCTCCATCCTTTCCTTGACCCCTGTGATGTTTTCTAGCAAAGTCAAGGAAAAGTTGCAAGGAAAGGAAAAGGGAACTATTTTTTCGGCAATCCGAATGCAGCCAAGGTGTTCAATTGCCGCCTGGCCTTGGTAAAATAAACCAACAAGGGCCATGTCATCCACATATTTAAATAAATTTACAGTATTGCTCTGCAGCCACCTTTCATTTTTGTAAATTGAAAACAATGGTGATGAAACACAGCCCTGAGGCGCTCCTGAAAACAGTCCCTTACTACAGACTCAGAACAGTCAGTTAAAAAAATCCTTAATCCAGTGAGCCTGGCCTCCATTCACATTCAAGTTCAGCAGCTGCTGCAGAATTATTTGAATTTGCATTGTATTAACAGCGGTGTTTAAATCAATGCATAAAATCCAAGTGGCATGTTGGAAGTGACTGGCAACCATATTGACCATGGTGAGAGTTGCACGGTCTGCTCCCTCCAAGTCATTACGATGTATCGCCACATATGGGTTTATTCCAGTCGCTTATTTTCACTCCTTGCATCCTATCCTCGCGTCCTTTCCTCGCTCCTTAGCTCCAGCCAGCGGAGAACGCGAGGAAAGGATGCAAGGATCAGATATGAGGATGGAGGAATCGAGGCAACATGCATTCGGCAAATGGAACGTCTTTGCTCAATCAAGCGTCAGTGTCATATTATGCTTGTGTGTTAAAATAAGCTAATAAGCATTATAGTTATTCATGAATGAACATAGCTTTTGTTAGTTATAAAGAATGAGTGTCATTATGGATTAGCGCTTTATAATAAATAGAAAGGAACGGTTAAATTGCATTTGTGTAGGGGTGTGCCTGCAATGTGGGAGATGTGGAGAGTGGTGGATAATTTATATCCGTCACACATTCAGAGAAAAGGCTCCCCCAAAGGCTATACTCACTGAAGCATCCTCCGGCAGCCTCCTCATTCCCCACTCCTCGTTCCTCTGAGGAGCATTCAGCAGTTTGGAATGTCCTTAAAGATGGCAAACCGCAATCAATTTCCGGGGCAGGCGAGGCCCGAGGAGAGGACGGATAAAATAAGTGATTGGAATGAACCCATAAACGTAGAAGTAGGTGTGTCACCAGGCAGTGAAAACTTCGGTTTGATTTAAATAATAATAGAGTTCAATTGAATGCTTCTAAATGCGTCTCTCGCTATATGTTTGACTCTGTGGTCTGCTAGTGTTACAGTAGCAGACCACAGAGTAACACCCCCCACACACACACACATCTCTTTTGCGGCTTCTGAGCGATCCTTCTCGGTGCTAGGCAGTCTGAAGACCCTGGGTGAATACTCAAAAAATGCATCCTCTTTTCCTCCACTACCACGTCTCCTCCGTGCCCTGGAAACCGATCTTTGTATCCCTCCCTCCACTGTCCCAATATCGGAGGAGACGAGTAAAGCGCTTTGGGCATTGCATGATAAAATTAGGTTAATTGTGAAAAGCAGAAGCACTACAGGAATCATGTTTTATGAACTGGCTAGATGGTTTGTGTTTTGTTTAGCTGTATTGTAGCCTATAGCTAATATGCGACAGACATCTAACCTAGGTAACTACGTTGAATGAATGACAAAAGACAACACGCGCTGAATGGTGACAAAAGCCGTCAGGTGTCCGAATTCATTGTTTACTTAGTACACTATTTAGCGCCCTATATGGGCATTCACTAGTTGGGGATTAGGGATTAGTGAATAGTGAGCGATTTCGGACACAGCCTGTGACTAATGCTATTTCCTCTGGTGTATCTCAGTTAATGAAACATCACTTATGTTATCAAACCACACATAGAATAGGACCAGTGTTGCTTAAAATTGAATTAATTTAACTGATGCAAAATGTACTAATAAACACATGAGGAATTTCCTTCGTGGGGAAAAAAGATATTACCAAGAGGATAATTTTGGAATGCACAACTTGAGAACATAAATTGGCAAAAGGCTTGGCTTTGTCTCTTTAGATTTTGCATATCCAACAAAGTTAGAGAGGTACACCTGAAAATACTGCACAACATATACCCTTCGAATGTGATGGTTTCAAGATTTGTTAACATAAGTGGACCTTTTGTGGTAATGAACCAGAAATACCGTACTCACTTATTTTATAGCTGCTCTTATACTATTCAATTTTGGCATGATCTGGAAAGGTTTATGACAAACAAAGCAGGATGTAACATAGATACTACGTGTAAAGATGTCAGTGTAAGTGTACTATGAAAACAAAAATAACTTTATTATTAAAATAATAATTATTAATAACAAAAATTGTAATTTTAGGATAAATTTAATGTTATTAGTTCGCAAATTGATTTCATGTCGATAATTGAGTTTTTGAAACTTCTAAATAAAAGGGAATGCTTGTCTACTATCCAATATTGAGCTATTTACAGAATGAGCTATTTACAGAATAAAGAGTCTTTTTTCATTAATATTTTCTCATAATTTTATTTTTTATATATTTATGTATTACATTTTCTGATTGTCATGTCTATCAGTGCTGTCTAAATTTTACCGTTTGATTTATCTATTTGTACTTTTCATATGACCTATTGCTATTGTTTGGTGTCTGAATCGTATTTTTCTTGCTTGTTAAATTAAATTTTAAAAAATGTATGTAATTGGTTGCCAACTATTGTGCAAAAATACGATGTAGGCCAGAATAATTAATAATTAAAAAAATACACATCTTTGTCTGTGTGGTATATTTGACCACGGAACAATAATAAGCGAGTTAACATCAATATATGAGTGGAAGTATAATTTTTTTTTGCTGTCAAAAATGAATGGAGCCAAATGGGGAAACTGTAGATCAGCAGAGGGCGACATTATATCCGGTGATGTGTCAGTAAAAATAGCTTTACAGATGTCCTGAGGTAAAACTAGTCCCATCAGAATAGGACTTAATGCCTTATTCGCAGTGGACTATTATTACATGGGGACCTCGTGATTTGTAATAATTGCGGAGGTCATCTGTGATCTTAATCTCGTGCGAATCTGCCATGTCCGTAATTTGTAAAGTAAAAATTCCACTCCAAATGACCTTATTACCATATTTCACAAAACATAGAGGACATCTGATAATATTAGTCCCATGCGAATCACCATCTCAGTAATTTGGAGTGATATTTTTTTCTACCACAATTGTTTTTTCCACACCTTTTTTCTGCATCTTTCTGAGTCGAGAATTATGAAGCCTGCAGTATGAATTATTAATGCTAATTTTGACAACATTTTGGGTTTTTAAATGTAGGCCTACATTTACTGAGTTGAAAGTGAATTGTAGCCTATATCCAACCCTGTAGCCACCTTCAACACACCAATTTGCGTACGCTGTGCCTTACAGATGTGCACAAAATAGCCTAAGGCCATGACCGAATATGATTCCTTCACCCCTTTCAGGGCACATATTTGAGTCAACTTCATCAATAAGTTTTTCAGTGGGTGACTTTTTCTCACAAATGGGGGCACTTAAAATCCCTTGGATGAAACCCTTATTTCTTTTTGTTGAGGGGATTCAGGAGCACACTCATCCGACAATTTCAGGAAGTATGCTGGAAGTAAAAACTACAATTTGTACACACTGCTTGCAAAGTGAGGGGAGAGGGCACATAATAAACGGGTCTGAGTGGACAGGGGGCAGGGAACAGGGATCATATTCGGTCATGGCCTAAAGTCTGAAAGAGTGTGCCAAACACGTCTCAGCTCACTTGTCACTTATGCCAATAGTCAGACCTTGTCAGACAGCTAGATTTTGACGATCTAGTGGATGATTTTGCAAGGAGAGAGGCAAGAAAGACACCAATATAGGAAAGCGGGGGGGGGGGGGGGGGGGCCTCCAAAAGACATGTGCGACCACGGAGCTAAAATTGCATATAAAACGCCGGTAAAAATTAGCAAACCTGTTTCACAGACTCTGGGGTAGGCTAATTCATGACCGCTGAAACCTTCTCGGGGTCCATTCGAATCTTTCCCTCTGCCACTATAAACCGCAGGAAAGAAACAGAGTTGGAATGAAAGACACACTTCTCGTTGAGTGTCCAGAAGCGCTTTTAATACCTGCTTGACATAGCCAATGTGCTCTAAAAGATTAGCGGAAAAAATCTGAATATCATCCAAATAGACAAATACAAATTTTTCTAACAACTATCTAAGCACGTCATTCACTAGCGCCTGAAAGACAGAGGGGGCGCTAGTGAGCCCGAAAGGTATGACCAGGTACTCATAGTGTCCGCTGCGCATATTAAAAGCTGTCTTCCACTCGTTTCCCTCCCGCATACGCACCAAATTATAAGCGTTCCGGAGGTCGAGTTTGGAAAAAACGGATGCGCCCTGGAGATGTTCAAAGGCAGAATTCATGAGCCCTTTAGCCAGTGCCTCTTCAATGTATTTCTTCATAGCTGCGCTTTCAGGAGCCGACAAGGAATACAGGGAACCCCTAGGAGGTGTTGTGCTGGGATGCAAGTTAATAGCACAATCATAAGGTCAGTGAGGCGGCAAGGTGGTGGCTCGTTGTTTACTAAACACCTCCGCGAGGTCCGATTAATCGGCTGGTACGTTAGAAGGCAAAGGGAAATCGAGCTCCCATCACTCTAGTATTCTCAGAACTAGAAGGGGAATGTGGTGTGGACTCAAAAACTGTTTCAGGATCAGAGAACTCCCCTATGGACAAGTTGTCACACAGAGGATTCCAGTCAAACAGCGAATCCCAGGCTAAACTCTCCTCCCTGTCCTCTGAGGGTGGAGATGACCTAATCAGGTCGGACGGAAAGCCCACCTCCTCATCGTCGCTGATTGAATTAGAATCTGAATCGAACCAATGACCGTTGGGGCCAGGTGACGATGTGTTGACAGTGAGAGGCGCACTGGGGACCCCACTGTCTTTATTATTACCCCAAGTAATGTGTGGTTTATGTTTGATTAACCAAGAATGTCCTAAGACGAGGGGGTAAGCTGGTGAGTCAACCAGGAAGAGTCTGATTCATTCCAATTGACCACTATAAAGAACACGCATGCGGATAAAATCTGTGGTTTCTTTGACTAGACCGGTGCACAGCGGGTGACCGTCAAGGGCCGCAATGTACCGGGGCCGTGAGAGGAGATGAACCGGTATTTTAAGCCCCTTAGCCCACATGGATCCACAAAAGAATCAACTGCTCCAGAATCCAAAAAAGCATCAGTATTAACTGAGTGTTTATTCCAAGACAGTTGGACTGGTAAAAGGGTACGAAAGACTGATTTATTATGTCTCACTGGTGACTTTCGTTCCCCTAGCGAGACCTCCCCGTTTCTCACCAACTTCAGGCACTCAGCCTTAGTCTGTCCCCTGTGCCTGCAGTAACAACACCATTCCCTGCGTTGCTCAGGTTGGTTCATGTGCGTTGCGGAGTGAAGAGCTGCATGGGTTCGTCCCTGCTCAGAGAGCCACGGACAGGGGTGGAAGCTGAAGGCGTACCCGGAAGAGAGGGGACGTATGGCGTGGAACAGGTCTTTCTCACATATCTCTCTCTCACATTCCTTGACACGATTGTCAATGCGAATGGCAGTTGTAACCAAGGCATCAAATGTGCCAGTTGCTTCTTTAACGGGATCGGAGAGTGCATTGGTGAACAATGTTATGAGCGAACCCTCTGCCCAGCCGGTTTCGCCTGCCCGGAACGTAATGGAGAATTCCGATACATTGCTGTTCCACTGACGAATGCAAATTAATCTCATAGCTGCTTCCTTACTGGTAACGTGATCGTGATCAAACACCAATGGCATCTCTTTCATGAGACTAACGGAATTATTCATAACAGGTGCTTGTAACCGTATGAGTGGATCAGCCCAAGCAAGAGCTGTACCGGTAAGCAGGGATAAAATAAGCAGCACACGAGAGTCCTCGGAACAGAAGTGCGATGGTTGAGCTTTAAAAAAAATCAGACACTGAGATAGAAAACCTCTGCACCTCCCCGATTCCCCGTCGTAACGTAGGGGGAGTTGGAGTTTAGGCTCTCGAATAGGGATTGGATTAGGTGGTGAAGGGGGACTTTCAGGGGAAGGTGCTTGGTGAACCGTGGTAGCTGTCACGCCAGCTAGTTGGCGAAAACTGTCTGCTAATTCGCGCAAACTGTTTTTCTGGCGGCATAAGCCTGAAACCATCACTTTGCTGCCAGATATGCAGATAGATATGGATCACTTTAAGGGTCGTTTCTCCTGACAAATTTTCCTATTGAACTCATAGGTCAGGAGAAGAAACCCTTCAAATTATCCATCCATATCTACTGTATTTCTGGCAGCAGAGTGATGATTTAAGGCTTGGTTGATACGTCAGACCCTTCATGACTTAGAGCCATTTGGCCAACCATGTGTTTCCATACTTTTCCAGTGTAATTTACAGCTAAATCTAGTCCCACACCCCAATTCCCATAGAGATCCATTCAAATGCAGAGACGTTATATTATCGCTTGTAAGAGTACCAGAAAATAAGATATCAAGAGTCTTTTAATGTTGTTGGGTCACAGACATCAGGAAGTCATGGCATGCAAAGGATATGCGACCAAATATTAAAAATTTAAAGGCACAGTCAACTTAGTGTATGTAAACTTCTGACCCACTGGAATTGGGATATAGTTAATTAAAAGTGAAATAATCTTTCTGTAAACAACTGTTGGAAAAATTACTTGTGTCATGTCCTAACTGACTTGCCAACACTATAGTTTGCTAACATGAAATCTGTGGAGTGGTTAAGTTTTAATGACTTCAACCTAAGTGTATGTAAACTTCCGACTTCAACTGTATGTATTTCACTTTGGCTGTGCCTCAAATTTCATACTTGCGTACTCATGTACATGAAAGTATGTACTTCCAGGTGCACTAAAAAGTATGTACTACTTCGTATGCAAGAAACCGGAGCGCTTAAAAACCCATTATTAGAGACGTGCTTGAAAAAGGCGTCCCAAGCTCAACAAACAACGAGATTCAATTCTCAATGGCTGTGTGTGCGTTCATCCCCATATCGCACATTGAAATTAAATTGATATTGATTGTTTTCTGATGTATTTATTCACATAAGAATTTCTTAAATAACGGCAATGTACAAAGGCTATCGTGCTTGTTAAAAAAACTGTAGACTAATACATACATACTCGGGGGTGGTGGGGGACAATTATATAACCTATATATGGCTGTAGGCTATAGCCTTTCTTATAGGGAGGGCAAAATGGAGCATTAGACCGTAGAAAGCAGTGTGTGCATGGGAGCTCGACAATACATTTCTCACAGAAAACGTAGTTTGTTGACTGTATTAACTTCACTGCTGTAGTGATTAAACTTCCAAGAAGTAGTGCAGGAGTTACGTTAACCGAGAATTTCCCGTCATTTACCTATTTGTAGAAACTTTGACAGAAAAATCCAAATGGCATATTTGTCATTTTGATAGATAGAAATGACAAATAGCCTATGCCAAATTGCTGCAAATGTGTTAAACACTAACGGACTTCAATAGTCTAAAACGTCTTGTGTCATCTCAATACTTTTTGTACGCTAAATCATCTCATAATTCAACCTAATAATTTTATGAATAGACTTAGTTGTTGGAATTAAAATGTTATGAGAGCGACGCACATCCAAAAATGCAACGCAAACAATTTAAAAATAGACTAAAATGATGACCAGTAAACACCAAAAGCGCAACCACTGCCTAAGTACTAGTGTTTTGTTAGCCTTTATTGGTTGCAATTCAATGAGGCCATTTGTTGTAGCTTACACAAGCCATAAAATGATTTTTAATGTTAGGCCAACGTTCAAAGTGAAACTGTTCAATTATGGTCGACGGCACCGAAAAGATGGAATTAAATCTTTAAAAATTATATATTTTCTGAATCGTCATTGATTTTGCATGTCCGCTGTTGATGAAGCGCAGTGATCTGAGCATACAATTGTTATGTAAATTACGCACTGTAATTTGCTACCTAAACTTTTCAGCACACTTGTCATCGAAGATAGGCTTTACTCTGAAACGTCAAGCTTCAGAATCACGTTTAAACCGTTACCACGATTTCTCCTAGGCGGCAAAACGCCTAGGCGGACCGCCTAAGACATTTCAATGCAGGAAAAACCTGTAATTAACTGGAATTAACTAACAACGTTCCAATTCCTTACAACAGCTGTATTCGGTGATTGTTGTGGGTTCTAGCGAAGCAATCCAGGAATGTTGCTTGTCTAGATTCAACACTTAAAACAGTCGTTATGGACTTGTTAAGGAAACATTAAGGTAACATTAACATTAAACCTAAATATAATACTTTTTACAGACAAACACCCTACATTCGCAAAATGAATACACAATGAAAGCAGTCAATCATCCTGGTTTTACTGGCTTACCTGTAATAATTTGGTGGTAGATTGCTAGTCAGTCATCAGCAATCACATGAGTCATGGACGTCTGGACGACGGCACTAGCAAGGCTACTACCACAGAGGTACTAGCAAAGATTTTACCCTCTTTGGTACTAGTGAACGAGTGGAAGTCCAGTGGAGTGCATCCCAAACCATCCGGATTATGCTGCGGCTTTGCACGTTTCCACTGCTAAAAACGTTAGTTCTGCTCAATAAAAAAATGTCCCGAAAATGCGATGGCAAGTGGGGTGGCCACCCCCTAGCTCCGCCCGTGTCAAGGAGGAAAATGAAAAGGTAACTAAGGTAACAGCCTCAATGAGGACTGAAAGAAAACGACTGAGGCAGAAACGACTGAGAACAAAAGAAAAGCGAAAATCCTAGTTGGAATTACCACCGAGCTCAGAATAAATGTGGAACAACACTCTTTAGCACTATAAGCATGGTGTAACTAGGTAGAAACCTTGGGAGGAACCAGACTCAAGGGGGGAACCCATCCTCCTCTGGTCGGCTCAGGGTCTAGGGCTTAAAGACCAGCATGGTCAAAACAGCCAATGTCCATGATAATAGAATTTGCAGCAGCTAGATGACAGTCCAGATGTGGCGGCAATGATGGTGGGGAACCCTGAAGACTTTATTTTGTTATTCCTTGTTATTTTGCCAAAGTCCCGTACAGTCGACATTTCCACAGCGACCACCTATCGCACTTGGGGCTGAAATATGTTGCTGTTGTTGTGTAAATACACACACGCTTTTGTAGGTTTTATTTTAAACATATTTAAATACATTCGGCGACGTATGTTATGGTTATTATATATATACTGTATGTGACTATTCTGAAATAAATGTATTCAATGTATGCAAATTTCTGAATGATACAGCTTCTTCTTTAATTCAAACTTTAAGCCATGGATGTGCAAGGAATATTTTTTGAGATATTCACATTTAAATAAAACTAGTAGAAACCAAGTGGAAATTGCCTCTGAAGGGTCAAAGCAAATAGAGTTAACCCCTCGGCGCAGATGGCAAATTTGGTGAATTCTCATCTATTTAGGGGGTGCCCTGTTAAAGGCTTTATAACTCTATAAACTTGGTAAATGGCTTAAATGAAACATGACAGGTGTACCCTTTACAATACAAACTTAGATTAGTTTATTTTCATAATTTAAGTCAAAATAAAGTGCCACAAATGCAAAGATACTTTGGAAAAATGCAAAAAAAAAAGAAAATGCTTTTCTTTAGTTTGCAACAAAATACTGAGAGCTACATAAGTGAGAGGTAAATATATATTTCCTGGATCAAAAACTCCATGTCAAAAAGTGTGCAAAATCTGAGGATGCTATGCAAAACTACTAAAGGTCTATGATGCAAAATATAGGCAGTGTACCCTGTTGTCCATTAGTGTCATCAAATCTATCCAAATGGCTAAATTGTGCTCTGCTGTAAATAAAAAGAAATTATGATACATTTAACTATAAATCAACAGTTTTGGCTCATTTTCAAGTGGGGATTACTATATTTTTATTAGTATAGGGGGGTAGATATCTATGGGTCCAAAACCTCTATGCAAAACATGTCATAAAATTAATTAAATTTGTTTAGACCATTATAAAGCATATACATTTGCTCCTTCTGATGGATTAAGATAAAAACATTGATATCACAGTGTTACATACACCTAAATATGTAGCCTAATCATTCACTCTTGTACCTCAATAAAACATCACTTTTCCCTGTACTCTACAGTATGTATACTTTTGCCCCGGGATTGCATCTTTATGTCGTTTTTAAAAAAATGTATGTTACTATTCATAATGACTCTAAGGAAAATGTTTACATTAATCTACCACATATCAGCGCACAGTAAATGAGCATTTGCCATGCCGTAAGTGACAAGTATATACGCCATAGCCTATATTATGTACGATAACATGAAAATAAAATAGTATTCCACCATCTGCAAAATGTTCTATCTTCAATGAAAATCAGTAGCCTACATCAAAAATTTAATTAATGATTGCACTACAGTATGTGTAATGCACTCAAAATGCGAAACAATTGGCCTATCAAACATATTGGAAAGCGATTACTCGAGTGGAAAAACGAACGTACATGTAGCCAGCGAGACCAACAGCATTTTAGACGCAAAAATACTTACATATCGATAAAGGGGAACTCCCCTCCCTAATGCGTTATTTATAGAGCTTGCGTAATATGAGACCGTTAAAACGAAAACTGCAGTTACGCTGGGCTGTAGTAAATTTTTCAAAGCACCCCAGAGGACATTTCATATACCGTTGCTAAGGTTATAATGTACTCTATTGGATATAAGAACCGACAATTAAACCAGAATTAACTGTAATGAATGAGACAGGCTTGCAGGGCATGGGGGGTATTATGAGTCGACGTTTCAGATAGTGTAATAGCGGTATAAAGTGTTGTACATTTCTCAAACCGATTGTACCAGACAATAAATGACCACTGAATTTTGAAAGGAACATCTCCATGTGTAAAACCAATGGTAGGATTGCATATTTATTTCATATTTAGTATCATATATTGCTAGTAGAATACATGGTAGAATGAGAGAATACTTTCGCATGTTTATTTTGCATTTGAGTGAGCAGGGCTTTTCTGGCATACGATCAGGCTATTGTTGGGTTTATCTTGTTGCTATGACGGAATTCTAATTTTATATGATGAATAAATATATTTATGAACTCAAACATAGATGCTATTGTCCACTATGTCACGCATGGGTAGGTATAGACTGGGTGGGGGGGTGCTTGTTAAATGGACTTGCTACAGGAAAATAGTAACACTTAGAAACTCCGCATTGCGCAGAAATCATCACGAATTGTCTACCAATAAATTTAAAACACAGTGTTTGTGATTTCCACTAATAGTTTGGCTGCAGGAGCAACAAATGTCTCAGTTGAGCAAAATGATGGCGCCGGCGCCATTATCACTATGCATCTATGCAAAGGAGTTAAGCATTTGCTTAAATTACCTGCACAAGGATGGAAAGAAAAATGGACTCTTCGGGCTCTATCTTACACTCGGCACCAGAGGTGTGGACTCGAGTCAGACTCAAGTCATGAATTTGATGACTTTAGACTCGACTTGACAAAATCAAAAAAGACTTGCAACTCGACTTTGACTTTAACCAGTGTTCGAATTGTCGTTGAACGCGGGGGAGCGCCCTCCCCTTGTTAAGGGAAATTGGGAAATCGTCCCCCTTGTTAAGATATGCAATTCTGTAAAACAAAACGCATTGGGTTCAGTCCAATCACTTATTTTCACTCCTTGCATCATTTCCTCGTGTCCTTTCCTCAGTCCTTAGCTCCACCCAGGCCCGGACTGGCCATCTGGCAGTTCTGGCAAATGCCAGAAGGGCCGGTCTGATTTTCAACTGTTTTGGGCCGGTGTAGCGTAGGCAGCATATAATTTTTCGGATACTTCTGGGTCCGTCACTCAAACAGGACCAAATAACCAATCACTGCTCGAGTACGAGCGGGAAGTTGAGCAATGTCCAATCAGATAACACTTTCGTTGTGCATGTTTTTGAAAAGACTATGAAAAGAGCTATCTTTTTGAACCCATCCGTGGTCAGTGGCTAGCATTCGTGCTACGTAATGCAAGTGTAGAACTCGCTAATAATGTTTATTTACAAGCCAATTGAACAAATACATTGAAAATTATCAGTTCGGTGCTAGGTGCTAGTAGCTAGCAAGACGTACAGTCAAGCCACGGACCTGGAAGTGGGAAAATGTTATACGTTAGTTAGGACAGTTATTATTTTCATATTCTATTCTATTCATTTGTGGCTTGGTCATATATTGATTGGTCATGAAAAGGAATGTAAAGTTGGCTGTGTGTTTTTTGGCCACCGTGCCATTATTTAAATGTGTTTGCATGACATGAATTGCATCGGTAAAAGACAGCCAATTCAGATAAATAGATGTAAGCTAAATTACATAATTCTTTCTCAATCATCCAGTTTTAATGCCGCGGTTTCCACTTCTGCTCATTATTAGCGCAGGACAAATCATGTCTGTTTGTAAAATGATGGCGAAATGTAATTGTTAAAGTTTTATTTTTGGTTTGGCGGGGGATAAATTACATTAGACCTACAGGTAAATACAGGTAAATACTGTGGTGGCCTGTAAACTGTAACTTGTTCCGCTACTGTTTCAGAACAAGGGCAACCTGCACCTAAAAAACTGAGGGGGGGAATAATGATAGGATTATAGGCTACAGAGGAATAATGATAGGATTTGATAACAATATACAGTATATACAGGAATATACAGTCATCTTACAATACCTTTGGACGTATATTAACATTTGGAAATAAAATAAAATGTAATTTATATGTAGATCGATTCTGAGAAAGCTTAATCTGGCCAAATTGGGGGCTCGTTGAATAGGCAGATTGCCATCACTGTTTCAGAATGAAGGCAGATTTTTTTTACTCTCATAATTAACATAAAAGATTGCTACTACTTTGCAGTGTTGCTTGAGCTAAGCCATCGGTCCAGAACGCATTTTGAGGAGACAACATCATTTGCAGTAATTATCTATTTGCTAGCTGCATCGATGTGAATGTGGTTACAATGGTTTAAAACATTATTTCCAGCATCAAGTTAGCAAAGCTGTATCCCGACTGTGAAGTTGAATGTGATCTCTAAATCTGACATAGCATGCGGTGCCATATATTTTTACTGCAACCTTGGACTGTACCAACCTTGGGTTTTTGGATTGTTTACAAGAGCACACGATTCTTCACGGATCTCGCATCTTCCTCTCAAAGTGCTCCAGATTGATGCATTTAACTGTTAAAATGTACAAAAATTTATCCCGGTGCCCCCGGACCCATCTAGAGGACGGGCATATAGAAAATCCTTCAAAAAACACCATAAACTCATTTTCAAAGACGGGAAACTCACCGAGTGGTCACTGGTGTCCGTTGATGTTCTGACACAAAAATTATCGCAAAGTATGCTTCATCGGGTTTTATTTATAACTTTATTAAATCCATTGACCGGAAGTTTACAAATGTATGACTGTACGGCGACTGAAAATAGTTATGTAAATCTTTAAACGGTTATTTAAAACATGTTTTAAACCTAAACGTAAATTACAAGACCACTCCCGTTTTTGAAAACGAGACTTTTTGGTGTTTTTTGAAGGATTTTCTATATGCCCGTCCAGATCCATTGTGTAAGTTAGCTGTGACATGAACAATAAACAATATATCTCAAGACTGCAAAGTTTGTCAAAATGTTGATATGGACCATTGTATATGATCGTAAATAATCTTTTAACTCTATTTACTTTGGCCCTTCAGAGGCAATTTCCACCTGGTTTCTACTAGTTTTATTTAAATGTCAATATCTAAAAAAATATTCCCTGCACATCCATGGTTTTAAGTTCGAACTGAAGAAGAAGCTGTATCATTCAGAAATTTGCTACAGAATACATTTATTTCAGAATATTCACATACAGTATATATACACTGCCCGGCCAAAAAAAAAGTTGCACACTGTAATATTTTGTTGGACCGCCTTTAGCTTTGATTATGGCGCGCATTCGTCGTGGCATTGTTTCGACAACCTTATGCAACGTCACAACATTTATTTCCGTCCAGACTTGCATTAATTTTTGGCCGAGATCTTGTATTGACGACGGGAGAGTCATACCACTCCGTGAAGTCTTCTCCAGCACATCCCAAAGACTTTCAATGGGGTTAAGGTCAGGACTCTGGTGGCCAATTCATGTGTGAAAATGATTCCTCATGCTCCCTGAACCACTCTTTCACAATTTGAGCCCGATGAATCTTGGCATTGTCGTCCTGGAATATGCCCATTGATGGGATAACCTAGTCATTCAGTACATTCAGGTACTCAGCTGACTTCATTTTATTGCTGCATAACGTTGCTGAGCCTAGACCTGACCAATTGAAGCAACCCCAGATCATAACACTGCCTCCAGAGGCTTTTTTGGCCAGGCAGTGTATAATAACCATAACATATGTTGCCTAATGTATTTAAATACGTTTAAAAAATAACGTATGAAAGCGCGTGTGTATTTACAGCAACGTATTTCAGCCCTAAGTGCGACGGGTGGTCACTGTGGAAATGTCGACTGTACGCGAAATATAACAAGATAAACTCTTCAGGGTTCATCAGAAAACAGCTGTAGCTGAATATACTGGTAAGTACTTGGTTTCTTAAACATATTTATACAAGAGATTTTGGAGAAAAGAATTTGGTGTCAGATTTCAAGAAATAGTCGGTAGTTTCCGAAGCCCATTCTGTTTTCCATAGGGAATTTACTTCCGAAACCAGACTCCGCCCACGACTGACGTACTCACTTGAGTACTCTATAGAGTACTCAAGTGAGTACGTCAGACATGGGCGGAGTCTGGTTTCGGAAATAAATTCCCTATGACAGATAGAACGGGCTTCGGAAACTATCGACTATTTCTTTAAATCTGATTTATAGAATGAGCCGAAACGTTCCTGGATTAGCCTGTGTGGTAAGGATATAGACCATATATCGCATGTTCCAATTTTTATTTTTTAAAGTAATGGATTAATGATTGTAGTTTGACTTGTAGTCCACTTTAACGGACTACGTATCCAGTACTGCAATGCACGGGTGGTTCTGGACCAATAAGATATCATCATCTGGTCTGTCTGGACATTTTTGGCAGATAGGAGTGCTGCCGCTGAAGACGAGCTAATGTGAGCTTGCTAAATTGAGAAGCCCGCCCGACAAGGTCAGAAACTACGCTACGGTCAACCACATAAAGCAATTCTATGTTTTAGTCCTTGAAGCTAGCTAGCTAACGTTAGAAAAAGTGTTTAAATACAGAGCTGTGTGCCACTGCTGGCTAACGTTATATGACAACATTTGGAGACAACGCTGCTCGTCCGGAGGGAATTATGGGACGTTGAGTGATTAAACCGTACCAGCACTGTTATATTCACTAAAAAATACTAAAGTATAAAATATACTCGAAGCTAGTCCAGAAAAACTACATAGTTTGCGAACGCGTGTTATATTGAACAATCCAGGAAATGAACGGTCAGAGATAATTACTAAAAATGGTTTAAAAGTAAGTTTTAGTTAATGTCTATGTTCTAAATGAATGGGGAATTTACTTCGAAACAGTGTGACTCTAGTGTGACACTTGAGTACTCTATAAGATCATTGACAATGGTTGAAAACCTAGATAACATTACCGCTCACATTTCTGCACGGCTGCCATATTAAGGCGATCAAGATCAGCATATTTTGGTAGTGTATTGACAGATGCAGACTTCCCCTGACAAATTATGTTATAACTCGCTTAATTCTGAACTAAATTTTGTTAGTTTAATTTGAATTGTTATAAATGCAAGTCATATCTGTATAACACAGGTTACCTTATTTTCAAATTTCCCAGAACAGCTAGCCTATTTGTAAAAATGTACTTTTAACTATTCTAGCCTTTTTTTTTTTTACAGTTGTAAATTAATTTATAATTTCAGAGAAATATGAATAGGCTACTATAATCGGGACATCAACGACTACCATTTTGGTCTTCCATAGCTTGGTAGTTGGTAGCCTAATCTTGTCTTCTAAAACATGTAAATCAATTAATCAGCAATATCTAATGTTAGCTATCTGTCATCGATGGGCAGCAGTAGCCTAGTTACTGCTGCTCCTAAAACCATTGACATACATTCCTGTAAGAGAGGGAGAGAGAAAGAGAGGTGGGGATGGGGGGCAAAATAAAATAGAGTGTGTGTGTGAGAGAGAGAGGGGCAGTTGTGAGAGCAGAGAGGGAAAAAACAAAAAGTACTGACACAAAAAGTACGTAGGACCTACCATGCTTTTGGAATAAACAAATTGCAGAGATGCCTTGTCATTTGGTTATTGTTATCCTACCTTTAACCTCTTGCTGCCAAACGCCCCTTAGCGGTAACGCGGGCGTTACGGAAATTATTAAATTATACATTTCATTAATTTAATAATATATAATAAACTGCTCACCTCAATATTTTGATTAAATATCCTTAAGATATATCCATTCCTTCTGGGAAAGTGGTTTTTAAGCCCAAAACGTTGAGATAAAACTTCATAAATAACGTTGGAAACTAACCTAATTCTCAAACATGTATTGCAGCTTGATGTCACACCATAAACAATGTGCTGGTAAACTGTTCTGCTTAATTGTATTTCACAAAACTTTGGTTTGAAAAATCATTATACCTTTAGGCTTCAAGAAAAAATACTTTAAAACTTTCATACGGCTGTACATGATTTTTAAACCGTGCTTTTTTGCACTTGATTACGACTCGTTCGGTTGTGTTCAGTTTGGCGTTGTGAAACTCAGCCAGTTTCTGGAGTACCAATCCCGTGGCTTAGTATATGTTAGCCAGAGTGGTTTTGTACTTGTTTGCAGAGATTTATGCAAAACCGTCATCAATTGGGTGTATTTCTTTGACTGATAGCACAATAGGCCTATCTGAAGTGGGAAAAACTGTCTTTGACCCGCCTCCACTCCGAGTATTATTTGCTTTCCATTGGGTTTTAAAACTGTCTGTCAAATATTCCAGCCAATAGCCAAGACTCTTATCTTTCAAACAAGCCCTCATTCAACACAATGCCGTCATAAATCAAGGAAATACAGCCCTGCGTAAGAGGAAGAGGCAACCAAGCGTAATTATCGAACCAAGATGGCGCAGTGATTTTACCTTGTAGCGTAGCTCGCTACATTCCGTTTAGCAAAGCACAATTCATAAGGTAACTGCGCTGTTTATCTTTTTACTTTACAGTCTCTTTCATACAGTTTTTGGTTAGTTATGTCTAGGTTATTCAGGAGTTTCTCCGTGCAGCAGGTCCTAGCCCAAATATGGTTTTGCGGTCTCAGTGACGCAGAGTGATATAAGGTAACAGATTATTTTGCCGGTATACCAGTGCAAATTCACTGTTATGTATAAAACAAATCCCTCTGAATTAAATGAATATAGCTAACGTTACTATATTGTAACAATGGCAAGCTAGCCAGCAAAATTACACATAGCAGCTAGCTATATATTTGTGTCTGAGACGAGCTGTTCCGAGTTTCTTTTGAATGCAATGGCGTCTGAAGGGTTTGTTTTGTTCCACATGAGTAAATTGTTCTGTAAGCAGTACAGCAGGCTCTGCAGGTGTGAGGGGAAGTGTAAGGTTCGGAGAATCAAATGCGGCCAATAAGGATTTCTAAAAGCGTATCTAGAGACAGATACGCCACAAAACACTGAATAATCCGCACCAGGACTGGGTTAACACAGGATAGGGAGCAAAACTTCCCTAGCACAAAGCAACACAAAACAACCTCCAAAAACTGAGGCGATCTCGATAAACAACGAGATCGAAACTAACATAAGAACCTCACGCACTAAAAATAATTAGGCGTAACAAGAGGTAATGAAACAAAACAAAACTCAAAACAAAAACGAGTGAAGGAAAGGAATAGAAAAGAAAACCTGTTAGCCAAAACTCTTGTGGAAAAAGAGCTGAACACAACTGGCAGCAGGTAAAAAGAATAAATGATAAAGATTGGAAAGGAACGACAAAACCAATCTAATCCTAAACCTTTTTTAACCGGACTTGCTGCGTTTCCTATTAGTAACAATCAGAAATGCAGCAACCGAAATTTGTATACCTTTACCAACTTCGTATGTCAACATAGCAAAGACAATCTCGAAGTGCGGAAATGCGGAAGTCCTGAGGTATTTATAGCCTGCAGGAAACGCGAAACAGGTGAAGGGAATAATTGTCGGACAAGACGCGAAAACCGGAATGGAGACGGAAAAATCCGATAGTGTCTTGACACAGGAAACCAAAAACGTCGAAAAGCAAAGGCTGCAAATAACCATGACAGCAGGTAAACAAATGAGCAATTTATGCATGACCTAACACGAGGGAGAGATAACATGAGGATGAGTTTGTTGTTGATTATTATGCTGGGGTTTATTTTATCTAGGGTGGACATTTGATTTTATATACCTGGACTAATTTCTGGCTAATGAGGCAGAGCTTTTTGGGGACCACGGCTAGGCTAGTTAGTTGTGTAATATGAAACACACCAAAACCACATCTAAAAATTAACTTTTATTGCCAATTATCAGATTTTATTGTAAAACTTAAAAAATAATATTGAGACTTTTCTGGAACCTGGGCCATTTTGCACAATTTGTGCCAACTTTGGTAACCAAAATGGTTCACCTGAAAAAAAGCTCTGTAGAATTTGAATGATTTGAGATATTGACACCATATCTTTAGCAGAGATAGGCGGCATATTGAGGAATCACAAAGAGGAGTTATTTCCTCCATAGCTCTTGTAGCTCATCAGGTAAAAAATCTGAAATTTGAATTTAGGTACCCGTTTTTTGTTTTTTCACAATTTCTGTACATAAATTGTTGTAGTTAAGTAGCAAGAAGTGTATGTATATGAATTATGACTACTTAGTCATAATAGTGCAGTTCTCTGTTTTAATAAAAGCTATGAACCATATTTGTAGCCTTTACAGTTTTTGAGATAAACAGCTTTGTTTGTCACTAGTAAAACAGGCGAGAATTGGTATATTTTGCCCTTGGTATTATGAGGTTAAAATGGATATGGTGATCTTTATTAATGTTTTTCAAAATGCTACTGAAATGGTTCTCAAGCAGCTCTTGCTCAAAATTATCTAGTTGTAAGACTCTGATTCTGAAGATTATTAGATTTATAGAGGGTTTTGCCAACAAGTTGATAAAGAAATTAATAATATAAGTAGTAAAGAGTAGTTTTCATCTATCACAATTCATGTACGGCATTTTCTGACGTTTGTTTAATATGCTTACCTCTTACAGATTTGAAGAATACCAGATGGACAGAAGCATCACAAGTGAACCGAACCAGCCTCCAATCTCACAGTTCACTGAGTCCCGTGTAGGAGAGTACGGCAGAAAGCAATTATCCACAGCAGAAAGCAATCACCAATGCAATACTGTCCGACTTGGTTATCGATTGCAACTTACCCCTGTCTATAGTAGAAAATAAGAGTTTTAGGCACTTCCTGACGGTAGTTGACAGTAAATACAGCCCAGTGTGTCGCAGAACATTGACATCAAAAGCAGAGAACCTCGCTGCAGAGAGACGTTCAAAGCTGAAAACTCAGTTGAGCAACACAGACCATGTTTCAGTCACAGTGGACATTTGGTCCGACAGAAAGATGAGGGGGTTCCTTGGTGTCACTGTGCACTGTGTGGAGAAAGACGAAGAGAGGATACAGCTAAAGTCCAATCTCTTAGCCTGCGACCGCTTCAAAGGCTCACATACAGCCAAAAGAATCTGTGATCAATTTGAGGACATATGTGATGAGTACAACCTGAGATAAATTAGACTATATTATTAGTGACAATGCTGCCAACATGAGGTATTTTCCTTTACGGCTTCCCCATGGAACAAGAAGATGAAGTACATGACGAAGATCATTTTGATGACCCAGAGCTCTGGAATGACCTAACCCTGGAAGACCAGCAAACAGTAGATGCTGCCTTGGCAAAAAAAAACAGCGCTTGCAGTGTTTTGCCCATACTCTTCAGCACAACATTCAAGGATGTGTTTGAAGCTGAATTTAGTGAAAGAGGCATCCCTGCTTCTGTCAACACAAGATGGAACTCAACACTGAGACAAGTGAAGGCAGTTCTCCAATGTGATCCTCTAAAGCTCAGTCATGTTCTAGAAAAGGCTGGACACAAAGGGTTGTTGTTTACAGCACGGGAGTGGAATCAGTTGAAAGAATTGATGAACATCCTGAAGCCCTTTGGAGAAGCAACAGATTCGACACAGGGGGAGAAGATAGTCACAATCAGTTCTGTTGTTCCCTCTGTCCTTTCCCTGAATCATGCGGAGGGAAGTCCTTTACTCTCTCCTCATTAGGTTAAATTTGAGATGGGTTTTTGAGCTGGAGAATTCTCAAGATGAAGATGAAGCTTCTATTCAGAAATAGAGTCTTCTATTCAGTTTAACCTTTTATTAAGCATTGACGCCAACGGGAGGTCCTTTACCCCAGGGGTTCTCAATCCTGGTCCTGGGGGACCCCTGTGTATGCTGGTTTTCGTTGCAACCGCAGTTGCAATCCCAGAATTTTAACAAGCTGTTAATTTTTCTTAATTAGGTGCTTTTCATGTTTGGAGGAATTATTCGCCCACTTAAGACACATTATGTCAGAAATAGCTATGCATGCCATGTAGAACAAACTCCCCATGTTCACATTGTGCTTATTGTGCTATATTGCAACAATTACATAAGAAAAGGTTACAAAATAATGTATTTTCACTCAAATGAAAGAGTGAAGTGAATCAATAGGCTCCTAATTAGGTTGTTGAACACATGTGTTTAACTCAATTTTTTCTTTAAGCTTAAGACAATGCAGGTTTGGCTCGTTATCATTTGCTTTGTGTTTGAATTCTTCATTATCTACGAAATGGTTAATTTTAGTGGCCATGTGTCCACACTTTCACCAATTAGGAGCCTATTGATTCAAATCAGTCTTTAAATGGATCTGTTAAATAATTTTCTTATCTTTTTTAAATAATATAGCACAATGTGAACATGGGGTGTTTATTCTACATGGCATCCATAGCTATTTCTGATATAATGTGGCTTAAGAGGGTGAATAATTCCTCCAAACATGACAAGCACCTAATTAAGAAAAATTAACAGCTTGTTAAAATTCTGGGATTGCAACTGCGGTTGCAACGAAAGCCAGCATACACAGGGGTCCCCCAGGACCAGGATTGAGAACCCCTGCTTTACCCTACGCAGAGGATTACGAGTTCCCCGAACAAAAACAAACATTAGTTTATATAATATCATAACTCCTCCTCTACCTAACTAATACACCAATAATGTGCGGTGACACCCTTTTGTCATATCTTATTTTATCCAATAACAAATTAGGCGAAAAATAAACATGTTATCCAGTTCCTACCCTATGCGCTTGGGTGCACTCTTGATCTACCAAATAAAATTGTTTGTGACTTATCCTCATATGCCTGTTAATCAGACCATGTAATTTCTCTTAATTTCAGCATGATCTATCTTATCTATTGTTATGAGTACAACTCTTGCTTAGCTAAGGTAAACAGGAGGGAGACATTCCTGTTTTTAAGGCAGATTCTAGATGTCTTCCTCGTTGATAGGGAACCATTATAGCAAGCCTAAGCATGGAGGGCTCCTCCAAGGCCTCTCGCCCCCCCCGACATTTCAATAAACTTTGACTGTATTTTATTATTTATACAGAGGTACTCTTCATCTTCCTCCAACAGCCCTGGCATGAAATAATTCTCCCAATCTATCTGATTACACCATTTGTCTCCAAATTTCATTCTCACGCATTTCCATCCTGCTCCGCCCTTCACTCCCCATTAGCATAAAGGATTTCCGTATGGACAGTTCAGCGGCCCTCCTTTCTCATTGCATTTTTCCCCGTGTTCATTCGTGTAAGACCCATCTCCCATCTGGAATACCTGGTGAATGGATGGTTCCCATACAGCGCATCTCCGAGGTATTCCTAAGACCATTTGGTGGACTGCCCCAGCCCGTTTCATCAATACTTCTTTGCTTTCAATGGGATAACCTCATGGATTGTTTTCCTCGCCTTCTGCTAAGTTTATGAGTTCAACCACCTCATATCCCACCAGTGTTTCCACGACTTCTTCCTTCTGGATCATCATTCCTGCTTCCCCCATTCTTGCTCCCAGCCACTTAGACATCATAGCTTTAATACATGGCAAGATTTCTGCATCCACAGAAGGCTATCCCAACAATTATAACTACAGGCATCACAGTCCCCAGCCATCCCATTGCGGAGGATCCAGCACTTGCCGATGGTCTGAATGCCTCTTTAATGTTTTCTAAGGCGTGTATTACGCGAGTCAGATTATCCGTAATGTCAGGGACTAAGGTATTGGAGTGGCTAATATTACCTGATAGGGTCCTGTTTGTCTGGGTTGCTTCCACTTTCTTTTAAACTTCTTCACATAGACCCACTCCCCTGGATTCACCAATAGCTCTGGGTCTTCGACTGCTGGGCCCTGGGCCTCTTAATAGAGAGTAGACAGACCTCACAGCCAGGGTTAGTTTCTTCAGGTACTTCTTCTAGTGCTTCCAGACCTATTTCCCTACTTTCCAGTCTTATTGTGGGGATTGGCATTACTCTTCCTGTTACCATCTCATGGGGTGTCAAATGGGTAAATCTATTCTGACTATTTCTCATGGCCATGAGTGCTAATGGTAGACCTTGTACCCAACTCATCCCTGTTTGCCTACATATTTTCTGTAATTTCGTTTTTAGTGTTCCATTGCATCTCTCTACTATACCCGCTGCCTGGGGATGGTACACACATGAAAATTTCTGCTGTATACCTGTCATTTTACAACCATCTGCTATCATGTCAGATGTAAAATGTGAACCATTTTCGCTGCTCAGGGTCTGACAGACCCCAAATCTGGGGAAAATTTATCTTGCCAAAGCTTTAGCTACAGTTTTAGAATCCGCATTCGCAGTGGGGAATGCTTCTACCCATCTTGAAAATCTATCAATGATTACTAGACAATATCTTTTGCCTTCCGCACGATCGATCATATCTACGTAGTCCATTACCAAATAGGTAAATGGACCCACCGGTGGTGGCATAGAGCCTGGTGTAGTCGGTATCCCTTTCTTTATGTTTATTTCCTGACAAATTTTGCATCTTGATATAATGCTAGTAACATGTTCTATTAGTTTTGGGATAAACCAATGTTTCTGTATTTCTCTCATCATCTCCCCCCTTGCAGAGTGGCCAACACCATGGGCCGCTCTGCAAATGACCTCTATTAGTGCGCTTGGTGCGATTGCTTTCCCTGTACATAATTGCCACCATATTCCCGTCGACTTATCCAACCGGGCAGAAAAACCACACATCCTCTATTTTCCCATTCCACCTTTTCTGTGAGTGTCATTATTGCTTCCACTTCCAGTGTGTGTTTCTCCATGCGTACATTCAATTTGCACAGCAGATCCCTTCCTAGCAAGTTTATGGGTATGTTAGGGGTATATAGGAGTTTTTGCTCTTCGGTGAATGGAACAGTTTGTGTTATCCCTGAAAATAAGGAAATCCTTTTGCTTTAATATGATGTGGTGTAAGTGGCAAGTGTGCTCCATCCAGACCAATACAGGAGTGGGTCGCTCCAGTATCTATTAAAAAGTTGTATGTTTTCCCTCTTATGAGAATATCTATTCGTGGTTCATCTGTAGCTCCACTGGATGTTATAGATAGCATTTCCCTTGCCTCACACTCTCCCTCTGTTCCTAGGGGTGTGGGATTCTCAGGGCATCCCTATTGATTCTGGTGGGGGCTCATCCCCCATTGTTGTTGTGGCTGCTATCCCTCCTGCTGCTGCCCATACGTGTTTTGCTGTGGGGTCATTGCTATCTGGTTCTCGGGTCCTTGATGTGACAGCATTATCTGGGGCCACCCCCCAGGGTGTGCTCCTTAGTTTATGCAGCCTCTTGATTGGCATCCTCCCCTTCCTCTGCCTCTTCTCTGACCTGTTCAACAGTCTCTGGCCCAGTGTCCTATCCTCCCGCATTTCCAGCAGTCTCCTTTCTGCTGCCACTGGCCCTGGTTTGTCCATGGGGACACTGGCCCTTGGGAATTTAGTCTTGCCCATTCGATGGATGGGCCCTGTCCTCCTTGGACTTGGGGTGAGGGTGGGGGTGCCTGTATCTGCTGGGTTATCACTGCTGCTTGAGTTCCCTGTTCTTCTTCCTCCTTTTTGGCTATCTGGAGAAGTAACAGCTTCTTCTTTAGAGATTTATTCTGCCCTTCTGAGTTCTTCACATTTTCCCTGTGCAGCCTCACGTAGTGGACAAGATGGGCTCTTTGTTTATCCCAATTCGCCTGGGGAAGCCCCACAATCTTGTTTAGGGCCTTTTTCACTGGATCGGGCAATGCTTTACATAACATGTGAAAGAACATTGTCAATGTTCCTGGTGATGCATCAAATGCCTCCTGCATTCTGTTGATGAAATCATGGATGTCCTCTTCTTCTTTTAGTTCTGCACTTGTTATTTCTGCAAGGTTTGCTTTATGTGGAAACAACTCCCTCAAAGCAGCTGTAAGAAGTCTGTCTCTGAGGCCAATATGTCTGCTAGTCACACATTCCCTTGATCTTATCATTATTACAAATACTGTTGGTGCAAGGGTAGCATAGCGAACGTGAGTGGGAAATCAGGAACTACTCAAATCAACAGACATGCTAATTCAATCACAGCAAGACGGCCAATACACTACAGCCTAATTGATAGGTGTCACAAAACACAAAACTGTCTACATCCTTCCTAGTATGTGTATTCAACACTCCGGATCAAAGTTGGGAAACCAGATAAGAAGCATTCATTTGAAACGTTCGTGGTTCAGTCTGACTCTGCTGAATCCTAAGTGTCATTCGTGCGCTTTGTCACTGTCGGTACCGGAAATAAACTTTGTATCTTTTCATCACGTTCGAGAGACGTTCCTTTTTCCTTACAACTGGCGAGCCACCCAGCGAGGAATTCCGAAAAAATGGGGGACACTAAGGTAAGAACCGTGGTTTCTTATTTCATGCTGTTGCTTTGTATTTTAGGGAACCTCCTCGTTTAAAAAAACCTAGAAAGGAGTTTTAAGGACTAGGACAGTTTGTCTATTTTCACCATTATTTCATACTGGCAGTAGGAGTTTTAATTCCGAAGCACTGGAATTAAGAGTAACTGGATCGTACCCGAAGGAGTGTGGTACTGTTGTAACTTGTAGATACAAGTAGGCCTAAAGCAACTGGTCTTTAGAATCAAGCGTGCCCAAAGCACTGGGACCTTGATGCTAAGTAGCTATTCCTAAAGTAACTGGAATCCTTGACCTGTGTCCGAAGTACTGGAACAGGGTAGTTGTGATTTATCTTAAAGCAGCTAGATAACGCAACGGTTATAACATAGACCTAAAGTAACTGGTCTGTAGAATTTATTGTTTCCGAAGTACTGGGACATAGATTCTTAAATTGGGTGTTGTAAATGAATAATTCCTAAAGTAACTGGAAGAGTTGAGTTGGCTGTGTCCAAAGCACTGGAACAGAAACTGTAATTTATATTATCCTAAAGTAACTGGGTAATTTGGGTTGTCCTGATATAGGCTTACCTTATATAATTTGACAGATTGTTTGGTTGGATACCGTAACAAGGCTAGACTATTATATTTGGTTGTCGGTTGACTTCATAATTATTGGCCTACGTGTAACGGGTTGTTTATTTAGCTACTTAAAATCAGTAGAAGGAACCTAGATTGTAGCTATGGAGAGCTTTATGGTTTGTTACATTGCCAAGCACGGCAAATCTGACATTCTAGAAGGCATTGAAACTCAGGAGAAGCCGTATACATGGGCTGTGTCCCAATTTGAGAGCCACCCAAAGGTTGGCAAATTAAATAAAAAAGGGAAGATTGCTATAGCATTACAAGCAATTCTGGCATCGTACAAAATGACTACATTACATTACATTACATTTATTACATTTATTTAGCAGACTAAAAAGAGATTAGACGCTGTAGAGATAGAAAACCATACTCTTCAACAGCAAGTCACAGAGAATGCAGTTACTATTACAAGTTATAAAGCGAATGCAACGCTTAACAGAGATATTCAAATAAATCTGAGGCAGAAGGTTGCAGAGCTGAAAGACAAGAATCTGAATCTTGTACTGTCACTAGAAAAAACTGTCAATGACTTGAATCGCGCACAAGCGGCGTATGATTAAATGATTAAAGACAAAGCTTGGCTTAGTGCGACAGGAAATGGGCTTAACATTTTAGGTTCAGACATCATGAAAATGCGTGGTTACATTATAGATTATGGCAACAATTGCATTTGGCGCAATACTGAGTCTAAAGATGGGTTTGTGGAGATTTCCGATGTTCATGCAGTGCATGCCATTAAGAAGTCGGAGGAATACGACTTACATACACTGTTGAGAGTTAACGATGTAGATTTGGAGGAAGTGTTAGCAAAACATTGCGGTGTTTGCGCCAAAAATAAACATGATTGTGGGCGAATAGATCGTGAAGTCATGGAGGTGAATATACAAGGTCGGGATCCTCCGCCACTTCGCCAGTATAAGTACCCAGAGGAAGCAAGCCCTTACATTCAATCTACGATTGAGTCCCTTTTGCAACAGGACATCATACGACCATGTCTCTCACCAGCAATGGCTCCCATATGGCCAGTTCGGAAACCAGACAATTCCTGGAGGCTTTGTGTTGATTACAGAGAACTTAATCAATGCACGCCTACCTGTGCGCCAGTAGTAGCTTCAGCACCAGATGTACTAGCATCCCTGATACCGGAAGCAAATTATTATGCAGCATTAGACATTTCTAATGGATTTTGGTCAATACCACTGCATCCAGACTGCCAGTACAAATTTGCATTCAAATTTAAAAACACACAATACACATGGAATGTTTTGCCTCAAGGTTTTGCTAGTTCACCCACACTCTTCCATCAGTGTCTAGCCAAGGTGTTAACAGCTTTCTCCAAACCTGAATGCCTTATTCAGTATGTTAATGATTTGCTGTTGCAGACTGCTACCAGAGAAGAACACATAACCTTACTGGCAGAATTACTCGGGCTACTTGAAAATGCAGGACTTAAATTAAATCCAAAAAAGCACAGCTTCTCAGATCGGAAGTCACATACTTGGGTATCATGCCTGACCCACACAAAGTAGACATAATCAGGAGACTACCTGTTCCGGTGTCTGTTACTGCTTAGCGGTCATTCTTGGGGATTGTGGGATTTTGTCGTGAGTTTATTGAAGGCTTTGCAGACATAGCCAAACCACTGAATGGGTTACTGACTGGTAACAAAAAGAAAAAAGATTCTTTAGACTGGGGTCCGGAACATCAAACAGCGTTTGAGACACTGAAGAATGCTTTAATTCAAGCCCCTGCTTTGCTAAAACCCAGATCGTTCTCTGCCTTTCACTTTACAAGCGACAGCTACCAAAGAAGCGTTATCAGCCGCCTTATTACAAGATGTTCAGGAAAAATTACGTCCAATTGCTTATGCGTCCCGTGTTCTCTCCCCTGTTGAGAAGTCATATGACTCATGCACACAACATTTACTTGCCGTTCATTGGGCAATGTCCCATTTTGAGTACATATATGGTTTTAATGAAGTGATCTTACATACTCCTCACACACCCCTTCAGATGTTGTTAACTGACTGGCTAGGTGGACACTGGACTTAGGCTCTAAAAACCTAAAGACCATATACAAGCCCTTGGCAATGTTACCCCGCACACTTTTGTATGATGGTATACCACATACATGCGAAACTGAAGCTGTCCTTTGCACAGATGGAATTTTTGAAGTAAAACCTATTGAGGGAGCAATTGATGTTTTTGTAGATGGGTCTCGTTATTGGCTGGAGGGCCAATACAGAACAGGTTTTGCCATTCACTCAGAACAAGCTGATTACTTGTATCAATGCCCACCACATTTTTCAGCACAGAAAGCTGAAATTGTGTCTGTTCTACAAGCACTCATGATTTTCCCTGATTGTGCACTAAACATTTACTCAGATTCAGCTTTTGTAGTTAATTCCCTAACAAAATACTTTCCAATTTGGAAAAAAGGGGGGTTCACAAGTGCCGATGGACAGCCCCTAACTCATGTCGGACCAATACAATCTCTATGGTCAGCTGCAAGTTCCAGTAAACACGGATATGCTCTACTCAAAGTAAAGGCACATCAAAAGAAAGGACTCTCAATACATGGTGATTCTAATCAAATAGTTGATGAACTGGCAAAAAGGGCTGTGTCATGGTTTGTGACCTTTTTCCCTTGCGGTCGTGTTCCTCGGTCGCCACAAGTGAGCGCTGCTTCGTTGGTGGAGTTTTGGCTCCTTTCCTTCTTCTCACGAAGAAGTTCTCATCAACGTTGCACAGCTGCACATGGTTGCCGGTGAGCTATTTAAGCCCATGTTCCTTTTGTTCTGGGCTTCGATATTAATTGTTCATTGTGATTGTTTGTTGTTTGTGCTGTGGTGTGTTGTATGGCATTATTTGTGCTGTTTTGTGTGCGGTTTATTTTTGCCCTTTTAAAGTTTTAGTCGTATGATTGATCTAGTGTTTCTAAGGAGACCATTTTGCTCCGTTGTGCTTTTATTGGAGTTTTGCGGTACTGGCCTTTGTGCTTTGAGCTTCAGGTTGTATTCCTGTTTTGTGTGCTCATTTCAGTCGCCGCTTTCTGGTCTGTCCTTTGTTTGTCGTTTTTGCCTAGATCGTTTGCCATTTTCTGTCTCTTTCTCCTCTCTCTATCTGCTGTCTTTCGTGATAGCAAGAGGAGTTTGTTTATTAAGAGACAGGGTGTTTTATCATACTGACTTTAGGGCTCTATTTATTCTTAGAGGCAGGGCTAGTATTTTCTATTGAGCTTGCGTTAGTCAGATAACCGATAATTCCGGTGCAGCTGTCCTCTCGCCCCTGTGTGCCTTTATCCGTGTATGGAGTTTGACGATTTTGTTAGGAACTTTAGTTCTGTTTCGTCTGTCGGTGCATGACTTGTGTCTTTATGGAGTTTGACGATTCTGTTTGGAACTGTAGTTCTGTTTCGTCTGTCGGTGCATGTCTTCCTGTGGGGAGGATTGGGCGATGTTGTGGACATGTTTGCGTGTGACTGCGAGCCTCATTATAGCCTTGGAATTTTAATTATTGGTTCCTTCGCCTCGTTACATTTCCCTTTACTGAGAGGCTAGGGCGTGTGTTTTCTATTTAAGCTAGTCATTCTGCTAGTAAAGTTATGGGACTGCAGTGCTCTGTCGGCTCCTGTAAAATGTTTCTCCCTCCTGGGAGATCGGGAGTTTACCCCTTTATTTATGCATGTGACTGTGAGCTTATGAAACTAGCCACGGAACGTTATCTCTGTTCCTTCGCCTTCTCGTTACATTCCTCTTTACCAAGAGGCAGGGCTTTTATTCTCTATACTCGTGTTAGTCAGTTAGCCGATAATTCCGGTGCAGCTGTCCTTTCGTCCCTGTGTGCCTTTTATCCTTATATGGAGTTTGACGATTTGTTCGGAACTGTAGTTCTGTTTCGTCTGTCGGTGCATGTCTTCCTGTGGGGAAGATTGGGCAATGTTGTGGACATGTTTGCGTTTGACTACTAGTCTCTGAGAGTAGCCTTGGAACGTTAGATCCCGTTCTTTTCGCCTCCTGGTAATTCTAATTCGCATAAGTTTTCAGTGTTTGTTTGCTGTGTGTTTTGTTTGTGCCATTATGCTACTCGCCTGTTCTTATGCATCTCGTTACCGAGACAGGGCGTTTGTTATTTCCGGCTCGTTCTCTAGTCTTAGCTTGTAGAAGTTTGAGAGCCTAGTGCTTTGTTCTATTCGCTTGGCTTGGTTTTCTTAGTGAAAGACCTGGTGTTTGCGCTTCTACTTATTGGTGTGTCAGTGAGCCGGTTATTAGCTTTGGTACGTGTTCCCTGTCTTGTCTCCTCCCTTATCTGCGGGGTTTCCCGCCTTAGTGGCCTAAGGGCTTAAAGAATCCCCTTGCTGCATTTGGCTCCTCCTACCTCACACGTCACGCCCCATTACAGGCTGTGATAGATGGCATTGTTTATATGTAATACAAAGACGTGCTAATTCAATCACAGCAAGACGGCCAATACACTACGGCCTAATTGATAGGTGTCACAAAACACAAAACTGTCTACATCCTTCCTAGTATGTGTATTCAACACTCCGGACTCAAATCAACAGACGTGCTAATTCAATCACAGCAAGACGGCCAATACACTACGGCCTAATTGATAGGTGTCACAAAACACAAAACTGTCTACATCCTTCCTAGTATGTGTATTCAACACTCCATGCACAGAGCCTGTCTCTGCAGTAACCAGTATGGAACCAATAGATGTACGACAATAAAATGTGATGCCATGTATTTTAAAAAATTTTAAAAAAGGGGGGTGTTATAACTATTTTTGTTTCTTTTCTTTTTTTATTACAGAAATCCAGCATAAATATGTGGGAGGTCATCTGGACAATAATGCTAATGGCGATGACACAAGAGTGCCCAGAGCAGCGCCCAGCACCTCTGTCTGGGGTAATTGCAAGACCACACCAGGGCGCCCTCATCAACAATGTCCAGTGGGTCCATATTCCAGTCCTGGTGAACTTGACAGCATGGTCTCCAGATCTGGGCGAGCACTGCAAGGGGGAGAGTGTGACCCAGATGTACAAGGACCTCATGACAGCAGCATTCCTAAAATACCACAACATGGTGGCTGCCAACTTCCAGAGTGACAGCCCAACCCCCACACCTACCGGACGAAAGCTGCTCGGGTTCCAGGATGGTGTTCTAGGAGCTACGGGAACCAGATTAGGTATTTCAAATTGGATGGATACCCTACAAATGAAAAGAAACAAACTAAAACTGAAAGAGTTGATTGCCACTCAAATCCTACAGACTGATGCTTTCTTACAAGAGAGCCTAAAGGAGGAACAGGACACAGTAGGAAATGTACACACCATTACATCTGCACTGTCAATCCTTGCTGACAGGGCCAGGAAAGCATTTAAAACCATTACAGCATGTTAATGGCTCTAATGCAAAGAAAAGACAATCATATAATCAAAGTACAACAGGGGCTCCAGGGTAAGGATGATACTCTCATCAATCAAATGCATGATGGAGATGTAGACCTAGCCTACTCAGGTACATTGTGGGAATTGACATTTAAAGCCGCTGTATGCATCTGTTTATTATTGATTTTGAGTCAAGGTGTTATGATTTCTTGTATGTGTTCAGCGACAAAAACTTATATTTTCAAATGACATTGTAAGGCAATCCCCTTGGCTCGGGTAGTACCTGGTCTCAAATCTCTCGCTCGCTGACTATTGTTATAGTCTAGTATTTATCAGCATGGCACTCAGGTTGTAGTGGTGATAACATCCACAGGGAAAGCAGAGGCACTACCAGGCAGCACTCAGAGTCAGACCACTGGAATGAGGTGTTGCTCCCATGACGGGTAAGATTCTCCGCGTGATAGGAGAACAACCTAAGGCAGGACAGCACCGCCACTGATGAAGACTATGTACATGATGCTTTATTGCACATAAGCATCAAACGGGGGACTGTAAGAAGTCTGTCTCTGAGGCCAATATGTCTGCTAGCCACACATTCCCTTGATCTTATCATTATTACAAATACTGTTGGTGCAAGGGTAGCATAGCGAACGTGAGTGGGAAATCAGGAACTACTCAAATCAACAGACGTGCTAATTCAATCACAGCAAGACGGCCAATACACTACGGCCTAATTGATAGGTGTCACAAAACACAAAACTGTCTACATCCTTCCTAGTATGTGTATTCAACACTCCGGATCAAAGTTGGGAAACCAGATAAGAAGCAGTCATTTGAAATGTTTGTGGTTCAGTCTGACTCTGCTGAATCCTAAGTGTCATTCGTGCACTTTGTCACTGTCGGTATCGGAAATAAACTTTGTATCTTTTCATCACGTTCGAGAGATGTTCCTTTTTCCTTACACAGCCCAAACACCTGGTCTGTATCTGTTGAATGATTCTCCGTCTATCTTGTGGGTGTCCATAACTCCTTTCAGGCCTGCCAGGTCCATTATTTCCGTGACCTGGTACCCCACACATCTTGCTAGTAGCTGCTTAACATCTCCCATGCACAGGGGCAGGTGAGTCGGCCTCATCTCTACCTTCGCTATCCATGGCCCTGCTCCCTCTGTTATTCTTGGTAAATCCTTAACCATGTTCTCCAGGTCCATGGGGTGTACTTGGTGAGTGGTTGTTGTCTCCCTGGTTGGGGTATAACTTGCAATGGGGCCAGGAAGGTTTTTTTTTCATCCTCTTCCTCTCTTTCTTCGCTTGGAGTATATCGATCAGGTGCTCTTCTTCTTCTGCCACTCCTCCTGAGGATTTTGCTGGCACTGTTCTGGATATCACGACTGATATCGTAGACCTGCCTTAATTCTTGAACTCGTTGCTGTGAGTACCCTCCTTCACGCAGGAATGCTTGTTCTACTTTTTTCACCTCCCTTCAGGTTTGCTTCAGCATTTCTTTTGTCACTTTCTTTTTCCTTGTTGTACTGTCACTGAGCCTTCACGATCAGAGGAGCTTGATTAATCTCTGGGAAGGGCAGTTGACCTTAGTTTCACTTTCCCTTTGATGTCATATTCTCCTCTCCTTGGGTCTCTTCCAGCTCTTCTTGATTCTCCTTTCGGTTTCCTTTCTTCTTCTGACATCTCAACACCTCCCTCTGCTTCTTCCATTGCCTGTTGATATC
Source organism: Synaphobranchus kaupii (assembly GCA_029718625.1). Taxonomy (NCBI): domain Eukaryota; kingdom Metazoa; phylum Chordata; class Actinopteri; order Anguilliformes; family Synaphobranchidae; genus Synaphobranchus; species Synaphobranchus kaupii. The sequence goes on along the minus strand of CM056376.1, from coordinate 67,735,097 downwards.
CGGTGGCACATCCTAGCTTGCTGCTCCCTTCAGATTCACATGCCCCCGGTGACTTGACTGTCTCTTTCTTGCAACTTGTCATTACTTGTCATTCCCTGATTCTCTGGGCTGCCATGAGGTGTATGGAGGCGTGGGCATGGTGTACTATTTGTGGGATTTACCTCGTTTCCTCGGCTGTCACTCCGGGTTGTCTCTGGTTCTCCTTCCTCTGGGCATGCTGCTGTAACTTTTTATCTTATTGAAATGGTTTCCAAATTCCCTTCTACTTCCAGGGTCCCTTTCACTTTCACCAACTCTGGCCTCATCTTTACTGTAGTCTCAGGCCCCTGGCTCAGATCCTCTTGTTCCCCAATGTTGTTCAATAGGGGATACAGGCCTGGAGCCTTAATGGCTCCATTCGCCTGCTGCCGTTCATCTGGTGGTCGCTCTGATGACGCTGGTTGGGGGTCCGCCTTTGCCTGGTGCTCCTCCTTCCTCTCCACAGATGTTCTCCGTCTGAAAGACTCATTCTTCCATTGATTTAGATGAGTTCTCAACTTTGCCTTCTGGCCCAACTTGCCCTTACTCTCCTTTCTACACAAAATAGTTTCCACTGATTGCAGGTATTGAAGCCCAAAAGTGCCTTCCTCTGGACATACCAAGGGACCACCTCTTGTCCACCTTTTCAATTTTTTCATGTTATGCCCATAGTCTGTTTGAAATAACTCACTCATGCAGGAGAGAGCTGTCTTGGGTTTAAAGGCTCACCCTTCCGGGTTTTCATATCCTTATTTTTCTTTCCGCCCATGCAAGGTTATTCTAGTTACCTGAAACTAAAACTGAAACTAAAATAAAAATAAAAAAACCATGCCGTCGCGGTAGTACAGCGGTAAAAGCGCCGACTTTCAGTCGGTGCGGTTGTGCTCCGAGGATCGGGGTTCGCACCCCGGTCCTGCCAGATCCGAGCATGGCCGGCGCCCTGTGGGAGCAGCAATTGGCGGCTGCTTCCGGGTGGGGGGAGGGGCTCGGAGAGAATCGCTGCACGCATAGCGGCCCTGGGCGAGCTGGAATCACGGTCAGGAGCTCGGAGGAGTCGCGCCCTGAAGAGGACGTGGCGCCCTCCCATCCTACCGCCGGCTGACGGGGTTGTGTAGCGGTGATTATCTAGCGGTTGCTACATGGGGGGGGATTGAATTAGAATAGGGGTTCAATTGTACGGAAGCCGAGAACGGCCACGCCTTTATTTATTATTTTACTGCCGTTTTATCGTGATAACTACTTATTATTTTGTTATCTCGATATAACAAAGTCCGTTTTCTCGTGATAACGACTTATTATTTCGTTATCTCGATATAACAAAGTCCGTTTTCTCGTGATAACAGATTAATTTATTCCATTATCTCGATATAACAAAGATAGTTTTCTCGTGATAACGGATTAATTTATTTCGTTATCTCGATATAACAGAAGACTTTTGTTTTCGTGGGATAATTATCCAGAACCATGTGCAGAACTCGGAGATGATTGCGAGCTGGTTCATGTGATCACACCGTCCTGATTTCAGCCTTCAAGAGCTGCCACTGGCTGGCTGTAGCCTACTGCTGTACTGAACAGTCAACAACTTACCGGTAAGTTAGGCTTAAGGTTAGTTTGTTTACTGCAGTTATGTCAGAGCGACAATCAGCACAGTCCTGTCACTACTAGACGTCCAGCAGTCCTGAAAGGGGCTACATGTTAGCCTAAAAAGATGAGAGGTTGACCAACTCCCATCTGTCCGACTGCTTCAGCTAAGGTAACGTTATCAACTGCTCAAATAAAGCATATGGACACATTGCTGTCAGAATTGCAAGTTAACGTTATGGTATCTCGAACCGACAGACACCTGTTGACCTCGTGCTTTTCAACACTGGCGTGACGTTAGCTAACGTTAATTTAGCAGGATGTAATGTGTAACGTTTAATCAAATGAAAATGGGTCACCCCCTGAAGAGATCAAAGATGTATTTCCCAGCTGCTAAAGATTGTAAGTGTATGACCAAAATATTTCAGCAAGTTAACATGATCTGCCGACATATTTGCTCGCTAACTGGCTAGCGATTAGCCCCCTCAAACAGGAGGCTTTGGGAATCTTTAATTTACTTTTATGCTTTATACTGTCAAAGCTTCCTCCTCAACAAGGGCATGTACGCCAGTGGCGGCTCCTGAGCTGAAAATTGGGGAGGCAGAAAACTTCCCTTTAAACTGATTATTGGTCTTAATCATTTTTCAATCAGTTTCCTTGATTAACAATAGGCTACATCAGCGTTTAATTCACCAATTACTCAATGCCATCAAATGTAGCCAGTTCTCCTCAATTAGGCTATTAGGCAAGTAATAAAATTATTTTAACTTGCATCGCAAAATTGTGCACATTTTAATCAACATTATAATTGTGGATACATGTGCTCTTCGTTCTCCGCACTCTTAATTCCGAAAATATCCATGGAAATTAAACGATCTTAAAGCTCAGCTTTTGTTAGATAATTTTTTTAATTATTTTTTTAAAATAATCTAACAAAAGATGAGGTTGTGCTAAACCTGCAATAAAAAAGAATCTAACAAAAGCTGAGCTTTCAGATCGTTTAGTTTCCATGAATATTTTCGTAATTAAGAGTGCGGAGAACGAAGAGCACATGTATCCACAATTATAATGTTGATTAAAATGTGCACAATTATGCGATGCAAGTGAAAATAATTTTATTACTTGCCTAATAGCCTCATTGAGAAGAACTGGCTACATTTGATGGCATTGAGTAATTGGTGAATTAAACGCTGATGTAGCCTATTGTTAATCAAGGAAACTGATTGAAAAATGATTAAGACCAATAATCAGTTTAAAGGGAAGTTTTCTGCCTCCCCAATTTTCAGCTCAGGAGCCGCCACTGATGTACGCGTACTACGTTACACAAGCTGCGAAGAAGTAACGTTAGCCAGATGTAGCCTGGCAAAAATTAGTCGAACTGACAGCTAACGTTACCATTAACTAGTCCTCTAACCTTAAAGGGGCCACGGGCCACTAGTAAACAGAACAGTCAGCTGGAAAGGTGAACTTTTGACATTTGATGTAAGAATGGTTTCCCTTAATAATGATTTGATATGTGGGGTGTTTACATTATGGTTAGTGGTACAGTACAGTGCAGTACAGTACAGTGCAGTACAATGGTCAACTTAAAAGCAGATGTGGCTATTAAATAATCAGAAGAACTAGACAACCCTTTTGTATTTTCAGTTAATGAAGGGCCAGCAGTCAAGAGTTGAACAACTTTGTTGCAGCTGCTAACAAGTATGACTACATTAACTGTTGGTTGTTGAATCCTACAGATCGCTACAGTACAGATCACCATGGATCGGTTTCTCTCAGCCTTGAGAGAAAAGGGCGTTCCTGAGGAGAACCTAACACAAATGGCAAGGTAAAGTACATAATCTAAGTCAATATTCAAAGGCATAGCCTGCTAATGCCAACAAAAAGTGACAATTGAAGAACAAGTAGCCAGAGAGCCCAAGTCTCCCGGAACGTCCGGGAGTCTCCCGGATTTGAGCACCATCTCCCGGACTCCTGGAGAGGAGTGAAAACCTCCCGGATTCTGAAACGCGCACTGAAATTGGTAGTGAATGTCCATGGAAACGGTCCTCAGTCATCATTTATGGTATACGCGACTGCTAAACCCCCCCCGTCAACAATTCTTACGTGCATTCTTACAACCCGTCAACTTGGGCTCTCTGAGTAGCTATTTTGGTCCAATTTGGTAGTTGTAAGTCTGTAGAATCATAAATATGATCCAATTGGACATTAATAGTGGCATAATACCGGTATTTACCTGCACAAGATGGACATAAAATTATTTATTTGACTTAATACTGGTAACTACTACATTGCAGCAAAGGTAGGACACACATCCTTGCTGTTTAAAACAAACAAACAAAAACAGCTTGGTTTCAAGATTATTGAACTGGTGGCTCAGTTGGTGTCCAGCTTAAACCAGCTAATGTCATTCTGGGGTTTGATGATGATCATCTTAAGGCAGGAAATGTGTCACCATTGGGATGGTTTTGTGTAGCTCACAAGCTAAACACAGCTGGTTGTTCTCTTAAAGGAATATGCTGGCATAATCTTGACAGTTAATCTTTTTGTTTTTAATACGGTTCCTATTTTTAGAAAAACTTGTGAGCATAGTTGTGCAATTAAGGGGGGGGGGGAGGTCCAGAATTCCATGACTGGAACCCCCTCAAGTGTGAATTCAACCCCATCGCCTCAGCCTCATCTGAAACATATGGAGGATCAGTCTCCCTGATGGAGCAACAGAACTGAGCTTTGTTATATCGAGATAATCAACCCATTACCAGGATCGTGTCGTGCCAGCATGCATAGACGGCGTCTTGCCACCATAGATTTAAGGTGAAAATGGCAGATCAAGGAGTATCCATTATTGATCAACGCATCAGGATGTACTTCAATCAAGGTCTAACACAGACAGAAATTGCATTGTGTCTTTCTGTTAGAGATGACATTCAGATCAGTCCTCGTCATTTAAGGAGAAGACTAGCCCGGCTACAACTTCACAGGCGATGGCACTTCAGTGATCCTGCTGAGATTGTTAACTTCATTAGCAACCAGATAAGGGGACCGGGTCGTCTTCATGGTTACCGAATGATGCACGAGAGGTGCAGATTAGCTGGACTTTGTGTTACTCGAGACATGATTCACGAGGTTCAGTCACATCTTGACCCAGAGGGCGTACAGCAACGGAGAGGCACAAGACTTCGGAGAAGATCTTATAGTGTCCCAGGGCCCAATTATTTATGGCATATGGACTCATATGACAAGCTGACCCCTTTCGGCATTGGAGTAAACGGATGCATTGATGGGTTTTCTCGTCATATAATCTGGATGCAAGCAAACTCTTCAAATAGTAACCCTAAAGTCATCGCAGCCTACTTCATAAATGCAGTCACTGAACTTGGGGGGTGTCCAAAGATAATCCGATCGGATTTGGGAACTGAAAACGTCCATGTTAACAGGCTGCAACACTTCTTCTGAGAAGATGAGACTGGCGTTGTGCATGGGCCTTGTGTGTTCCAAGGACGAAGTACAGCAAACCAACGGATCGAAAGCTGGTGGGGGATCTACCGGAGACAGAACGTGGACTACTGGAGGGACGTCTTCCAGGAGTTCCAGGCAACTGGGGACTTCAATGGGGATTTCATAGACAAGGGTCTCATCCAATTCTGCTTTCTTAAGATTATTCAAGTAAGTCCTCCACTGTCCACATCTTCAAGATGGTACATCTCAGGGCTCTGTTTCGTGTTGTTTTAAAGATGTAGCATATGCATGTGACTGGATAGGCTACTGAATGATGTCTAACTGCACAATCTCTCATACAGAAAGTAATAACACATAGGCTACTGATTAACAGACAGGCCTACATCTCTTATCAATTTAAATGTTGCAAATGAGGATCCCCAAACTAATTTATGTTTGACTGTCTATCCTCTTTTATAGCCTACCAACCCCCTACATGATCATTGATAATGTTTTGAAACACTTTTGTGTTCCATCCCAAAAGCTTAACCTCCTCTTATAACAACCCTATCAACTAGAAGAGCGCTGAGCGCAGCAGTAGGCTGCAAAGATTATGTTGGTCCTGCCACTGTTGTTCCTTGATGGTGTGATGTGTTGTCCACTTCAATATAATATGGTTCTTCTAGGGCTAGCATAACCTATCCAACCACACAAACCAGTGGTCTTCAACAGGGGGCCCCGGACCCCCAGGGGGTCTGCAGAGGTACTGCAGGGGGTCAGCCAACTTTTGTCAAAGTAGTGAACATTTAAAAAATTTATTTTAGACAAAAAATAATAATATTGAGTAAACTCCAAGCATTAATAGGCAATAATAAGCTACCTTTGACAAAAATGATTTACAAAGCGAATCTGATTAAGCACCATGCGAAACACATTGTTCGCTCCTTCTTGCTTTTTTAATGTAGGCTATTCTATTAATAAAAAGAAGTGTCAATCCTGATATCCTGGTGTGCACTGGATTATAAATGTTATTATAGACCACGCTTAAAATGCAACATAATTTTATTTTTAATCATAGGGGGGTCCCTGCTCTGTTTCTCTATCAACCAAGGGGTCCTTGGGCTGAAAAATGTTGAAGACCCCTGACATAAACATTATGCTTTCATTATTATTATTTTTAACCTAGAGCTACGGAGTTTAATACTGGGTTAACATACATGGGTTATACTTACATGTTTGACACTACAGCATTTAACCCACAGAAATGATTTAACCCTGCTGAAGTGGAGCTGTCCAGCCCCCTGGTGCTGATTAGGCTACTGTTCAGTGTTCACATGCAGTAGCTTGTTTTCCTTTCCCTCCATATTCAACTAAGATGACTAGCTACTTGGAGTCAAATGTAGCTACATATTTCTTCACTCCAAGCCAATTTGGCATGAATATGTAGGCTCTTTTGTCCTGGGGCCAATACTATTGTCTTCATTATGTAGGCTACTATCGCTGAGTGCAGGAAACTGGAGCACAGTAACTATTCTGCTGATAACTCCACCATAACATAAAACAATACATATTGAACATTAACCCTGCATTTGCCCGTTATGGTGCTATAATGAAATGAAATAAAATAAATATATAGGGGTGGCTTCTTCCATGTACTCATTTTTAAAAGAAGTCATCATACGTATTGAAATCCTCATGTTTTTGTGTTGCAGAACGAGCTGGACACCGTTGTGACAATGTGGGACAACCATCGCATTCGACCAGGTGGAAACGGACGCGCTTTGTATCATGGAAAACCATGTCTGATGTACAATGTACCTGAGCTCTATCATGCACAAGATTATTTGCATCCAATACAGTATGAAAGAGTGGACACTGTTCTCCAAGAGGACGTCTGTCTGTGGAAAACAGACATTCCCTGCGACCATGACCTGCATGAGCTTTGTTTGCTGGTGATGGAAGAAAACAACATAGCAGTGTCATAACGCTCCGGAGGCAATACGACTTACAGAGACCTGAGGCCTTTGATAAGAGCACTCCTGCCAGAGCCTGATCAGTGATGTCTTTTTTATCCCATCAGTTGAAGCTGTGTTGAAATGTTTTATTAAGATAATGTGATTTCAGTGTAATAGGCCAGTGGTTCTCAATGTTGGGTCCGGGGACCACCAGGGGCACTTGAGGGGGTTCCAGTCATGGAATTCTGGACAAAATCATATCTAGGGTTAATAAAAAATATTCTCAGATTTGGGTCCAAGAGACAAATTTACATCAAATGGGGGTCTGTGGCCCTAATGTGTAATACATTTAGGGTCCATGCCATGAAAAGGTTGAGAATCACTGTAATGCCATTCATTTGCCTAACATATTATCACGATTCATGATTTGCTTTTCATATGCTTAAAGGGTAAGTTCGCTATTTTGGACCTTGGACCCTATTTGCGGTCCGTCTTCCATGAACCTGACCCATGAAGTCCATTTTTTCGCTGATCGGTCCAGTATTGAGTTCGGTACAGATTTCCTGTAGGCTCTCACTGGGCTACAATGGAAGTGAACGGGGCAATCAGAAATGTTATGGAAAAACAACGATAAATGTGCTTTTATAGCTCAGTGTGTATTCTTACGGTCTCAGTATGCTCTCCTGTGAAATGTAGGCTATCGCAAACGCAAACCGAACGTTGAAACAACAGTTCCATTTGAAACAGAACTATTTCTCCGACCGCACTACCTCGCACTGTAAACTTCCGCAGTCTAGCTACGTTGTAGAGAGGGGGGGGGGCGCTTGAAAAGCAGTTGATCACAAATCCTGACCTCCCGTTGGAGTTTACTAGCTAGTAGCCTACAGCAGAAATATCTGTAACGCAGTTTTTGTAATCATCATTTGTAATAATTCATCACAGCAATGGTGCGCGAATGTGCAGTCCCCGGTTGTGGGAATAAAATGTCTGGACGCTCAAATACCAGTTTTCACAGGCTCCCGTTCTCTGACCCAGAAAGATTGAGACTTTGGCTGGTTGTCTTACGGATCGACATAAACACTCCAGAATCAACTCCGTTTGGCAGACTCACGAGTTTGTGGAGCGCATTTCGACGCTACTGATTTCTGTAACCGCAAATCAGAAGCAAAACACTGGTTTCTAAAGAACACAGCTGTTCCTCGTGTCGGACCTGCAGCACTATCAAGCACCGGAGCGGAGGTAAGTTATATTTAGCTATAACGTTACTAACATTTTTATTTTTTTTGAGCGTGTCCTCTGACCCAGCACTCAATACCAACTAACAAAATCCGAGCTTGACATAAGTTGTTTTCTTGTAACAAAGCTGTCGGAAACGTTCATCAACTATAACTTTTTACAATTCTATAATGTTTTATTTACAAATGCTTGACGCATGGTGTCCTGTCCAAAGTTCTCATCTATCACATATCTGTTGGCAGTCATAGTGTAATGGTAATCAATGGAGATGATCCAGTGTCATCCACGGATACATCCAGGTTTTCAATGGCATTCGGTAGCAACAGATCCCACTCCCTACAACACAAACTTTCCTCCTCTCTGGGCATCTGCTGCACCTCTTGCAAGAACACCAAAAGTTCCCCGAAATTCTTGGTCTAGCCTCGGCAGCGACTTCGGATAACATTACCTGCGCAACTTCAGCCTCTCTCTCTTCTCTTGCTCTCTTATCATCCATCTCTTGTAGTTCCGTGTCCGTGTATTCTGGCTCAAATCTGTAGCCAGTAACGTCAAAGTCAAAATCGAATTCTTCGTCTTCGTAATCATTATAGTCATCCATCATCCAAGTTTTTTTGTGGAAATTGTAGCCTACGTTGCTGCAGGTAAACAAACATAGACTGCTCAGCTAGATAGTTTCGTAAACGGCCGGCACACCTTCCCGCTCCCCTACCCCCGACACATAGTACTCCGCGAGTGCAGCGCAAACAAGCAACAGATAAATGCTTACTTCCAAGCCATGCCAAGCACGTAAAAATGTTCGGATTGAGATACATTTCACAGGAGAGCATACTGAGACCGGTAACAATACACCCTGAGCTTCCCGTCTCATTTATTGTACATGAAAGCACATTTATCGAACATTTCTGATTGCCCCGTTCACTTCCATTGTAGCCCAGTGAGAGCCTACAGGAAATCTGTACCGAACTCAATACTGGACCGATCAGCGAAAAAATGGACTTCATGGGTCAGGTTCATGGAAGACGGACCGCAAATAGGGTCCAAGGTCCAAAATAGCGAACTTACCCTTTAAGAGAAATTCAACCAAACAGCTAAAAAAAAAGACAGTGAAAATTACAAACAGTTAAATCCTTTTAATTGTTGAAACGTTTTCATTGCAAACATTGCAAACTCATAAGCCAGTGCTTTCATTGAAATAACATGAACTTGGTGGGTGCACTGCTGGGGACCCGAGAAAGTGCAGTGTCCAATTTCATGGAGTTTGACCCATTGGGGTGAAGCATTACATTACATTACATTATAGGCATTTAGCAGACGCTCTTATCCAGTGCGACTTACACAGTATTTGCATTTATACATAGTATCCATTTATGCAGCTGGATATATACTGAAGCAATGCAGGTGAAGTACCTTGCACAAGGGTACAACGGCAGTGTCGTACCTGGGAATCGAACCTGCAAGAGTGAAGAGTGGTGAAGAGTGGGAGAGCATGACGTGTGAATGGGGGAAGGGGAGGGCGACGGGCACTGCACTAGTCTAAATCAAATTAAGCAAAACAAATTCATTTCTCAAAATTGGCATAAAAATTAAATGCATATAGGCCTACATATTTCATTTCTCTTAAGTGTGGTTAGAAAAAAATATATAGCACTTTGAATTCGACACTGACACATGGAACAGTGCTGCTACTGGCAATATTAACTATTCCAGGTTTGAAGATCTGCATGGCATTCCAAATACTGTAATTTATGAATTCTGTTTAGGTTTAATTTTAACAACACTAAACAATGGAAAAACATCAACCACAAACAGTTGGCCAGTATTTACACAAAACTTTTCCAAGAATACAGTGTCACATTTCTATTTCTTGTAAAACACCAAATAAATTATCTTTATTGAAATATTAACTTGTGTGACTTTTTTTACACAGTGCCTTCAGCTGTCATATTTGAATTTGAAAAGAGATCATAAATTGAAAAGAAAAATCTACCTCCCTCTACTACAATGGTGCATCTGCCCTCCACATGTGGAACTTGTGGATTATATAAAAGATGACGCTGCCTAACAGTAACCAGAAATGTAAATCAGTAAGGTAGGTAATATTGCTTGAAGCTGGAGTTTTCCTGTCTCTGGCTGCACTCTGTTGTAATCAGATGTGTCACACCTCGAGTGCTCTTACTCCGTTAACGGGACACAATTCCGTCCGCAAGAGAGGATAGGCTTTTGATATAATAATTACTATTTGATATAATAATTACCTTGGAATATTTTGATGGTCTTGTGCAGTTGGTAATATCAGTGGTATATCTGTAATTTCTTACTTCTCTGCATGATTTATTTGTAATTTTTGTTATTTGTTTGGTATTACACAAGAACCTGTGACTCTACTCAAACTCACAGTGTTAATGTTTGTACAACAGGCAACTTTAAGTTTTCTCTTCGTCAGTGAATTGGGTTGAATGGGTCTGTAGCATACAGGAAAGATGCCAGTTGACACTCATCTTGTAGCTGTGAACTCAAGTGTTATGGTTGTTGCAATAAACGTCTGAGTGTGTGTGTGGGGGGGGGGGGGACAATTGCATAGATTGTCATTGAAGCAGCCAGTGCTATACAACATTACATTACATTACATTACATTACATTTATTTAGCAGACGCTTTTATCCAAAGCGACGTACAGTAAGTGCGTACAGAGACATCATCATCATTACAGAACAGACGAGGCAAAGCACATCCTTTGCATAATGTAGCAGCTATCCCTAGCAATGAACGTTGACTGTAGTTCACAGTAAGCTGTGGGCAAATCAGCAACACCACACTTCCATTCCAAATACTATTATAAACTATACTATTATAAACCATTCCAAATACTATTATAAACTATACTATGATAAAACATTCCAAATACTATTATAAACTATAATAAACAGACAGGAAAACACAGGGAACAGGGAACTGATATTCCTAGGTGAGGATATCAGTCAAGGTGGAGTCTGAAGAGGTGTGTCTTCAGGCCTCGACGGAATGCAGGCAGGGTTGGAGTAGAACGTAGGGGAATGGGAAGTTCATTCCACCACTGAGGTGCTAATGTGGAAAAACTCCGCAGTCGGGACAAGCGAGAGCCTTTGACACGGAGGGGGGGAAGTGCCAGTCGCCCTGCTGTAGAAGAGCGAAGTGGTCGAGCAGGAACATAGTTCTGGATTAAGTCCTGCAGGTAGGCGGGGCCTGTCCTATTGGCTGCAGTGTAGGCCAGGGTCAGAACTTTGAACCTGATCCTGGCTGCAACTGGCAGCCAGTGGAGAGACCTCAGCAGGGGGGTTACGTGGGAAAATTTCGGGAGGTTGAACACAAGCCGGGCAGCTGCATTCTGGATGAGTTGAAGAGGCAGAATGGCACAGGCCGGTAGGCTTGCGAGCAGGGAGTTGCAGTAGTCCAGGCGTGAGGTGACCATGGTCTGGACAAGAAGCTGGGTGGAGTCGGTGGTCAGGTACGGTCGAATCCTCCTGATGTTGTACAGGAGGAACCTGCAGGACCGTGCCGTCGCCCTGATGTGCTCTTTGAAGTCCAGCCGGTCGTCCAGGACCACCCCCAGGTTCCTTGCAGAGCGGGAGGCAGCCACCACGGTCCCATCAACGGTGATGGAGAGGTCATGTAGTGGGGAGGTCTTGTACGGCATGAAGAGGAGCTCTGTCTTGTCAAGGTTGAGCTTCAGGTGATGGGTAGCCATCCACTCAGAGATGTCAGTCAGACAAGCAGATATCCTCTCCTTAACCTGTGGGGTAGAGGGAGGGAAAGAGAGGAAGAGTTGAGTATCGTCAGCATAGCTATGGTATGAGAAGCCATGTGAATGGATTACTGAGCCAAGAGACTTAGTATACATAGAGAACAGCAGAGGACCCAGTACAGATCCCTGCGGGACTCCTGTAGACAGGGGACGGGGAGCAGAGACGGAACCCTTCCAGGAGACTTGGTAGGATCTATCAGTGAGATACGATACAAACCAAGAGAGGGCAGTTCCAGAAATGCCCATCTCAGCGAGTGTGGAGATCAGGAGTTTGTGGTTGACCGTGTCGAATGCCGCAGACAGGTCAAGGAGAATCAGAACAGAGGAGAGGGAGGAGGCTCTAGCAGTGGCGAGTGCCTCAGTCACAGCCAGGAGAGCAGTTTCGGTGGAATGGCCGGTTCTGAAGCCAGACTGATGCGGGTCAAGCAGGTTGTTCTGGTGGAGAAAAACAGACAGTTGGTTAAGGACAGCACGTTCAATTGTTTTGGACAGGAAGGACAAGAGAGATACAGGACGGTAGTTCCTGAAATCAGCGGGATCTAAACAACACTGGAGTGTCTATCAAACTGCTTTGCAGTTAAGGTGTGACCTTGGATAATTTTATAATAGATCTTAAATTACATCTACTAACATATTTTCTGTTCTAAAGAACTTGTTTGTTTGACCTGACATTGTGACTTCCTAAAGCAGAAACACCCTTTGATCAAAGCCTAGGTTTGCGTTATCCTGGTGTATATTTTACAATTTCAAGGCTCATTTGTGGCTGGACTGTGGAACTTGGGCTTGCAAGGCTGAGAGAAACTGGTCCATGGTGATCTGTACTGTAGTGATCTGTAGGATTCAACAACCAACAGTTCATGTAGTCATACTTGTTAGCAGCTGCAACAAAGTTGTTCAACTCTTGACTGCTGGCCCTTCATTAACTGAAAATACAAAAGGGTTGTCTAGTTCTTCTGATTATTTAATAGCCACATCTGCTTTTAAGTTGACCATTGTACTGCACTGTACTGTACCACTAACCATAATGTAAATACCCCACATATCAAATCACTATTAAGGGAAACCATTCTTACATCAAATGTCAAAAGTTCACCTTTCCAGCTGACTGTTCTGTTTACTAGTGGCCCGCGGCCCCTTTAAGGTTAGAGGTCAGAGTTCGAAATGCACTCAATCTAGCTGGCGGTTGCTAGGTAACCGCCTGAGCCTGAGACAGGTTAATGTTGCTCTCTGACTCTGTGTATCACCGTCCTGTGTTTTGGTGGAAATAAACTACACACGCTTGTGTTGTCAAAGAGAGTTGTCCATGCCTACGTTCCTGCATCCGCTGAAATACTGCTGTTACCAAACCGTCTTGTCCAAACGTTGTCATAAAATTTCTTCTTACCGTGAAAAACGACGACATCGGACAGATGTTAAAGGTTGTATCAGCGATTTTGGGTGACGTCACTTCACCCAAACAAACAGAGCCAGCTCCAGCTCAGAGCCAATTATGTTATGTTTTAAAAAATAGTGTTCAAGCATCCAGAATTATAACCACGTTAATAACGTTTGTAAGAAACCAAACCGTTTGTAAATCCGTCAAGATTTCAGCGAGATAAGAGTATTAGCGTATTAGTATCACCCACCCCTTGTCGGTGATTGGTTGGAATACTGTTTATTTTGGTTTTGAGTGGTTGGTAGTACCATTTGTTTTTGTGTACGATCTCGGAGCATAGGCTGCCTACAGAGACGCAGTTTTTTGACGGCCTGCTTATGGGGCGGGCAGCTAGCGGATCGTGAGGAAAAATCAGATGAATGTGATCATTTATGTTTCGACCCAAAATCGCTGATACAACCTTTAAGGTAAATCTATCACCACGGCGGCACTTTCGCCACAAGTCAGCAATTATACCGGGAAATGCCCTTTGAAAACAAAAAACGAATGAATATAAAAAGGTTAGCTAGTCTGTTAGCGTTAGCTACTGCATACCCGTTTTTGCTAAAGCTGCATCATAGCTATGATAACGCGGAGCTGTCAAATCTATAACAGCACGGAAACCCTTTAAAAAAAAACTAAATAAAAACCGTAGCTAGGCTACACGTAGCCTATGGCTATGACAAATAAGGACTGAACAAGCCACATTTTAGTTAATAAAACTCAAGTAAGCTAATTTAGATATCCAGTGAGCACAAGTGGCATACAGAACTAGTTTACTTTTTTTTAGCAGCATTTTTTTGTAAGTATAAACCGAACTATTTAAAAAAAAAAAAAACAATTTATTTGATTTATTTATTTAAGTATGAGCCGAAGTATGCCTTCCTGGCGTGTCTCTCCGTGGCGCAGTCTGTAGCGCGGTGTACGTAGGATTCCCGTGCTCTTTGCGACATTGTCGTTTCTAATCCGACCTTTCCTCTTGTCTGTACACTGTGCTGTCCAATAAAGCTCAAAGGCTATTACACGTATTTTAAGAAAGTATAGTCCATTTTAGTACTTTTAAACTTTTGTAGCCACAATTTCCTCTATATTCTCAGCTACATTGAATTGAGAGAAAATTCTGTTAGCTATAAGTTAGAGTGAAGGAAATGTAGAGACCTAGCTACTCACTCCAAAAGTCTCTGGGACCTCAGATGGATAACTGAGTCAGAAAACTGAGTGAAGGGAGCCTCAGCCATGTTTTTGGGTAATGAGACGGACTGCACAGGGAAAGATATTGAGAAATGATTGAAAATGCATTGTAATAGGACAATAGGACAGCACCTTATTCCTGAACTCCCCTCCTCGGTTGGTGAGAATTTGTTTTGGTGCCCCAAACTTGAATTCTACAATGCACTGTGCTACATCCTCGGCTTTCTTAGACTTCAGCGGATATGCCTCAGCCCACTTGGTCTTGTAGTCAATCATGACGTCCCTGTGCAGTCCGTCTCATTACCCAAAAACATGGCTGAGGCTCCCTTCACTCAGTTTTCTTTTGTACTAACTGACTGTTGTCCATTAAATTCAGCTGAATATGGCTCTCTGCCAGAAGCTGGACATCGAGAGGAGCTTCTGCGCACCTTACCATCCACAGACCAGTGGATTGGTTGAAAGAATGAATGGGACAGTGACAAAGTAATGTGGACTTGACACTAAACTGACCTTGACACATTTACACCACTAGATGGTACTATAGTCACTGTGTTAAGTATTCTATTTTGGTATTGCATTAAGCAGTGTGATTTTAGTCACACATCGCAATCATAAGCTATGCTTTATAATCAAAATAGTATTTCATAACAATGTCAATATGTTTCAAAACTCTCACCAAATTGGAGAATCCTTGGAACTGGGACCTCAGTGCAGCCATGTTTGGCTTGCGCACCAAAGTACAGATCACCACCAAGCACTCCCCATTCTACCTCATGTTCGACAGAGAAGCCAGATATCCATCTGAGGTCCCAGAGACTTTTGGAGTGAGTAGCTAGGTCTCTACATTTCCTTCACTCTAACTTATATCTGACAGCATTTTCTCCCAATTCAAGGTAGCTGAGAATATAGAGGAAATTGTGGCTACAAAAGTTTATAAGTACTAAAATGGACTATACTTTCTTAAAATAGACGTAATAGCCTTTGAGCTTTATTGGACAGCACAATGTAGAGACAAGAGGAAAGGTCGGATTCGAACCGAAAATGTCGCAAAAAGCACGGAAATCCTAATTAGGCCACGCTACAGACTGCGCCACGGGAGACACGCCAGGAAGGCATACTTCGGCTCATACTTAAATAAATACATCAAATAAATTGTATTTAAAATAAAAAAAATAGTTCGGTTTATACTTACAAAAAAATGCTGCTAAAAAAAGTTAACTAGTTCTGTATGCCACTTGTGCTCATTGGATATCTAAATTAGCTTACTTGAGTTTTTTTAACTAAAATGTGGCTTGTTTAGTCCTTAATTTGTCATAGCCATAGGCTACGTGTAGCCTAGCTACGGTTTTTATTTTGTTTTTTTTAAAGGGTTTCCGTGCTGTTAAAGTTTTGACAGCTCCGCGTTATCATAGCTATGATGCAGCTTTAGCAAAAACGGGTATGCAGTAACAGACTCACCTTTTTATATTCATTCGTTTTTTGTTTTCAAAGAGGGCATTTCCTGGTATAATTGCTGACTTGTGGCGAAAGTGCCGCCGTGGTGATAGATTTACCTTAACATCTGTCCGATGTCCTCGTTTTTCACGGTAAGAAGAAATTTTATGACAACGTTACCTTAGCTGAAGCAGCCGGACAGATGGGAGTTGGTCAACCTCTCATCTTTTTAGGCTAACATGTAGCCCCTTTCAGGACTGCTGGACGTCTAGTAGTGACAGGACTGTGCTGATTGTCGCTCTGACATAACTGCAGTAAACAAACTAACGTTAAGCCTAACTTACCGGTAAGTTGTTGACTGTTCAGTACAGCAGTAGGCTACAGACAGCGGCAGCTCTTGAAGGCTGAAATCAGGACGGTGTGATCACATGAACCAGCTCGCAATCATCTCCGATTTCTGCACATGGTTCTGGATAATTATCCCACGAAAACAAAAGTCTTCTGTTATCGAGATAACGAAATAAATTAATCCGTTATCACGAGAAAACAATCTTTGTTATATCGAGATAATGGAATAAATTAATCTGTTATCACGAGAAAACGGACTTTGTTATATCGAGATAACGAAATAATAAGTCGTTATCACGAGAAAACGGACTTTGTTATATCGAGATAACGAAATAATAAGTAGTTATCACGATAAAACGACAGTAAAATAATAAATAAAGGCGAGGCCGTTCTCGGCTTCCGTACAATTGGCTACTAAAATGGGGAAAAATCAGAAACAAAATTTTTTTTAAATTAAAAAAACATTTTAGTTACCTGAAATAAAAATAAAAACTAAAGTTACTTTAAAAACTAAAATGAAACTAAAACTGTAATGTAGTGTTGCAAAACTAACTGAAATAAAATAAAAATGACCATGAATTCTTTTTAGTTTTATTTTCTGATCCTCTTCCTGATCTGTGATCTGTAATCTGGATTGCATATAGGGTAATGTGAAACATTCAAAACCAATATTGAATTTCTCTCCCTCTAAATTAGAACGTGAAATTAAAAAACTAATAAAAATAAAAAACTAAATGAAAAACTTAAAACTATAATAACCTTGCCTCCATGTTTCTTTTTTTTTATAATTCAGGGGACCACTCTGTCCTTGGTAGCCACGCCTTTATCTTTAACCCTATTAGTTCCAACTTAGTGACTGTGACTCGCATAGCTCCTCCCCTTGAATGCCCCTGAACTGACTTCCCCTCTACCTCTTCAGTTCTCAATTCCCTCAATGAGGTACACACCAGCCAAACAGCTCCATCTGTCCACCCGTCTAAGCCTATTTCAAATGTTTCTCCTGTTTCTATGGCCTTGGGTAGGAATTTGTCAATCCCTGAATGGCACCACAGAGATTTCACTCCATATAACTGTTCTCGTGTTAATTATTTTCCCACTGAATCTTTTCCCACAATAACATACACAATAACATACACATAATATTTCCACTTTTCTAGTGGAGTACTATCTATCTAAGTAAAACCCTGTTATTTACATAATTTCCTTCAGCATTATATACAGCATCCAAAATACAACAAATCCCCATATAATGTGAGCGCACCTTATCTTTTTTCTATTGTTCTCCTGTTACAGTATTGTTTAACCGATTATGTTCAGTTAGATTGTACAACACGTGCAATGGATCTATGGTAAAGGCTAACTAGCCCAAACTTATTGTAAAATACAATAATAGCGCAACCCAAATAACTATCAAACCTTGAGGTACACTTCTTGGAGGCGGTATTTGTTCTAATTTGATTAATTGAGATATATATATATATATATATATATATATATATATATATATATATATATATATATATATATATGTATCGTACTATTAACAAAAAAAAAGGCAGAAGAAGGATGTTGGGACCACTCCAGCAGTGCAGCTAAGTCACTACCTTGACATATCTGAAGGACATAACGTCCTATTGTTTTGGGCAATGAACATGAGGGCTGTTCCTTCTCTGTTCCGAGTGGCCATCAGGGTCTTGGCAGTGCCTGCCTCCAGTGCTCCGGTGGAACAGGTTTTCAGCCATGGTGGCATAATATTGCGGCCCCATCATGCACAAATGACTGACAGACTTTTAGCCAATTTGATCTTTTGCAAATGCAATGCATCATAGGGCCCAGAGATAAGAGAAAAAACACAACCTGTGGATAAATTAAAGTGTTTATGCATTTCTCATTCATTCACACACACACACACACACACACACACACACACACACACACACACACACACACACACACACACACACACACACACAGTAGCATTTTTACATTAGGGGCAGTGCCCCACCAGACGTGGGGCTGTTGTGCAAGATACTCGTAATATCTGAACGTTGTGGCAAAATGTATTTTATATTTAATACAAAACAGTGATTCAATCGTGAAATTGGCGTGTATAAATATAATAAACCTGACTCACACTCCTATGTCTCTGCTGTGGGGCAACGGAGCACTCTGCCCCACTGTTGCTAGGGAAACAACATGAGCGTGATCTATACCTGCCGCAAATTATATTGGGCGGAGGGTCAGAAATGTTTTTACCCCTATTAATTATGCCTAGCAACAGGTGGCGAAAAAATAATAAACGTTAAGTTAACGTCATTAACGTGGGCTGACGTGACCAGGAAGTAAACATAAACAAAGCCAATTCAGTGTGTGTGTATCGCTAATGCTAGCCAGCTAAGGTTTTCCACTAGTTTGATTTTATTTAGTCATAGGTGTCAAGTTTGCCCATATAAAATACGGTTGTTCCAACTTTTCAAAGGTATACAGGTGTATAAGGTTATGATACAGGAAATCTGGTCTAACACATTTTTTTAAACATTTTACAACATAATTAATTTAATCACTGCAGTCACATTTTCTTTCTCCCTCTCTCTGATATTCTCTCGATTTCTGAGGCCGTGGGAAAAGTAAGTAGCGCATCAGGACTGTAAGTTATGATCTAAAAATATGCTTTATGACAACGAAGCACCTTGCTGAATTTGTTACACACTCATTATTATGTGAAAAGCTAAATACATGAATAGATTAAATAAACTTGAATCAGACAAATAACTGGTGGCTAGTGATTTTAATAGGTAATAGATAATGTTTTATACGGTTTATGGTGAATTTATAGTTTTGCAGGCGTGAAAATAAGGGCAGCTCTCTTGACACCTATGTTTACCTTTTTGAAGTTTCTTTCAGGCATGTCTTAACATAGCTAAAGCAATACCAAATGTTTGTATTAAATGTTTGCATATTTATTTGACATTTATCTGATAATTCTCGTTATTATAATATGTCGTTGGCATGCTTTGCGTTTTTTTGTATTTTAGCTAGGCTATAATTGCATTAGTTCTGGATAAACTTGATCAGACTTGATTTCACTTTCCTACCTTTCACTTAACAACGTGTCATATGCTTGTATTTACGGTTTTGATAAAGCATTGAGTTATTGAAGAAACGTGTCTGTCTCATCCTATTACTTTGTTGCAGTATAGGCAACCTCAATGTAGGGTTCTGTGTTGTGCTGAAGCGATACATTGTATTCAGTTTTGAAATATTTCTGCTCCCTGGCACTTAGGCCTACAGCGCAGCCCATAGCATAGGCCAACTGTAGACTAATTGGCTATCTTAAATTTTTTATGGTGATGTCATACAAAACTGCCCCTCCACAAATGTCATGCTAAAATCACCACTGGACACACTCACACACATATACACATATGCAGAGAGACAGACACACACACAGTCTTCATGAATCAGGTTTTGCCTCCCACCTCTGGGATCTGCATCTTTTTTTTTTTTTTAAACATTCAGGCCAGTGTTCAAATTGTAGGCCTACTTGAAGGTCAGTTGCAGTTGTTTTGATGTACCTTCTAATAAATGATTGTAACTTTATGGCAGTGTCGGGATGTTGGTTTTTATGTTTTTTATTTATCTATATATTAGGCCTGTTGCTCTCTCTATCTCCCTCACTCTCTCTCTCTGTCTGTAATATACTAATTATTATAATGGAATTAAATTAGGTGAAGAGCACATTATGACTTGTTTAGGACTTGAAACTCAAAGTTTAGGTCTTGAAACTCAAAGTTGAGGACTTGGGACTTGCCGGTCTTGACTTGGGACTTGAGTGCCAAGACTTGAGACTTACTTGTGACTTGCAAAACAATGACTTGGTCCCACCACTGCTCTACACTAAGCGGCGGTAACAAAATCGCAAGTGACTTTGCTAGTGTCAGACCGATGCAGTTGTCATTTTATCGTCAAGCACCCACGTTGTTTAAATAGCGAGTTAATTTGTGCCCACCTGGGTTGGTTGGTGTTAAGATGAGGTGTGGTCAGGCGCATTTTGGGAATATTGCTATTTTGAGGCAGCAGAAAGCATTTGCACTAAAACAACCACACATTTGGGGCTCTATCTCACATGGTAACCCAAACACAAGTGTCTTTGCTAGTTTCCTTTTTCCATCCAGCACTCACATTGTTTAAAGAGCAAGTGAACTTGCGCCCACCTGGGTGGGTTGGTCTTAACCCCTTCACACAGATGACAAATTTGGTCAATTTTCACCTATTTAGGGGGTGCTCTGTTTAAGGCTTTATAACTCCAGGAGCATCAGAGAAACTTGGCAAATGGCTTAAATGAAACCCCTGGGTTGCCAGCTTTCTAACAAAAAAATGTGTATGGGGGTATACATTTTCAACGTGTCAGTGACATTACCTTTAATAACCTACCTTTGTGCATCGTGTTTGCTCTTGCGTGATGGGGAAGGCAGTGAACGTATTAATCCGTTGCATTGATAAAATGATCATAGCTCCTATTGACTTGGCTATACCCATCACACAATCAAAATAAATAATCGCTGGACAATGGTTGCACGCAATATTATTAAGTAAACAAATAAATCCTTGGATTTACTGAAAATAATTTTTTATTTTTTATCGAATAAAGTCATGTAGCCTACGGTAAGGTTGAACACAATAGCCTATATGCAACGTCTTCAACTTAATCATTTTGGAGAAGCTGTGCTGACACAAATCGCCTCTCTGTCAAAGCAAATATGATCCAGACACTGTCTATCAATTAATCCATCTAATATCGATCTGGTATGATATACCAGACGGTCAATCATAGCCTACTTTTACATATTTTTCTTTTTATGACAGCTCTTTGATCATTGTAAGTAGGCTAGGCAAAGGAAAATAAGACCAATATTATTTTCAAAGAACATGCACTCATTCTAATATCCATTTTTGCGAAAGATGCTGTATTTTTCATAATTATATATTAAGTTGCGCGGGAAAAAATGATTAAGTTTAAACTATGAATATGTGTATCTTGCAGACTAGGGCTGCAACTAACGACTATTTTGATAGTCGAGTAATCTATCGATTATTGAAACGAATAATCGACTATTCGGATTATGAATCGCACAATTACTCAATGGCTCTTATTTAGCGATCAGCTTTTAAATTTAGTTTGAGGTTTTAGTTATTTTAGTTATTTGTCTGATTCAAGTTTTAGTTTTAGGCATGTGCTATAACAATGAAGACAATAAAGATGAATACTTAATTCAAAAATACGTCTTTTAATGAACTTTGCTGCTGATACAAAAGATAAATAAAAATTCCAATATCCATTTTTTCTGTCAAACTTTAATACCAAGGACAGGAAAAGTAGCAGCAATAAAATCTAACAAAACTACAGCGGTTTTCCCTTAATCAAAGCATATTTCTGGCATCAATACAACATACATTTTTAATTTATAGTGCGGCTGCAGTACAAAAAACTTATTACTGGACTATCATATTAGGCCAACAGTAGTGGTGTAACGGACCCGTAGTTGATTAGCCTAGTTGATTAGCCTAGTTGACCCCTATTTATGTGTTATATACAGTACTGTGCTGGTGAAGCAAGTTTTATACCACTCCTGACTTTGCTCAAAAAGAGGCGTGGGGTTAACCTGTGGCACCTAAACAGACTTATTTCTTATTTTTGTTTCATGGTATATATAATGTGCCAGAAGCATAGTGTGTGAAAACAATATGCTCACGTTATCTTAAATCTGTAGTGACTTCCCAAAAATGTATATTGTTTAGTATAGACTACAATAGAGCTACTCAATACCATAAAGGCCAGTAGTACTACTGGTTTTCTTTTCTACCTGATAGTTCATTGATTGATGCCACTGATTGGCTAGAGGGTTAACTCACCTAGGGCCCTATCTTGGCGATCTTGGCGCTTAGTCTAAGCGCATGGCGCTAAGTCCATTTAGGGCGTGTCCAAGTCCACTTTTGCTATTTTAACGGCGTGTTTTTTGGGCGCTAAGCACGGCGCAAAGTGCAACTGGGTTAAACCTAGTCTCTTCATTAATTATAGGTGTGTCTTGGGCGTGACATGCAATAAACCAATCAAAATGTCATATCCCATTCCCTTTAAAAGCCTGCTTTTCCACCTTGGCGGATTGCTTATATGATGGCGAAACAGACATGCTCGTGCGTGTTTAGTGCGATCAAGGAATAGGCTATATGCATCAATAGTAGCCTATGATAAATATTATTCGGACAAACCATTATGAGTTCCCGGTAATTCCCGACAGTGCTGTTATTCTACAAAATATATGCGGTTAAATTTAGTTAAAGGCACCTGCAACAGCTGAGAATGGCTTCCGTCTCACCTTAGAAAACGCCAAATTAGCCTGCTTGTTTAACGAATTTCGTTTGATTATGCAATGAAGCAATGAACTCATGTTCAAGTTTCATCCGAAGTTCATTACATGCATTCTAATTTTGATTAATAAAATAAATAACGTTATTTTGCCTTAATGATGACAACAAATACAATAAAGCTGTCAGGTTGGCAACCCATAGGTTCACGCATATTTTCCCTTCTTTTATAATGTCCTGCTTATGGAAATGTGACCAACCAGTTTTACTGGTAGCGTAATGCTTTAAAACAATCCACTTTCCCAGGAAGACCGTTAAAAGTGCGATTTACAGCAGGGGAAACAGACCTGCTCCTCTAAAGCACACATGCAGATAATGGTATTTAAATTAATTGTGAATTAATTGTAACGTGCTGCAAATTTGTTTTCGTTTCTAATTAGACGCTTAGTTCTCTTTAAAATATTTTGTTCAGTTATGGAATAACAGGTGAAATCAACGGGGTTTTAATAAGCTGAGGGTATGGAAACCTTGTCACTGTAAGTTAAAAAATATGAAGGACGAAGAATAACTAAGGTTACAATTCAGTTAACATGGTGACATTTACGTATCTCCGTTTTTTAACCATAGGCTATCGAAAAAAACCTTATGCATAGCGAATCTGCTGTAGCCTAGGCTATTTGAAAAACAATAAAATAAATATTCACTGGACAAGGTTTTAAACTTTTTTCAGTCACAAACCATTCTATTTACTTACAGGCTGTATTCCTAGATAAACAGACCTGTATTGTAATGACATCTGAAGCGCATTTTCAAAACTCAAATGTCCGTCTATTGCAGTGCGCGAGTTTTCCATTGAATGACAATTCACGCATTAGGTGTAAATGACAATTCGCGCATTAGGCTTGATATAGGTGTTATCAGCTCCTTTTTAACGGATAGCCATTGTCCCGTACCATCGCACATCGCCTGGATGTTGATGGAGTGGGCTGAGAGCAATGTAATGTGGCATCGTTTCCCTTCGCTGATGGAAAGGCATGTGGACCTATGGAACCTTTTATTATTATGCATTTTTGACATAGCCTACACAATAATAATATTTCGCATTGTGATCTAGATATTTTAGTCATGCCTGTGCGCGCCCTGTGTGTAACAGACAGGATGGTACGTGCGTTGTGCACACGCCTATGTAGACGCACTTATATGCGCCGTTAAAATAACATGTAAACAACTGCGACATGACTTTAGACCAGGTGTGTAGTGGTTCTAGCGCAAGCGCTTTCTGCTGGCTCAAGATAGCAATACGCCAAAAAGAATCCTGGCCACTCCTCATCTTAAGACCAACACGCCCAGTTCACTTGTGATGGCGCAAGAATACATGCTAGTTAAAGGACGTAAGCGTTAGGCGTTATTATGGACCTAGCGCCGGGTGTAAGATAGCAAAGACACTTGCGTTTGGGTTAGCGCCGCTTTGCGCCGGGTGTAAGATAGGGCCCCTAGTGTCCCAGGTTTAAATCAGTCCTGATTAGAGGGTAAGAGCCCAAACCTTGAAGGGCTAGATTTGAGTATCCCTGGACAACAGTATAATTAACTAAATTACAAAACGTCTACCAGTAAGTGGCTATATAGCAATGAGCTATATTTTTGTCTTCATTCTGACAGGAAAAAGGGAAACTGATATGTTGCATGCAAAATTCTTAAAAGAGAGCTGTCTGTCTGGGCATCATTTATGTGTTATAAATACACCTATCATAAAACTGAAGGTGGGACTGGGGGTATTGCTTATGTAGGCTTCATGTCTTACTGCTCTATTCCCTACAGATGGCAGCACAGAACTCCTGTGGTTTATTGTTTGCCCTATTTGTGACCCTGAGTGAGTACTGTATGTGCTCTAGTAAACAGGCTTTCTGAAGTGGCCTCACATGCTCTTCTGAGTTGTGTGGCAGACATGAGCTCATCAATTTATATTTCTTTATGATAGACCAGGACAGCTGTCACATCTTAGCTGAGCCCCCAGTCTCAATTCTACTTACCTCAGCAGACTGGGTGTGATTTATAATACTGGTAGTCCTGTGCCTCTGCCAGGCAATTATCTGTGTCCTCATTCAAAGTGGCTGCTTAGCTGTATGAATCAATTATCTTGGTACACGGACACAAAACTAGAAATAGCACGCAGCTTCCAGAATGTATGACTTGATCTGATGACATGGATTATGTAGGATGTGTAATTCAGGAAGTTACTGACAGTATATTTTACAGTAAAGATTGGCCAAGAACGTCTCACACCAAGCTTCTAGAGCTAGCCTTATATAATGACTGATGGGTTTTGTACTTCATTGCTATCTACATGGTTGTACTTCATGGTAGAACTCATGCAAATTGTTCCCTTGCCGACAGAGAGGCTTTGAACACATTTTCCTGGCAAATGATGCCAGCTGCTCTGTGAGACAGCTTTTCTAGGATACTTCCTAGATGGCAAACGTGTTCATGCAGAGGTAAACTTCAGGGGGTATGAGTGTAAGCCACCCTAAAGACTATGTTGTTATTCACCATTAATTTTTTCAGTTCCAAATTCTATATTTCTGAACTCTGATGAATATGTTATTCAAGTAAGTCTGATTCTATGTTTTGAATTGTAGTAGTGCTTGTTTTGGTACTTGCTTCTCACCCTTTTCAATGTAGTTGTCTTATGTTAGTAATATTTGTCTTAACTTGGATGGGAACACCCACTGCATTTGTTGATTCTAACAAATCGTGTGCTTGATAGCTATGGACAGGTATGATGAGGCCCAGCACAGAGGTAGTGGATGTAAAGTACCGGAGCCAGGTTAAAAGTTTAAACGATCCAGTGACTCATTTGCGGTCTTTTCATTTATTTTAAGAGAGGATTTCACAACACAACCATCCAATCCAACGTTTAACCTGCCACAATGTAGCCTATCGTAGGCTACTACCAGGTTTGCAGAGGTGGAAAGACCAGGGGTCAGAAAGTCCTGCCGTGTTTCTTCCACCCATGAACTCACGATCATTTTCACTAATTAGCCTAGTTAGCTCCTACCTGTCTTGGCTGAAGAATTGTGATAATTAGCAAATCCAGGTGATTGGAACAAATGATTGGGGAGGACTTTCACTTTCTGAACCTGGATTTTCCACCTCGCAGGTTTGACCTATAGCCTACACAATGTAGCGCTGGCTAGCTAGCTCCGTTTCTTTCATAAAACAAGAATACATTATAACACTGCTCAGATTCTTCATCATTTCATCCATTAAAACTTACGAGTGCCCTAAGAGCATAGTATCAAGCATAGATTGTTACCCATCCAACAGCGTAGCGCTGGCTAGCTAGCTCCGTTTCTTTCATAAAACAAGAATACTTTATAACACTGCTCAGATTCTTCATCATTTCATCCATTAAAACTTACGAGTGCCCTAAGAGCATAGTATCAAGCATAGACTGTTACTCATCCCTATGTGTTCATTAAGTGCTACTGCACTAAACCTGTATGAGGCCCACCCTGCTTGCTTTGATAGGAGGACCATACCCCCTCATTTACAGAGACACAGTTTGAAAATGGAAATGGAAAGTTTTTCATTTTCATTTTGGGCTGAATAATCCTCCATAGAAAGCAAGCGATCAGACGTTATAATTTGATCCTACATCCTAACCTTCCACTGGAAATGGGAAAATCGATGTAATAACCATCCTCACTCTGCTGTTAACATTGCGCATCAGATAATTAATTAGTACCAGTATACGAATAGGCTAATGGTAACAAAATAAAAAATAGAGAACAAATAATAACAACCAAATATATAAAAACAAAGCATACAGAATTTGTTGCGAGGCATCTAAACTAAAATAGAAAATGGAGCGGGAAAGGACGCAATGCTCAGATTTGTCGGGCAGGCCACAGCACATGCAGTAATGAAAATATTTTGAGTTATACAAATTTTGAAATATAAACTCACATTTTGGGCTCTATTTTAATAAACCAAACGCAATGGTGAACGCAAGAGTAATCGCTTGGCGGTATCGCTCTGAGGGCGTGTCGGCGAGAAATTTGGTAATTTCATGACGGCAATCTTGGCGCACCTTATGGCGGTATTGCTAAAAGGCTGGGTTTAAATGTCCAAGGTGTGTCTCTATGGTAGCCAATCAAATTGTTGTTCTCATGCTTTAAAAAAAAGCCAGTTGGAACGCAATCGCTCCATGCAATTTCATAATGAGAAACCCAAACGCACTGGACTGTCAACGACAAGAGCGATTTTCCACCCAGGAATCAGACAACAGAAGTACTTGCAACAGAAGTACAGGCTAGGACTGTAGTAATTTATGGATCACAATCCACACCACCTCGTCTCCCAGAAGTTCGGAAGGCACGGGAGGAGGTGGCGAATGCATTAATTAGCCTACATTAGGTGATGTAGGCATAATTATGATTCAAATGGTAGGCTTATGATTCAACTGTGTCAATGTGTAATTTATATATTATAGGCTATTGGCCTACATGATCGCAAGTTTCTTGTAAGCTGTCCTGTTTTATTCTAGTAGTTTAAATTAAAATTAATTAATTAATAATAATTATAGGCTATTTGTTCATTAAATGGAAGTGTAATGTTGGCATCACCTATAGACACTACATAGAACTACATGACGAATAAGTTGCCAAATTGCCAGAGTCTATTGCGTTCCCGCTAAGAGGTGGTTCCAGATGATCATAACGCAATGGGTTTTCGTTGGTTCAAATTGTCACTGAGCCGAAAGTATTTTAGAACACGCCCCAGACAGCGCCACCCATCCCACTGCAGCGCAAGCGAAAGGATGTTATGTTGAGAATTTGTTGATCCTAGCGGTATTGCTGAGAAACGCCATAGCGCCAGTTTTAAGACGTTGATGCTGTCAACAAGCTTGCGTTTGACTATACCGTCCCCTTGCGCTGGTTTGAAAATAGAGCCCATTATTTCCAACCAATATTATTCTTTAAAAGTATGTATGCATGTTTTGTCCTTAGAATAGCAATAATCATTTTTAAAAATATATATATATTTTGAAATATCGTAGCTACAGACAGTCATCTCTGTGATATTTTCAAATATCGCCATATCCGATATTATTGCATGTCGTGACAACCCTAGTCTGAGGCAGCCCCGGTTCTAGACTGCTGTGATTGGGGGGGCAGACAGAAATTTAGGGGGGGCACCTTTTTATTTAGGGCACTGTGTGTGCCATACAGTTCCCAGGCTTTTTCCCCTCGTTTGCATATATTTGTGTGTGTGTGTATCCTTGCAACCACACGCACGTGTGTCTAGATGGGAGCAAGGCCTATGATATTATATACTTAGACTTCCAAATGCATTTCAGAGTGGGTTCGGAACTGGTTACGGGATAGAACACAAAGGGTAGTAGTAGGAGGGATCTTATCTGAGCAGGGTAAAGTGGGAAGTGGAGTTCCACAGGGTTCGGTTCTGGGTCCACTGCTCTTCCTCATTTACATAAATGACCTAGATGCCGATATTGAAAGTACATTAGTTAAATGTGCAGATGATACAAAACTGGGAGGTTTAGCCAACTGTCTGGAAGCTACTAAGGTAATCCAAGAAGATTTAAACAAATTCCAGAAGTGGGCAGAAACCTGGCAAATGAAATTCAATATAACTATATGTAAAGTTCTACATGTGGGGAATAAAAACATAGGGCAGGATTACTTTATGCAGGGTACAAAACTAGAATGTGCACATGCAGAAAAAGACTTGGGAGTAATAGTCGATCAAAGCCTATCAGGGTCTGGTCAATGTGCTGTAGCGGTAAAAAAAAAGCTAACAGGATGCTGGGATACATAGCCAGGAGTATTGAGTATAAATCTAAGGAGATCATACTCACACTATACAATGCCCTTGTCAGACCACACTTAGAGTACTGTCGGCAGTTCTGGGGACCTTACTACAAGAAAGATATAGAGGCGCTGAAAAGGTCCAAAGAAGGGCAACCAGATTGATCCCGGGTATAAAAGATAAGTTTTATGAGGAAAGGCTTGAAATGCTAGGACTTTTCAAGCTTAGTAAAAGGAGACTTAGGGGGGATTTGATTAAGGCGTTTAAATTTATTAAAGGGATCAACAAAGTGAACTACAGGAAATTATTCAAGTTGAGCTCGGTTAGCAGAACGAGGGGGCATAAATGGAAACTGGCAAAGAATACATTTCTCACAGACACTAGGAAATATTTTTTCACACAGAGTGGTCAATACGTGGAATAGCTTGCCTGAACATGTGGTGGAGGCAGAAACACTGGGGGTGTTCAAGGCCCGGCTTGATTCAGTGTTAGACACTATTAGTACAGTTTAGAGGTAAGAATAGACAAGCATTGTTGGGCTGAATGGCATTTTCTCGTCTTTCCTTGTTATGTTATGTTATGTTATGTGTGTAGGGGTGTTCAGAGAGGCCACTATTTGTATTTCTTGAGGCCTAATTATGCGTGTTTGTATTCAGATAAAAATGAAGTTAGCACAGTTTGCAGCTCTGCAACAAAAAAAGAAGGAAACTTGGCAGACAATACTGTTTTTTGGCACTGACATTCCTATTGTTGGAATATTAAATCATTTAACTCACTTTTCTATAATAGCCTAACATAATATTTGAAGTATAACAACAATCTTACATGTTATGCAAAAGTAGAAGGCTAACAGCAGAGCTAACTATTGTATACCACCCTGGCAAATGACAGCTGCTTTATACAAATAAAATGGGGTAAGCTCCACAAAATTAATTATGTTGTACCAAAGTGAAATAAGGTTATCCCTTTAAATAAAAGCTGAGTGTGCTCTTTAGCTAAATCAAGAAAGAAAAAAGTATTTGTCCCAAACATGGAGCTTACAGTTGCCTACATCACCCATTCAGTGATTACGCTGAACTACCACTACACCGAATCTCAGGACTGTTTTCAAGAAATAAAGCAGCAAGCACTTTACAAACAAAGGTAATGTCAAAAAAAAAAAAAAAGATTTGTTGGCTATGGTTTCTCTTAAAACTGTTGGAGATTTCTAACAATATGGTTAAAAGAAAAAAGAAGGCCTAGCTATTCCCACTGAAAAACACAAAGTAATTGCCTCAAAGCATGAGTCTTCTGTTTGTTATCATAAAAGCCCTAACAAACTCATCCAAATCAATACTCTTGGTTATTAATTTTTCATGTGCCAGAATCACCAAATTCCTTTTTCTCTCAAGCAGCATTGTGCGACGGAAGGGTGTTAGGACACGTGTCAGAGTGGAGAAATAACTCTCACATGATGCTGAGGATACTACAATCACCAGTGCAGTTGCATACACTGCATGTAGCTCTGGAAAGCCTTCCTTATAGCCCTGTATATGTCGACACACTGTTGACAGGTTCGCGTCAGTGGAGAACTTCTTGAGCAACATGGATTTTGCCACATCAATTTCATTTTTCAGACTATTGGTTGTTGCATCAGTACCGGCAAGTAGCTGCAGCGGTTTCAATAGGGCCAACTCTAGAAAAGACGTAGACTGGGGAAAGACAGCTTACTGCCCTCATCAGGTCAATATTTCTCCTCGAAAACCTGTCCTCAATCTCTGCAGTAGCTCTGTCCAAGATGTTTAGGAGGGCTCTTCTCAAAGACTGGCTGGGAGTGTTGAAGGAATCGGACTCAGTGTGACCAACGGTGGAGAGAACAAAACTGTCTATGAGCTGTTTGCTCATTGTTCTCCTTCTTTTTGTAGCAGTGTATCTCGAAATTATCCCATGAATCATCTTCTCGGATATCTTTTAAAGCTTGCAGTGAGGCACTGATAACCTCCCCAGCACTGCAAAGATCCACAGCCTTAGCCTGCAGAATAGAATTCGCTGGCTTCAAGACACCAAAAATTCTGATGAGGAATTTACCAATTTCAAAAAAATGATGCTTCCTGAGTTGTACTAGGAGCCCTGATGCCTCTGTGCATAAAGCCATTGCTGCCACACTATCTTCAGAAATCGCTGACAAAATGTTCAAGATGGCATCCTCATTGTCTACCAGACATTTTGTTACATCATAATGACTGGTCCACCGTATCTCGAGTAACCTTTTAAGAGAGGGTGCATTATAGTTCTGGGCTACATAATGATGGCGAATGAAGGAATGTAGTGAGCCGGAGAGTTCAAAGAATGTTTTGGCGCATGGCTCTTCCTGAATGGCATGCACCACTGCTAGGTGCAGCTGATGGTTGTAGGAATGTACATAAGGAATGAGCCTGCCAAGCTTCTGTTGCAACAATGCTTGAACCCCACCCCTGATCCCACTCATGACTGATGCGCCATCATAACATTGGCTGATTATATTATCAACACTGTAACCTTCACTGGACAGGTGTTTGAGCATTTCTGTTGTTATATATTCTGCATCCAACCCACTCAAGTCCAGTAAACCAATCAAATGCTCCTCAGGAACCGAATTACAGACAAACCGAATCACAAGTGAAAGATTCTCAACATTGCACCTGTCTCTGGTTCCATCACATTTGATGCAGAACCCTACTGTATCTGCATTATCATATTTTCTTTTCACCTCATGCAACACTATACTGGCTAGAGTGTTCATTATCTCATTTTGAATGCCTTTTGATGTGTACTTTGCATTCTGAGGGATGTTTTTTGCTATTTCAGCAAGTTTGGAATCCTTAGCCAGAGTGTACTCAAACAATTTCAGGAACAGCCCAGCAGAGATATCACTGTCATCGTTTATTTCGGACTGATTTTCAGTGCTTCCACGAAAAGCAAGTTCGTTCACAGTCAGAAACTGCACCACTTCCCCAATGCTTCTCTGATGTAGTATCGGTTTTTCTCAACCTGTGTTTTTCCCAAGAGACATGATATAGTGCCACCAGTTTCCACTCTCGTGTTCAGTTCTGTCCATGATCGTGCAGCATTCAAATGGCTATGGCTAGATGCATGCCTGTATAATCCCCTGTCCTTTTCTAATGCCGTTTTCCAGTTAATAAACCCCGTCTTGGTAAAAACTAGATCTCTGTCATTTGTGCTTGAAAACTTGCGACAAGGGAAGCAGAAACATGCATCTAGTTTCACTGAATATTCTAGCCATGATCGTGACTGATACCAGCTTGGGTTGAAAGAACGAGCCTTTTTGCCAAACTCCCGTTTGGGAAATACTTTTAGAACTGGCTGCGATGGTGTGTTATCATTTAAATCGTGGCCGAGATCCACGGAAGCACCCCCAACTGCCTTTTCTTCCGAACTGGGACTGGCACAGGATCCGATACTGAGCATGAAGATTCTGAACTTCCGGTATGTACAACTAGAGCTGCATTTGTGTTAACATTACTGTGCTTTGGTTTAGTAATCAAAAATCGATGCATAATGATTTAGGCTAATACCGTATAAGCAAGTAGGGTAACTGTCACCAAAAGGAAAGAAGAACCGTGGAGCACAGAGAATAAGAAAAGAAAGAAAAACACATTAGCGACCTAACCGTTAGTTAGCTTTAGCTATAACGGTGACAATTAGCTAGCTAACAGTTAACGTTACCTAGCTAGTCTAACGTAAACTAGTACTGTAGCTAGCTAGCTAACGTTGCGTAAAACCACCACCACTAAGCCCCTCAGACAGTAATAACACTAAACCACTAAAATGAAACAACAAGACAAGACTCAAAATACACAGGCTTAATTATAAACTTTTAAACAGAATAACTTTTAGACCTATATTATTTTTATTTATTTTTGCTGTGGGCAAACATTAACCTCTTCAAGTGACAGACAAACACCGACAAATGTAGAGAGTGACAGCAGATCGGTCCGTCTCCCAGTTTTAAACTGCCAAACCAACCAATCAGAAATACATTGCCAAGTTGTTGTTTTTTGATATTTTGAATAGAACATTATGATTGGCTAAGTCTCCTGAACTGAGAAAGAATGCAAAATATTGGTTAAAAAAAATAAATAACTTGGATTTTTTCTAGGGATCGATCAAAGCAATTGATTATTTTAAGTCAATGGTCAAAGTTTTGGGGGGGCACAGCAAAAATTTGGGGGGGCACGGCCCCCTCTGGCCCCCCCCCTAGATCCGGCCCTGGTCTGAGGTATCAAACGAGCCTCAAACCATCACTCTCCTCCAGATATACAGTAGATTTGGATGGATCACATTAAGGTTGAAACCCTTCAAGTTATCCATCCATATCTACTGTATTTCTGGCAGCAGAGTGATGGTTTAAGGCAGGGGTCATCAAATAGATTTGACCTGGGGCCAACTTCTCACAGAGCAAATATTCTTTGGGCCGGGCCAGGCCAGACTACCCCCCATCCCCCACACCGACACACACCTGCGCACACGCACACACACACGCACACACACACACGCACACACACACACACACACACACACACACACACACACACACTGAACACTCGCACACTCCAGCCTCAAAAGTTGCTTCAAACACCCCAAATGTCTGTCGATTTTATTTTATTTATTTGAGATTGACAACCTAGACAGCAGCCAATCAGAAGCTAGAACCCAGAAGAGGCCGCCTTTCACTTCCGTTGCACTTGTAAAAGTAAAAATAACAAAAATGTCTCTGTCAAAGTGTCTCAAGAGGAAAATTGATGCTGAGAATCGCGTTTTCAACAACGAATGGACCGAAAAATATGTCTTTATAATGCCGCCGTTCAGAAACGCTCAGCCAACCTGTCTGATTTGCACTGAAACAGTTGCTGTCATTAAAGAGTACAACGTTAAGCGCCATTATCTTCAGAAGCATGGCACTTTCAATTAATCATATCCACCACATTCTGAGGCACGGAGCAGAAAAATCGAGGCCTTGAAAGCAAGCTACGATCACAGCAGGACAATATTCACCCGTTCACTAAGCCAACAAGAGCGAGCTACAAGTGCTTCCCTCCATGCCACCTGGATACTGGCTAGGCACAATAAACCCTTCACTGATGCGGAGGTATTAAAAGAGTGCATTATAGGCATTTTAAGGGAGCTTGCTAGTGATAAATCGATGGATAATATTATTGAATCTGTGAAACAGGTACCTCTGTCAGCTGCATCTGCTGCACGTCGTGTTCATGCCTTGGCAGAGAATATCCAAAGTCTGGTGATAGATGGTGTCAGTCAGGCTGACCATATATCCCTGGCAATTGATGAATCGACAGACAACACAGACGTGGCACAACTGTGCGTTTATGTCCGCTATTTTGACAGAACAGACTTCAGAGAGGAATTGCTGGGTTTAATTCCACTGGAAGGTAACACCACTGGCGATGTCATCCACGGAAAATTAGAGGAGTTAATTTCGAAGCATGGATTGTCCTTTCAGAAAGTCAACCTCGTTGTCACAGATGGAGCACCTGCGATGGTTGGAAAAACTCGGGGGTTGGTGAACAGAATTAAAGAGACGGCTCCCCAAATGAACGCGCTGCATTGTCTCATTCATCAAAGTGTCCTGTGTGCCAGACTTAGCGGTGACTTAAAAGATGTCATGGACAAAACGATGAAAATAATAAACTTCATCAGAAGTACTTCAAGCACGCAGCACCGCCTTTTTCGCAAGCTTGTCGCTGAATCTCCCGCTACTCACGATGATCTCCTTCTGCACTGTGACATACGTTGGCTCAGCAAGGGGAAAGCCCTCGAGCGCTTTTTGGAGCTGTAGGACCAAATAAGAGAATTCCTGACGCAAAGTAGATCCAAAGCAGCAGCTGAACATCTCCGCATGATGCAAGACAAGGCATTTAAATCCAGCGTGGCTTTTTTGACTGACATATTTTCGCATTTGAATATGCTCAATCTGCAGCTTCAGGGACGGGAAAAAACTGTGGTGGACATGGTTGAAAAACTGGATGCATTTGGAAAAAAGCTGGAGCTTTTCCAGACTGACTTTTTGTCAGGAAAATTTCTGCACTTCAGCAATCTGAAGACGCTGAGCGATCGCCAGATCACAGAGCCAATGAAGGAATTTCTGACTCAATTGAGAGACAATTTCTCTGGACGATTTGCAGACTTTTCTATTACCAGAGATGTCCTCAGGTTTGTGCGTGGCCCATTTGCTGTCATCCCAGGAGGTGAGTTTGCTCCTCACGCAAAAGGAGTTATGCCATCATTGGATGAAGCAGCGATTGCGACTCAGCTGATAGACATGCAGGCCTCCAGTCAGCTCAAGCATGAATTCCACAGTGCGGAGTCACTGACTTCTTTTTGGGTGTCATGTCCTCATGAATTTAATACGCTAAAATCACTGGCCATCTATCTTCTCACCATGTTTGGCTCGACCTATACCTGTGAGTCCTCGTTCTCAACGATGAATGCCATTAAGCGGCACGATCGGAGCCGGCTCTCCAACCAATCTTTGGAAGACTGCATGAGGATTTCCCTCACGAAACTCAAGCCTGATATCCCGAAGATTGTATCAGCAGGGAAGTCGCATTTTTCACATTGAGGTGAGTCGGACATAGGCTGTCCGTTTCTATTAAAGCAATTAATTATTCTGAAAACTAATATTTTTTGTATTTGTTTCTATTTATCATGATAGGATGAAAGGCCAGTAGGACATCCATCGGAGGAAAATGAGGGATAACGAAGGACTGAAAAATTAAAACAGGCTTTCCTAGACAAGTCAACTTATATTCTGTTTCAAAAACTGAAAAAGAGTCAATTTAGCCTAGTATAAAGTTCAGCAAGTTTCTTTGAAAACCAGGCATAGTGCACAGCCTATTTATTTCTTAGCAAAGGCAATGGGAGCAGTAATATCAAATACGGCTCATTGGTGCGCTCTGCACCACCCCCGCTGTCTCGCAAAAAAAGTTACTTTTTTTTTTTACATTATGGTTATACATTTCAGTAGTCCTTGATGGTAGGACATTGTTCAATGCTTTACCCTCCTTAAAAAAAAAAAAATTCTACACAATTTTAATATAACTGAAGAAAGGTATCAGACTTTTATTCTACGTCACATTTGGTGTTGGGGAGGATGGTGGGGCCAGAGAAAACGTACTCACGGGCCGGATCTGGCCCGGGGGCCGCTAATTGATGATCCCTGGTTTAAGGCTTGTTTGATATGTCAGACCTTGATGACTTAGAGCCATTTACCCAACCATGTGTTCCATACTGTTCCAGTGTAATTTACAACTAGATCTAGTCCCACCCCCCAATTCCCATAGAGATCCATTCAAATGCAGAGACGTTATAGTATCGCTTGAAAGAGTACCAGAAAATAAGATATCTAGAGTCTTTTGATGTTGTTGGGTCACAGATATGAGGAAGTCATGGCATGCATAGGATACGCGACCAAAATCTTTTATTTTTTTATTTAAAGGCACAGTCAACTTAGTGTTAAACTTCTGACCCACTGGAATTGTGATATCGTGAATTAAAAGTAAAATAATCTGTCTGTAAACAATTGTTGGAAAAATTACTTGTGTCATGCACAAAGTAGATGTCCTAAGTGACTTGCCAACACTATAGTTTGCTAACATGAAATCTGTGGAGTGGTTAAAAATTAGTTTTAATGACTTCAACCTAAGTGTATGTAAACATCCGACTTCAACTGTAGGTGTCTTAACAATGTAAAGTAAATTGGTAAAGTAACATCTTTGTTCTTCTTCACAGGAGATAGAATCCCTTAAACTTTGGAGAGAGTGGCGTTGGTGGGCCAGTAGGGGGCGATCTTCCCTCTGGTTGAAAATGCCCCAGTGCAGTGATGGGGACACTGTCCTGTAGAAAATACTATAGCTTGGTCTGACCCAAATTTATTTTTGTTATTCTTTGTACTCTTAAGTGGTATCTTTTTGTTTGTTTTGCAAGAGATTTACTTGTGACTTTTACTTTTTTCAGGAAACTCATGCTTCATCATTATATTTTAATTTTTGGAAGAATCAGTGGGGAAATTACATATGGATGCCATATGGAAGCAATAGTTCTGCAGGTGTTGCTATTTTAAAAGGTACATTTAAAGGTTGTATCAGCGATTTTGGGTCGAAACATAAATGATCACATTCATCTGATTTTTCCTCACGATCCGCTAGCTGCCCGCCCCATAAGCAGGCCGTCAAAAAACTGCGTCTCTGTAGGCAGCCTATGCTCCGAGATCGTACACAAAAACAAATGGTACTACCAACCACTCAAAACCAAAATAAACAGTATTCCAACCAATCACCGACAAGGGGTGGGTGATACTAATACGCTAATACTCTTATCTCGCTGAAATCTTGACGGATTTACAAACGGTTTGGTTTCTTACAAACGTTATTAACGTGGTTATAATTCTGGATGCTTGAACACTATTTTTTAAAACATAACATAATTGGCTCTGAGCTGGAGCTGGCTCTGTTTGTTTGGGATTTCGCTTCAGAAGTGACTTCACCCAAAATCGCTGATACAACCTTTAAGGGTAAAGTAATAAAAACTAAGGCTCATCACTCAGGTATGTGGTTGCTATTATTGATAGAAATTAACAGTGAGCATTTTGTTTTTGGAAATGAGCAGCCTTTCAGGTTATGTCGATATAGGACTTGTTTTACTGTGGATATAGATACTTTTGTACCTGTTCCCTCCAGCATCTTCACAAGGTCCTTTGCTGTTGTTCTGGGATTGATTTGCACTTTTCACACCGATACAGATGACTCCATCATGTAGAGATCAGCAGTGGCAGGTGGGGGGCGCCTAGCTGGTCTTGGGCTGGAGCTCCGGGCCAGGAGGGGGGGCGGGGGAAAGACGCGGGAAACATGCCTTTACAGAGCCAAGAGTTCCTCTTGACTCAAGTGACAGAATCAGGAAAACATAAAAAGGGCAGAAGGTTTTCAGATGGCATCAAGAGTTTTTCCCATCAACTTTACCACCAAAGCCCAAAAGCGTACCACACCCTGAGGCATTTCTTTGCCTTGCCAGGCCTGCAAACACTACAGAAATTCATGACCAAGCGTGTGGGGTATTTCAATGCAAGTAGTGATTTACCATACTATTTTGTATAATATGTGAAATAGATTGAATGTCCAAAACATTACAGATACTTTCATACTGGATTCACATTAAGATAATTAAAATTTTGATTTGTATTACTTTTATCACCAACAGCCTGGATTATTTTGTGGCATCTTGGAGCAAATGGGAGAAATTGTGAGCCCCATGCCCCCAAATGAAAAGATGTGCTCCCTTGTGTTTGACGAGATGTATGCACCAAACGGCATCTAGATTATGAGAAGAGCAATGATAGAATCTATCTCGCCAGCCTGCAAAGCAGGCAATGGTTTTCATGGCACTTTGTTCGGGGCCGGACCATCTTGTGTTGCTTGTTGTGTTACTCGTGAGCTGGGTTTCCCGTTTGTGGTCTTGTCTTGTTCTGTCTCGCCATGTTCCGTCTTGTTATGTACCCTCTTGTTATGTACCCTCTTGTCATGGACCTCCTTGTCTTGTCTCGTTCATGTTTAGGTTTTGTTCCCTCCAGGCTCCCTCGTTCCCCCCAGGCTGAGTTCCTGTACCCCAGGCTGAGCGCCTGAGCCCTTGGCTGCGCACTTGGCCCAGACCGCGGGCCCCTGCCCTGTGCCTAGGGTTGGGTATCAAGAACCGGTTCCAAGTTGGAACCGCTAACAAATTTCCAAGAACCGTGGATTCGTTAAGACACGTGCATTTCGATTCTGCTTCTCGGTTCCTAACTGTTGCATACATTTCAGTCGCGCTCCCGAGTGAACTGCAGTGAGCTTTTTACAGTCCATAAGTTTCACTTATCTGCCAGGACCTGCTACGTGGACCTAACGTCACATCATTTGTTACGCATTACATCAGCGACTTAGCAAAGCACATTGCTACTGTTTACATTCTGGATCGACCGTCATGGCTGACCGCAGCAAACGTTCGAAAGTTTGGCTTAGCTTCACTAAAAAAGATAGCAACACAGCAAAATGCAACACCTGCAGTAAGGTTATTTTGTGCAAGGGAGGAAGCACCTCCAACATGACGAAGCATTTGCTTCAACACGGCGTGAATCTGAAGGAATACGTTAGCGCTAGCAGTAGCAACGTCTCACGCTCAGGTACAAAACACAGATGAGCTGACATTCGCCTTTTATATTAAACGAATGATGTCTACAAATTATTCTTCTAATATATATTTTTCTTAGATACGAGTTCAGAGAGCAGTCAGAGCACCCCTCCACCTCCGGTTAATCCCCAGAGACCCTCCTGTACAGAAACTCCTTTCACTTTAGCCATGAAGGGGAAGATGAGCAAGGAGAAAGTGGATGAATGTCACCGAGCGGTGACAAGATTTCTGGTGAAGGGGTTACATCCCTTTGCTACAGTTGAGTCTACTCCGTTTAGGTATGCAAAATGCATTATTGATATCTGGTTATTCACAGCAATATCCATATACACCTCCCCCTCGATAAGTCACGCGGATAACTCGCGGTTGTGCAGTTGGCTCCCAATTTATCCATGCATTGAATATCTGTACTGTGATATTACTGATGCTATTGAACAGAATAGACGCGACCGTAACGTTAACTAGTCTCTCACAAGCTTGGCATGCACGCAGCTTTGAGATCAATAGCACGCAACGCACGCCGGAAGATTGGTCTCAATAGTGACAGTCACCTGTTTGCGTTGTCAATCGATAGTGGATACAGCGTGCTTTCTCGGACAACTTCGGACTTTCATTTGACTCATTTGATCAAGTCGGGTTGAGAGAAAAAAAAAGCACTGCTCCATTAATTCTGTCAATTTGGTTTATAATACATAATTTGCAAAGAAACAGCGTGTGCTGCATTCCATACATCTTTAAAATAGACTTTTTAATGACGTTTTTATTCCTCAGCCTTTAGGCTAATTTTTGTTCTTGAAATGTGTTCTTTTTTTCTCTCCAAAAAATATTGGA
Source organism: Synaphobranchus kaupii (assembly GCA_029718625.1). NCBI lineage: Eukaryota > Metazoa > Chordata > Actinopteri > Anguilliformes > Synaphobranchidae > Synaphobranchus > Synaphobranchus kaupii. The sequence continues at coordinate 67,695,461 of CM056376.1, read as the reverse complement.
ATCGGAACCAAGATTCAATAAGAACCGGATTCGATAAGCAGAATCGGAATCGGAATCGATAAAATTGAAACGATACCCACCCCGCCATGTTTGCTGACCCCCGGGCCTGAGTGCCCGTCCCTGCCCAGCCTGGTTCCTGACCCTTCTTAGTTCCTGACCCATCCTAGTCTTAGCTCCCTTCTAGTCACAGCCTCCTCCTCGTCATAGCCCCCTCCTAGTCTTGTTCCTGCCTTGTGTCTGGTTTCGTCTTGCCCCTGCCTATGTTTCTGAATAAATGTACTCCCTGCTGGAGTTTTCCCCTGAGCCATCTCTGAGTCTTGCATTTGGGTCCGGTCCCCCCTGCGGAAACCTTAACAACACTGTCTCTGAGTCTGACCAGAATTTTTGGTGAAGCAAACCCAAAAAATGTTTTCTACCTGTGAAAATCGAACCCCTGCTTTACCTGTTGAGCTAGGCCATTTTTGGGTTGTTTAACACTGACCACGTCAAATGACCAGCTGTAGGCAGAAAAGAGCTGGCCATTTAAAACAGGTTTATATTGCTTGACAACTCATCACTATGGCTGTAGGCCTACCATTTAAATTGAGCTGCCTTCTCTCAAATGAATAACACCAGATAGAATACAATAACAAGTAGTTGTGATAGCCAGAGCAGTATGAACAACCGTGGCTTTGTGTGACTTTTGCTATGGTAATATAGCCAACGACAGCGCATGTTTCTCTATCCACGGTGCCCCCCTAGTGGTGGGTCGTTAATGTCCTAATTATAGTAGGCTATTCGTATTTCACTGAAATTATAAATTAAAACAAATGAATTAAGAACACCCCAAATTTGCGACACAGGAAAAGTGTTCCCGCTTACGAAGACATTGGTGTAGCCTATATCATTATCAGCCCCTCAGTTGTCAATTCAAGTTATCATTCTCTGCACAATTAGTTTGCAACCGCAGCAAAACACAACAAAAAGAAAACTTAACTTTCTAATCATAATGTTTGAGAACTATTCATCTGAGAAACCTGAAGGTAATGAGCCTCCTCATTTTTCTTGGCCTGTGACATTGTCCTCTCACTGTCACCTGATCAACTACAATCGAGACTGTGTTCCAAAGTTTGGGAGAAAGGGCGCAACATTAGCCATGAATACATTAGCTACGGACTTTTATCTTACAATCCAGCAATCTAAGCACTTTTTTTTTTTAGCTTCACAAGGGAAAGTCGAAAGTCGGTGATGATTCAATATGAAAGAAAGCCTATGTTGTGTGTGTGATTGTGTGATATGCATGTTCTTTTTCACCCCTTTTTTTTGGTGAAGCACTGCTTCACCTGTTGTCTTAGAGAAACCTCCTCTGAGTTACTGACACATCCAAGTATTATAACCAACGTTTGAAATTCATACAAACAACACATATTCAAATCACAATTTGCAATTCGACAGCCTCATAACAAAAGTGCCTAAGTCATTTTTTGGACATTTTGAGATTTTCTGCCTAAATCACTTGATTTATCATTCGTCAACAGTGTAAAAATGCTCAAGTCACTGCAGGTTGCTGTGCACTTCCTGAACCACTTTATGCTATGTTCAATGATTTGCAGTCAATGAAGCACGTCTTGCCTCAACACTGTCACCATTATTTTGACAGCTTACCCCATTTGGAAGCATAAATCTGCCTAGTGTCAAATTTGATACTTTCTCTGTACCAGTAGATACTTGACATTTGCCTAAGTCATCAGTGGATTCTTGACTTTTGCCTAAGTCATGTATATAAATGCCTAAGTCCCACTCAGTTTTCAATATTTTTGCCTAAGTCATCATTAGCCAAAGTAATCATAATACAAAGTCACATGATCTGTATTTCATTTAGCAGCCATTGATATGTGTTTGTAAAAGAAAGAGTTAATAAATACTCATTGACGTAGAATTGCAGCGGTTTTTTGCCTTTTTCTCAAAACTACAAAAAATTACTTAAGCACTTTTGTTATGAGGCTGTCGAATTACAGGGATAAGGACGCTTGTGTCTTTGAAAAGACTACCAGGAGATGCTGAATTCACAGCAGATTATTTGAACCGGTTAAACAAACCTTTTGACATCATTAACTCCAAGTAACAACAGCAAACACACTTAAATAATGTATGAGTGTGTATGCACTGACTCAATTTTAGCTGCCTCAAGTCTACGATATAACATGAGCATATGTTCAATTTTAGAACAATGATGGATTCAAACCCATAGGGAAGACCTCTGGCAGCACACAGCAAATTACAGCTGGATGCACTGAAGAGCCCCCAAGGCTGGATCTTAAAGCACAATTGAACTCTGGTAGAACTTTCGGTTGTGTAGTTACCTGGCCAAATGGTGGCGAAATATGTTCTGTGCTCCTCTCGGGTGATAACCCAGAATAGGGTATTTGTCACTCTCCATTCACTTCTATAGCGCAGCTAAAACGGTCTCAAAATGACACTTCTAGCACATATACGAATGCGAACGACGCGGATTCTGTCAATACAAACAATAACCAGTCCTCTTACATATTTTTTTGAGAAAATTAAATGGCCCTTTCCTTGCTTTTTCATATTCAATTTGGAGCGTAGATCTGGTAGGTACAGTTGAAGTCGGAAGTTTACATACATTTAGGTTGAATTCATTGAAACTCATTTTTAACCACTCCACAGATTTTATGTTAGCAAACTATAGTGTTGGCAAGTCAGTTAGGACATCTACTTTGTGCATGACACAAGTAATTTTTCCAACAATTGTTTACAGACAGATTATTTTACTTTTAATTCACTATATCACAATTCCAATGGGTCAGAAGTTTACATACACTAAGTTAACTGTGCCTTTAAACAGCTTGGACAATTCCAGAAAATTATATCATGGCTTTAGAAACTTCTGATAACATTATTTGAGTCAATTGGAGGTGTACCTGTGGATGTATTTTAAGGCCTACCTTCAACCTCAGTGCTTTGCTTGACATCATGAAAATTTGGGGGCAGAACTGAAAAAGCGTGTGCGAGCAAGGAGGCCTACAAACCTGACTCAGTTACACCAGTTCTGTTAGGAGGAATGGGCCAAAATTCCAGCAACTGATTGTGACAAGCTTGTGGAAGGCTACCCGAAACGTTTGACCCAAGTTAATTTAAAGGCAATGCTACCAAATACAAGAAAACCCCATGGAACCCCATCAAAATGGAAGTTCAGTGACCCTGCCCGGAGGAAGCCCGGGGTCCCCTTCTGGAGCCAGGCCCAGAAGGAGGACCCGTCAGCGAGCGCTTGGTGGCCGGGTATGCCACGGAGTGACTTCTTCATCCCGCGGGCCCACCACCTACAGGAAGAACCACTGGGGTCGGGTGCGCTGCCAGACAGGTGGCAGTGAAGGTAGAGGGTCTCGACGGACCAGACCCGGGCGGCAGAGGCTGGCTTTGGGGATGTGGAACGTCACCTCTCTGGGGGGGAAGGAGCCGGAGCTTGTGCGGGAGGTGGAGCATTACCAGTTGGATCTGGTGGGGCTTACCTCTACGCACAGCCTTGGCTCTGGTACCTTACTCCTGGATAGGGGTTGGATTCTTCTCCGGAGTTGCCCAAGGTGTGAGGCGCCGGGCGGGTGTGGGGATACTCACAAGTCCCCGGCTGAGTGCCGCGACATTGGAGTTCACCCCGGTGGGCGAGAGGGTCGCCTCCCTACGCCTAAGGGTTATGGGGGGGGAAACTCTGACTGTTGTCTGTGCTTATGCACTGAACAGCAGTTCAGAGTATTCGGCCTTCTTAGAGACCTGCATGGGGCTCCTGTAGGGGACTCCGTAGTCCTGCTGGGAGACTTCAACGCGCACGTGGGCAACGATGGAGACACTTGGAGGGGCGTGATTGGGAGGAACGGCCTCCCTGATCTGAATCCGAGCGGTGGTTTGTTATTGGACTTCTGTGCTAGTCATGGATTGGCCATAACAAACACCATGTTCAAACATAAGGTTGGTCATAAGTGTACATGGTACCAGAGCACCCTAGGCAGAAGGTCAATGATCGATTTTGTTATCGTATCATCGGATCTGAGGCCGTATGTATTGGACACTCAGGTGAAGAGAGGGGCAGAGCTGTCAACTGATCACCATCTGGTGGTGAGTTGGGTCGGGTGGCGGGGGAAGCCTCTGGACAGACCTGGTAAACCCAAACGTGTAGTGCGGGTGTACTGGGAATGTCTGGAGGAGGCCCAAGTCCAGGAGACTTTCAACTCACACCTCCGGCAGAACTTTTCTGGCATCTCTGTGGAGGCTGGGGACATTGAACCAGAGTGGACAATGTTCAAAGCTTCCATTGCTGAAGCTGCGACTGGGAGCTGTGGTCTCAAGGTCTGAGGTGCCTCAAGGGGCGGTAACCCTCGAACATCCTGGTGGACACCGGTGGTCAGGGAAGCCGTCCGACTGAAGAAGGAGGCCTTCCGGGATATGTTATCCTGGGGGACTCCGGAGGCAGTTGCAAGGTACCAACAGGCTCGAAGGACAGCAGCCTCAGCCGTGGCAGAGGCAAAGCAGCGGGTGTGGGAGGAGTTTGGAGAAGCTATGGAGAAGGACTTTCGGTCGGCACCAAAGCAGTTCTGGAAAACCGTCCGACACCTCAGGAGGGGGAAACGGGGAACCATCCAAGCTGTATATAGTAAGGATGGGACGCTGTTGACCTCAATTGATAAGGTGATAGGGCGGTGAAAGGAACACTTTGAGGAACTCCTGAACCCGACTAATCCACCCTCTATAGTAGAGGCAGAGCTGGAGGATGATGGGGGATCAACATCGATCTCCCTGGAGGAAGTCACTGTGGTAATCAAACAACTCCACAGTGGCAAAGCCCCGGGGGTTGATGAGATCTGCCCAGAAATGCTGAAGGCTCTGGGTGTTGAGGGGCTGTCATGGATGACACATCTCATCAACATTGCGTGGAAGTCGGGGGCAGTACCTAAGGGGTGGCAGACCGAGGTGGTGGTTCCCCTGTTCAAAAAGGGGGACCAGAGGGTGTGTGCCAACTACAGAGGCATTACATTACTCAGCCTCCCCGGGAAAGTATACTCTAAGGTACTGGAAAGGAGGGTCCGGCCGATAGTCGAACCTCAGATTGAAGAGGAACAATGCGGATTCCGTCCTGGTCGTGGAACAACGGACCAGCTTTTTACTCTCGCAAGGATCCTAGAGGATGCTTTGTGTATTTGGAGAAGGCTTATGACCGGGTTCCCCGGGAGATATTGTGGGAGGTGCTGCGGGAGTACGGGGTGAGGGGGTCACTACTCAGGGCCATCCAATCTCTGTACGCCCAAAGCAAGAGCTGTGTCCGGGTTATTGGCAGTAAGTCGGACTCATTCCCAGTGGGGGTTGGCCTCCGCCAGGGCTGCGCCTTGTCACCTATCCTGTTTGTGATATTCATGGACAGGATCTCAAGGCGTAGTCGTGGAGGAGAGGGGTTGCAGTTCGGTGGGCTGAGGATTGCATCGCTGCTTTTTGCAGATGATGCGGTCCTGATGGCACCATCGGTCTGCGACCTTCAGCACTCACTGGATCAGTTCGCAGCTGAGTGTGAAGTGGCTGGGATGAGGATCAGCACCTCTAAATCTGAGGCCATGGTTCTCAGCAGGAAACCAATGGATTGTCTATTCCGAGTAGGGAATGAGTCTTTACCCCAAGTGAAGGAGTTCAAGTATCTCGGGGTCTTGTTCTCGAGTGAGGGGATGATGGAGCGTGAGATGGGCCGGAGAATCGGAGCAGCGGGAACGGTATGGCGCTCGCTTTACCGCACCGTTGTAATGAAGAGAGAGCTGAGCCAGAAGGCAAAGCTCTCGATCTACCGGTCAATCTTCGTTCCTACTCTCACCTATGGTCATGAAGAGAACCGAAAGAACGAGATCGCGGATACAAGCGGCCAAAATGGGTTTTCTCCGGAGTGTGGCTGGCATCTCCCTTAGGGATAAGCTGAGAAGCTCAGTCATCTGTGAGGGACTCGGAGTAGAGTAGAAAGGAGCCAGTTGAGGTGGTTCGGGCATCTTGTAAGGATGCCACCTGGTCGCCTCCCTAGGGAGGTGTTCCAGGCACGTCCAGCTGGGAGGAGGCCACGGGGCAGACCAAGGACCAGGTGGAGGGACTATATCTTCACGCTGGCCTGGGAACGCCTTGGGATCCCCCAGTCAGAGCTGGTCAATGTGGCCAAGGAAAGGGAAGTTTGGGGCCCCCTGCTGGAACTGCTACCTCCGCGACCCGACTTTGGATAAGCGGTTGAAGATGGATGGAGGGATGGCTACCAAATACTAACAGAGTGTATGTAAACTTCTGACCCACTGGGATGGATGTGATGAAAGAAATAAAAGCTGAAATAAATCATTGATGGAATAACATTGATGGAATTTCAATCACTTCAAGTGCTGTCATTAAAGATCTTGGTGTTACGTTTGATCCAGATCTCGTATTTGATACACACATTAAAGACATCTCTAGGGTTGCTTTCTATCACTTGAGGAATATCTAAAAAAATCGAAAAATACTGTCCCTACATGATGCTTTTGTTACTTCTAGATTAGATTACTGTAATGCTCTTTTGTCTGGATGTGCAAATTCTTCAGCTAATTCAAAATATAGCAGCTCGTATTCTCACGAGAACTAGGAAATTTGAACACATCAGCCCAGTGTTAGCTTCACTTCACTGGTTGCCAGTCAAATTTTGAATAGACTATAAGATTCTGTTACTTACCTTTAAAGCCTTACATGGGCTTGCCCCCTTATATTTAAGTGATTTACTTTTCCCTTATAATCCCTCACGAACGTCCGTTCGCAGGGCGCAGGCCTCCTTGTTATTCCTAGAATAGCTAAAAGTACCATAGTTGGTAGAGCCTTTTCCTATCGTGCTCCTCTCCTATGGAACAAATTGCCTGCTCATGTTCGGGGTGCAGACACTATCAGTGTATTTAAAGCTAGGCTCTGAGCACCTGCCCGGAGCTCTAGCCCAAGTTTCCCGAGTTTCTCGAGCCCTCCCCCCGCCCCCCTCCTTGCCCAGAGCTCCAGCCCAAGACCAGCTAGGCGGGCCACCTGCCACTGCTGATCTCTACATGACGGAGTCATCAGAGTAGAATACCTCCCTATGAAATAATCAACCCATAGGCCAGTGGAGGATGGGCATCCCCCCAATAGCCGGGTTCCTCTCGAGATTTCTTCCCATCGGGAGTTTTTTCAAACCACAGTATGAGGGTTTTCTCTCCCTACCTCTGCTATCTGGGGGCTTAGAGCTGGCATTTCCCATTTCCCCTTTCCTCCCCTTTCTGTTCTGTAAAGCGTCTTTGTGACAGTCGTCTGTGAAAAGCGCTATATAAATAAAATTGAATTGAATTGAAATAAATCATTTTATATCGAGCGTAGCGTTTGTTCAGGCAGGCCACGAGAGTGAAACCCGGCCATAGGTGAATCAGCTGACAGCTCAGCTGAGTAGTGACGATTCACCTATCGCGGTCCATTCACATAACAAGGCGGTCTATTTAACCGCCTCACCCTACCATGGTGGATACTCTGTCTGCATGCCCACTGCACACAAAAAGATCATCTGCGCTGCACATCCTGCATGTTCTACTACACACTGCGGGGGAAAAAGAATTGGAATCCTGCAAATTCTGCGTAAAAGCTAAGTGATGCCAAGCTCTGTGTTCTTAAGCTTTATGGTCCGCTAGACAAAAAAGAAAGGGCGATATATTCAAATAACATTCGGTTATTTGAAACGTGCTTCCCTTGCATGTATGGCTGCACACTGCCAGTGGAAACTAATTGGATTCCTGAAATTGTTGCTAAAGCTACAGTTGTGTTCAAATAAATAGCAGTGCGTTAAAAAAAGTGAATAAAGTGCAAATATTTTTTAATAGCTTTTAGTTCCATATTTCAAATGTAGTGGAAACATTACACATTCAATTCCAAATCAAAGCATTAACAAATTTTATCAATTCTGCGTTATTCTTTTACAGGAAGCAAAGAAAAGGAATATTAACCTGTTCAAAAAAAAATAGCAGTGTCGACATTTTTCTCTTCAAACTTAAACACTTACTGTATAAACTGAAGAAATATTTCAAGATTTAACTTCACTTTAAATTGCTGAAACTAATATTTAGTTGCATAACCATTGTTTTTGATAACTGCTGCGCATCTGCGTTGCATCGAGTCAACCAACTTCTGGCACCTAGAAACAGGTATTTCAGCCCAGGATGAACAAACTACATTCCACATTCCTGTGAATTTTTGGGTTTTGCTTCAGAAACTGCATTTTTAATGTCACCCCACAAGTTTTCAATGGGGTTGAGGTCGGGGGATTGAGCTGGCCACTCCATTACCTCAATCATTTTTGTCTGGAACCAAGATGTTGCTCGCTTACTCGTGTGTTTGGGGTCGTTGTCTTGTTGAAACACCCATTTCAGGGGCATTTCCTCTTCGGCTTATGGTAACATAATCTCTTCAAGTATTTTGATGTATTCAAACTGATCCATGATCCCTGGTATACGATAAATAGGCCCAACACCGTAGTATGAAAAACATCCCCATACCATGATTTTTGCGCCACCATGCTTCACTGTCTTCACAGTGTACTGTGGCTTGAATTCAGTACCCGGGGGTCGTCTGACGTACTGTCGACGACCACTAGACCCAAAAAGAACAATTCTACTCTCATCAGTCCACAGAATGTTACGCCATTTCTCTTTTCTCAATGTGTTCCTTGGCAACCGATTCTGCACATGCCGTTTTTTCAACAATGGTGCTTTACGAGGGCTTCTTGCTGATAGCTTAGCTTCGATCAAATGTCTTCTGACTGTAACAGCACTTACAGGTAATTTTAGATCATCTTTGATCTTTCTGGAGGTGATGATTAGCTGAATCTTTGCCATTCTGACTATTCTTCGATCCGTTTTAACAGTAGTTGCTCGTTTTCTTCCGCGTGTTTCGGGTTTTTGTTGCCATTTTAAAGCATTTACATTTACATTTTAGTCATTTGGCAGACGCTCTTTGGCAGAGCGATGTACATTAGTGCATTTTCAAACTAGGAACAAGTGCGTTAAAACAACTCTAAAAGGTAAATACGATTTCAAACACCAGGCGCAGTCAGTATGATATTTTTTTTTCTTTCTTTTTTTGGGGGGGGGGGGGGCACACAATATCGATCATTGGCGTGTACAACAGTAAGCCAATAAGTAACCTTAAGTATTATTAAACTAGCAGCTTGAACCACTTAAACAAGGATTCAGAAAAACACAATCAAGGGAGGTCACAAGGAGGTAGGGAAGGGTGGAGAGAGGTACAGCTTGAAGAGGTGAGTCTTCAATCTGCGCTTGAAGGTGGTCAGACTTTCTGTTGTTCTGACCTCCACGGGGAACTCATTCCACCACCGTGGGGCCAGGACAGACAGACGTCGAGACCGGGTGCTAGTATGCAGTGGGGGGGGGGGGGGGGGGGGGGGTACCAGTCGTCCTGAGGAGGCGGAACGCAGGGATCTGGTGTGTAGGGGTCATTTGAGATAATTTTAGCTGTGCATTCTATAATTTGCTGCACTTCTTTATACGTTTTCCCCTCTCCAATCAACTTTTTAATCAAATTATGTTGTTTCCTCCCGAACAATGTTTGGAACGCCACATTTTACTTTCAGAAGGAAATATATTTTATAACAATGTGTGAAACATTTGCTTCCCTTCTTCCTTAATAAAGGACAATTAATGACACCTGTTTTTTCACAGAATGAATGAATTCTCTAATTGAACTCCACACTACTATTATTTTGAACACGCCCCTTTCAATGAGTGAGTCAATTACTCAGAACAAGCAGCGTGCATGTCATGACAGTTGGGTCTGTTGTTTTTCTATTACACTACTACATCTACAAGTAAATTATTTGCCATGCAGAAATATCACTACTACTAATAACTGTGGTTCATCAGGTTACTGATGTTGTACTGCTATTTTTTTTAACACAACTGTAAGTGACTGCTAGTTTCGGTTAAGCTCATGGTCCGCTAAGGTAACGGGCTATGTATTCAAATAACATTCTGCTGTTTTAAACGTGCTTCCTTCTACATGCATGGCGCATGCTGCACACTGCCAGTGAAAAATAACTGGATTTCTGAAATTGTCGCTAAAGCTAAGTGACTGCAGTTACGGTTAAGCTTGTGGTCCGCTATGGAAGGGGCGATGTATTCAAATAACATCCTTCTGCATGCATACTGCAGACTACCACACTACCATGTTCTCAAACCTCTGCACCGGATGTCGCCCTCTGCTGATATCTATAATTTGCGCTCAAAGCAGTTTTCCCAATGAAAGAAACTCCACTCATATTGCCGTTAACTTAAAAAATTTTAGAAATATTATTTGTACGTGGTTGAGAAATTCCGCAGCTATGGAGCTGGTAGTAGCCGCAGCAATTTGGCCGCAGTGCCTTACCTGTGAAGCCAGTTAAGAATGCCTCGGAGCCCATGGCAAACCCTTCGCTACCCTGACCGACTAAATGTCCCGCCCTGCCAGGGCCCTCACGTGCCGGGCTTCCCAGCTTATGCGCGAGCGGTTCCTAGTCCCCGGGCCCGTTTAATAAATAAATAAATAAAATTTGGTGATCAAAGCGATCTATCCATAGCCGTAATTCCTGGCCTTGAGCTGACGGATAGAACGGCGTCATCCTGAAGCGAAAGGTCATTAGTCATCACGTTAGCCGGAGACCACATACTAGCAGAGCTCGGTGTATGGTTTTTGAGGGGATTTTGATCGCCCCGACGTGCACAATAAGCCATGGGGCATTGGTCATCCGCCGCTTACAAATGTTACATTCGTCCTGACGTTGATGAAATTATTTCCATTTAGAAACATAGGAATATGGCTGTTTGTGTGTGGCTTATTGTCAAAATAAAAGTTTGTAATTCCCAGCAACAAGCAAGGATTCATTCACACCGATAAGGGTAGCTTAGAAGTTTTTATTTCCTTCTAATTGGTTAATTTAGCTTCAGGAAATTACCTTCAGGTGGTTGGTACATATATACTACAAAAATACAACTTCAGTAGTTAGAATGGCCCCAGGCATACGGGCGCCATGAAGCCAATATTACGCACAGCATCCTCCTTGACCTCTAGGGAGAAGAGCAACATGCATTGGTACGGTATTAATTGGCATTGACCTGAATGGACAAAAAGCTTCTTCCTATAGGCATGTCAGGCTTCATCCATAGCCGAAAGGTCACACATAGTTCTTCATCACTACACATAGAACTCCCCTGATTAGTTTGGCTCCCATGGAAGTCCAACAGGCGTTGGTACACATAGCCACTGATCCATGTAATGTTAAAGCAACTAATGAACCTATTTCGCCACCATTTTGACTCATATCATGACCAGGTAACTACACAACCCAAAGTTCTACCAAAGTTCAATTTTGCTTTAACCTGGAAATTCTGGTATTCTAAAGTTTCTTAATTGTCCTGCTATGTACATGCATGCCTGCTATGGGGTCTCTAACCCTCTATCTATCCCTGTAACGCAGTCACATATACTCTCTCATATCTCTTGGAACAAATACAAAGACATAAATGTGTGTGTTTGTGTGTGTGTGTGTGTGTGTGTGTGTGTGTGTGTGTGTGTGTGTGTGCGTGTGTGCGAGCCTCACCTGTCTCTGCTTCAGCTGTCTTGATCTGTGACAGTGTGTCTTGATCTTATCATCCTTCTTATCTTCAACCTCTTATGCACAATAGTGCATAGTAGAAACTAAGTAAACAACAATGCATAACCTAAATCAAATAAAATGTGTGTATGTTACTTAATTGTATTTGGTTGTCCTGAAATGTGCTTTAAATAAAATGTATGACTTCAGATCCGGAAAAACCCCTCCATGCCAACATGGACTCATACTGACCATCTGCAGCACCCTGCTGCTGCGCAAGCGGTGTTTAAAGGGTGGTGTCAAATACCTTGCGCATAAGCCGGGAAGCCCGGCGCGTGAGGGCCCTGGCAGGGCGGGACATCTAGTCAGTCAGGGTAGCGAGGGGTTTGCCATGGGCTCCGAGGCATTCTTAACTGGCTTCACAGGTAAGGCACTGCGGCCAAATTGCTGCGGCTACTACCAGCTCTATAGCTGCGGAATTTCTCCACCACGTACAAATAATATTTCGAAAAATTTTTAAGTTAACGACAATATGAGTGGAGTTTCTTTCATTGGGAAAACTGCTTTGAGCGCAAATTATAGATATCAGCAGAGGGCGACATCCGGTGCAGAGGTTTGAGAACATGGCTGCAGGGAACCGAAGCTGCCCCTGAACGACGCATCATGCCCAAGGGGCCAGGATTGGGCTTTTGTTTTGAAGCTCACTCCTGGTTGGGCTGGGAGCGGCAATTGTGCCATTGCTCACTAGCGCCACTGTGATTGGCTCCAGTATAGGTCTTTCACCATGTAAGTCAATGGCAGCAATGTGGTCAAAATACTCAGTCAATACATTTTTCCCGCAAAAAATGTAATTGCAATAGGTGCCTTTCCTTCATCTAATGCCTCTGCATGTGCTGATTCTTAAAAATATTGTGTCGTTTGGACAGGGTATTAACATTTGTTCAGGACCAATCAGAGGGACAGGTTGAGTCCTCTTCGGCTCCACGGAGCAGATGCAGTTTGTACAAACCGGCGGCGAAAAATGCATCCGGAGCTTCAATTCAGTTTTTACGAGGCCGTGGGAAGGCAATGGGTGACGTCACAGTGACTTTGTCCATATTTTTATACAGTCTATGATCACACCTAGCCAGCGCGATGTCACCAATCCTAGAGGCTGAGGTCAAGATTTTAGATATATGACAAGATACGCAACTGGCGCTTTTCCCCCCATTGGATTATTATTATTTATTTATTTATGTTTTAGTTAGCTTAGCAACTAAGGTTAGCTCACCGGACTTAAGTTGGTTTTCGTTGGATAGTCAAAATCATAACGGGCTGTAAGTAGTAGTACCTACCATATATAATCGGAAAAAAAAAAGGAGACTTGATTTCGTCTGTCTGATAATGGCCCGTTTTGCGAACCGTTTTGTAAAAACTCCATTGACCGCCAGTCATTCAATGTGTGCCTGTTGTCTGTCTAATAAATTCCAAGTACGGATATTCCAGCCCCGAAATTGGACCTCTTGCCTACCCACTTTGCTCAGATCCTTACTTGCCCCCCGCCGAAGGTCCCTAATGTAAAGTATCTAAATTTGCAGGTATAGCCTAGTTCGTTTTAAAATTGTGATAGGCTTACCATGTTATTTTCCCGGTAGGTACCGTACAACCTTAGATAAAGTAAATCTGCTCGCAGTGAATGTGCAAGGTGCCGAGCGAATACGAATTATAAGCCTACTATAACTTCTAGTAGCCCAAATTAGTATGCACGAAGCAGTACCACAAATACCCGTAGTAGTAGTATCCACATAAAGCTACACGCTTAACATTGCAATGTGAATTAGGGTTATCTGCAATCAGTAGTAGGCTAGGCTAATATAGCCTACAAATCCCTGGCAATGATACAATTTAGCCGTAATAATGACGAATAGGCTACAACACTTAAATTCAACCTGAAAACTAGTAGCTAGCTATCCGAGTAGGCTACGCAGATGCAGTAGGCCTACGAGCGCAATTATGCCGCGATAAATGAAAAAATACTATGCAGGATACAAATTGGGCCAACGCAATAACGTGTAAGATATAGAATGTACAAATACTTACCCGGTCAACGGTAGGCCTAGTCTTCACATCATTTACCGATTACTCACGCTGAACTAGTTACGATTGTAAGACAGGATTTAACACCCCAGGGCACCTAAGAGAACACAATACCGGGAAGTGGCACCCTGTAATCTTTAAGAGCCGTAAAGTCACGCATCTGGTGCCGGGATGTTTACTGGAACCATCTGGCCTAAGGTTCACGGCGTCCAAGAATGTCCTAGAATTTTATGATCCTGGGAGAGACCCTGGACTGTCTGAAACTCCCGCGCATGGACAATACAAGAGTGCCCCCACCTGACGTCACTGAGGCAGGCCACATCCCTTTCCTTCAAATAATGCCCACACAGCATAATATAACAGCACAGACTGCTTTGGTCTTCAAAAAGCCTAAAAACCTTAAAATGTGATGAATATTTTTGCTACATTGTACAGTATATACTGGAAATAGTCCTGACACTGTAACATACATTATACACTCTTTTTCCAGAGGAATAAGCATATATTGTTCAGTTTCTGAGTGTTACATGAGTAAATACACACATTTAATGTACCTGACTGAACAGGGGAAACTAGGGTATAATGTAATATTCTCAACAGGAATCCTGGGACTGTTTGTGGCATTAATATTAATCACATTTGAAAACTATGCAGAGATGGGATTCTCATGACAACACGAACGTAGACCTACTCATGTTTGATATCGTTTTGATGGTCTCGGTGTGTGTGGTGCAATGGCCTATATTTCCTAAATGGTCAACATGGAGGAAATATATATTTCATAACTCAGGAGTAAACTCCTGGAGTATACCTCTCTGAGTGGATGGCTACCCATCACCTGAAGCTCAACCTTGACAAGACAGAACTCCTCTTCATGCCGTACAAGACCTCCCCACTACATGACCTCTCCATCACCGTTGATGGGACCGTGGTGGCTGCCTCCCGCTCTGCAAGGAACCTGGGGGTGGTCCTGGACGACCGGCTGGACTTCAAAGAGCACATCAGGGCGACGGCACGGTCCTGCAGGTTCCTCCTGTACAACATCAGGAGGATTCGACCGTACCTGACCACCTACTCCACCCAGCTTCTTGTCCAGACCATGGTCACCTCACGCCTGGACTACTGCAACTCCCTGCTCGCAAGCCTACCGGCCTGCGCCATTCTGCCTCTTCAACTCATCCAGAATGCAGCTGCCCGGCTTGTGTTCAACCTCCCGAAATTTTCCCACGTAACCCCCCTGCTGAAGTCTCTCCACTGGCTGCCAGTTGCAGCCAGGATCAGGTTCAAAGTTCTGACCCTGGCCTACACTGCAGCAAATAGGACAGGCCCCGCCTACCTGCAGGACTTAATCCAGAACTATGTTCCTGCTCGACCACTTCGCTCTTCTACAGCAGGGCGACTGGCACTTCCCCCCCTCCGTGTCAAGGGCTCTCGCTTGTCCCGACTGCGGAGTTTTTCCACATTAACACCTCAGTGGTGGAATGAACTTCCCATTCCCCTACGTTCTACTCCAACCCTGCCTGCATTCCGTCGAGGCCTGAAGACACACCTCTTCAGACTCCACCTTGACTGATATCCTCACCTAGGAATATCAGTTCCCTGTTCCCTGTGTTTTCCTGTCTGTTTATTATAGTTTATAATAGTATTTGGAATGGTTTATAATAGCATAGTTTATAATGGTATTTGGAATGATTTATAATAGTATAGTTTATAATAGTATTTGGAATGGTTTATAATAGCATAGTTTATAATAGTATTTGGAATGGTTTATAATAGCATAGTTTATAATAGTATTTGGAATGGTTTATAATAGTATAGTTTATAATAGTATTTGGAATGAAAGTGTGGTGTTGCTGATTTGCCCACAGCTTACTGTGAACTACAGTCAACGTTCATTGCTAGGGATAGCTGCTACATTATGCAAAGGATGTGCTTTGCCTTGTCTGTTCTGTAATGATGATGATGTCTCTGTACGCACTTACTGTACGTCGCTTTGGATAAAAGCGTCTGCTAAATAAATGTAATGTAATGTAATGTAAACTGCCGCTGTGGAATTATATGACAGGAAACCCTTTCTGCCAACCCCCCTGGAAGGGGGTACGAAAAGTGCAATTTAGCTTTCTGGCCAGTTTATGGTTTTACGACCGTCCGCAGCCAGATCAAACACAGAATTTGGGCATATAAGCAGAGGAAACAAAGAACTAGGGAAAGCTGTAACCAGACTCTCCTGCACATCTCACTTTGTGTCTTGTGTGTAGCGGTTGCCAGGTATGACTAAGTATTTTACTCTATACTCTATTTTGAATATGTTGTGTTAACCTGTAACTATGATTGATTATTTTAAAGTAAAGAACCTACCTGGTAAACTAAACTATTAAACTTGATTTGTGTGGTTTCTCTGAAAAAGACATTCTATCTCTGTTAACACGGTAATGAGTTGATTCATTTCCTCAGTCTGGGTTACCCCCTCTGCTGATCTAGGGAGATTGACTAGTTAAGCTTAATGTATCACGGAGTATTGCACCCGTAGAACTATGTCTTAAGTTAGATCATCTCCGCATGATGTTTATACATGTTGAGAACGGGGGTTGCCAATATTACCTTCTGGGGTCCCTGAGCTTTATTGGATAGGCTATATCTTATGAAGTGGCCTCTTCCGCAACCTCTGAGATAAACTCATATCTAGTCAGCCATGAGAGGTGTACATAAACGGCCGTATGTAGCACCCGGTGGAACCAGCGCATCCAGTTCAGAGAACAGGCTCAAGAGTACGAGAGTACATTAACAAATCAACTGTAAATTCTACATCACAATTAGATATTAATAATCTAACACATGGTGAATTATTAGCTGATCCCGCGAATCTAAAGAAGCAGTCTCATCCGGTTGTAAGAACGGTAATATTTCAGAACTCTTATCTTTTCCCACAGCAACAAAACATCACGCTTAAACCTTCGCTCCGTGCTATTCCCTCATTGGTCTAGCTGCGTGGGATTTACACGATAATAGTTCGAGCAGCAGTGCGTTAAGACGTGAACTATGTAGACTAATCATTATGTCACAATATACATTTTTTTATTTATTTAATTTTATTTAATTTTATATTTTTGTCCCAACCTATGTATCAGCATCCGTGAACGGGCACGAACCTCTCCTATCAGAAGCCAGCTCAACGAATAGCCTAGTCGGACCGAGAGCTGGAAGGTCACACATAGTTCTTTATCACTACGCATAGAATTCCCCTGATTAGTTCGGCTCCCATGGAAGTCCAACAGGTGTTGGTACACATAGCCACTGATCCATGTCACGTTAAAGGGGCCTTGAGCTGAAGGACAGGATGGCTTCATCGGTAGCTGAAAGGTCCTACAATATTATAGTTCTGACTGGTCTATCTCTAAAGTCAGTAACATTTAGATATTTGAGAATAGGGTTTAAGAATGTTATGAAAACCATGTGGGAAAACTGACTGTAGCCTAATTTATGTCACAAGAACTTAAAAAATCCATAGTAGGCTAGGCATCCAGTAAATGCAGCTATGGTTTCTGACGAGAACATCAACACTATCACAAAGTATCAAATGCTGTCATGTAACGTTAAGTTGTCTAAGTTACAAAATACAATTGTTAACAAAAAATATTTTTAGCGCTGTTGCAATTTTTTCCAATGTTTTAGCTAAATGCTGATCTACTAATCACTCCATTCAACATTATTCAACGAATTCTGACGGATATTGTCGGATTTTATTTTTTCTGGATTTGGCCCCCTGTGCCCCCCCCCCCCCCCTAGAACCAGCCCTGTTAACATCCCATATCTTAAGTGTGCAAACTCACAACATTTCAGATATTAACAGCAGTGCTCTTACATGTAAAGTACATTGCCTATTACATATGCATCATCCACTCCACCACTGTGTCGAAAAACCAAAATCCCATCTGGGACTATCATTGTCTGAGAATCAAGGAAGCACACTTTGGCAAGAGTTTAAGTCCTATGGCTATCCAATGTCTCATCAAAATCTCTCTTGATGTACTTGCTGGTTGCCGCCCCTTCTCTGCTTAAAGTTCTCTCTCACTCTGGAATGGCGGCCGGTCTGGGTTTTCTCCGCTAATCGGCTTTCAGTTGGCACACCAGTTAAGGTGATTTTGCCGGCTATATTAACGCTGCGCCTTTCTCTTCCGGTGCTTAGTTGTTTTCTCTCATTCTGACACTGAGGCAGTAAGGTAGGCACTCTAAGGAGAGCTCTTTCCTCCATCACCTTGCTTTGGAGTTACGAGGGACTTGCCTTCTTGTGCTGTAGAGTCTATTAGAATTATCGCTCTCTTTTGCATTTTCTGTCCCTCACTCCAGTTTACCTAGTCTCTTGGAGACAGTTTTCTTTACCGTTTCTCTCTGCCTCTCTTTATTTCTTTGTGTTCTCTCTATTCGAGAGTGAGAGGTATTTTCCTTTTATTTTTATTCTCGTGCCTACAAGCCTTTTTCGCCCGATTATTTTCAGGTCGCTATTATTTCTTCCTTTTTTCAGTTTCCTCCTTATTGCTCTCCGGTTTTGAGAGTAGGAGCTGTTTTTCATTCTTCTTATTCTTCCCTATTTGCGGAGATCTTTCCGCTCTATTGGTGTTCACTGTTGGACACTTTAAGAATCCCTTTTATCGTATCTGGTCCTCTGAACCATTTACTTCCCCCTTACAGTTAATTTCTGAATAATTATTGAGGCTGCACGATGTAGACATAGATTAACGAGACAATGAAATGTCAATTAAGTTATAACATAATATTTATTTTCTGAGACAGCGGTCTGCATCATTGGCCACAGTTTTGTGCGCTGGGGTGAAAAGAGAGCGAGGGAGACTCTGGGACACAACCTGGCAATAAGGAGAACAGGTTTCCAATGGATTGGGAAGAGTGGCTTCCTTTGGAAGTCTGTTTTAGATTTGTTTTTAGATTTAGTTTCCTTCCCTTTCCCAGATATCCTGGTCATCCAAGCTCAAATGGTTTCGTGCAATGAAGATTTCTTTTCATGCATCACCCAGAGAGGTGTTTGGAGAGGCACAAATCCAGTCAAGATCAACAAAGCACATATTTGGGTGAACAGTGCAATGGCGGAATTTGTAAGGGAACTAGGGGGGAAATCAATTGGACACACTGAAATTATATTTGGTCAGGCTGGGCTTTTTAGGAGGGATGGCGTCCATTTTAGTGACGTAGGTAATGATATATTCCTAAAAATCCTCCATTGTGGAATTACTGACCTCTGTAAACAAATTTGTTGTATTTATGTATGTGTGTGTATATATGTATGTACTGTGTGTAAACATTTGATTATTTTCTGTATTGCAGTAATTAAATTATTTATACAAATATTTGTATTCATGTTTTAAATGTAGAAATGCATTAGTAATGCATTAATGTGATAGAAAATAGTCTTTTCTAGTACATAATGAGTCTCTATTTCATAAATAACTCATTATGTATTTTGAAAAAAAAAAAGATAGCTTGTTTGTTTTACATTCATAGTCTATGTACAACAATTACATTTTTCCAAGTTTTGTTCTATTTTTGGAACAACATATTAGTATTCTTTATTTGAAACTATTGTGCATGCTTATCCACTATTTTATCTGTCCATTAAAATATGTTTTTGCATTAATAGGTGTTAAAATCTTATCTTTTCTTTAATATTTCATAAATAACAAGTTATTTGTTCAGGACCGTTCTTTATGAATACAAAATATTGTTATACTGAATTAATGTGGTGTTGCAAAGTAAGTAGGCTATATGTATTTTTGTTGTTAGTTTAGGGCAGTATGAGCTTAATGTATGCTGCTTGTGATCTACGAGAAACTGATTTCTTGAGCAACTGAAGGAATCTCTTTGCCTATATATTTCCTTTCTCTTTTCTTTCTTTTTAAAAATCATATTAATTTCTAGCTCATTGATTTGTAAATGAAATAGGCCGCCCTTTCCTTTTTTGATATTTTACTTCCCGTGTCTTTCTGCCTGTAACATGCATTAACATAGTCACACAATTTAAATGAATTCATATTAGATATTCAAGTGATGATTAAATAGTTTTGATAGGGTCCTAATCTGTGTGTAAATAAGGTAAAATAAATTCATATGTCAGACAAATTAAGTTTTTGCGTCTCAGAAGGGACTACTGTGCTCTGTCTTATGTCGTCAACCTTGTTTGTCAGCTAGTGTTGTAGTCGAGACCACCTAAACCGAGACCGAGTCAAGACCAAGACCAGAGCGTATCAAGTCTGATTCAAGACCAAGACTTTGAGGTGGCGAGACCGAGTCAAGACCAAGACTGAGGGGGGGCAAGACCAAGACCAAGACCGAGACCAGACCAAATGTCATTTCTTTCCAATACTGTCAAATGTTAATTCTGTTAAATTATCTTATAACAATCTCTTGACTGTTAAAATTACATTGCAGACTACTAATAAAACCAATTACAATATGAATATCACACACTGATTGTATGTAGTGTCTCTTTAACCTCTATCCATCAATCAGTGTGTGATATTCATATTGTAATTGGTTTTATTAGTAGTCTGCAATGTAATGTAGCCTACATTAACATTTCTCATTTTGCATAACATATAGAATAGAATCTGGCTGTCGATAGACTTTTTGAAGCAATGTCTTAATGTTCGGGATTTTCCACCTCGCAGGTTTGACCTATAGCCTACACAGCATAGCGCTGGCTAGCTAGCGCCGTTTCTTTCATAAAACAAGAATACTTTATAACACTGCTCAGATTCTTCATCATTTCATACATTAAAACGTATGAGTGCCCTGAGAGCATAGTATCAAGCATAGACTGTTACCCATCCCTATGCTATGCTCCCCCTAGTGTTCATTAAGTGCTACTGCACTAAACCTGTATGAGGCCCACCCTGCTTGCTTGGCCATACCCCCTCATTTACATATAGTACAGCTCGAAAATTAAAATTAAAATGAAAACGAAAATGAAAACGATAATGAAAATGAAAATGTAAATGAAAATGAAAACGAAAATGAAAACGAAAATGAAAAGATTTTAATTTTAATTTTAATTTTGGGCTGAATAATCCTCCATTTTCATTTTCCATTTTCATTTTCATTTTCGTTTTAATTTTGGGTTGAATAATCCTCCATAGAAATGATCAGACATAATAAAAATAAAATAAGGTGGGGGAAAAAGAAAAAAAAAAAAAAAAAAAAGGAAGAAAGGGGGGGGGGGAGAAATTAGGGAAAGAGAATACACACATTGATATGCTTAAACCTTTCCTTGCTCGACAGAGTAATATTGTATCTTAAGTAGATGACGCGGTGTCGGAAACCAAAGGGTTTGTGAGAAACGCAATGAGGCATCCCAAGCCCCCACAGTGGAGGCACGTGCTTTGTTTACTATTGCTAGGGATCTCTCTATGTTGGCTATATTTCTGTAGTGACCTACCCACTCCTGCACTGATGGATTACCAGGAGTGAACCATGAGTGTATTGTCTTCTTTGCAGTTAGCCCTGCAAATATGATTTTTTTGTTGGATAATCTGAGATGTATAGAAGAGTCATCATTAAATAAAAATAGTGTGGGGAGCTTTGGAACTGGGAATCCAAGGATCTTTTCAAAAATCAACGAGATGTGAGACCAGAGTTGGGACACCACTGGACAGTCCCAGAATATATGAAGATATGTGCCTATGGCTTTCAGGTTGCATTTTGTGCATTCTGGACTATCAATTAGTTTCATTTTGAATCTCCTATATGGTGAGGCATAAGATTTGTGAATAAATTTATAATGTATAAATTGGTGTGCTGGATTTTTTGATGCCAAGAATACATTGCTCCAAATGCTGTTTCCAGGATTCGGTCACCCTAAGTGGTTTGCTTTGTACTGATATTAGTTTGTTGTATATTTTAGAGACTAGCCCCACTGTAGGTGATTGGGGATTCACCCACCTACTTAAAGGATGAGATGATAAAGGGGTATCCCAAGGGACACCGTAGGTGCGGAGTGATAACCTCAATTGCAGATATAGAAACCATGAAAAACCAGGTAGGGAATAGCTGTCTCTAAGATCTTGAAATGAGCGTAAGCCATACTCATTATATATATCCTGTAGTATATGTACACCTCTGGAAGCCCAGTAGTTCTTGGTAAATGGTATAGAACCCTGTAGCAAATTATAGTTGAGCCAAAGTGGAGAGCTGTCACAAAAAACACTTTTGCAACCCATACGTTTTTGTATAGCAGACCAGATATTTAAGGAGTTGGTAATAATTGGTCCAAATTTTTTGGCTGCCATTTTGAGTTTAATACCAGAATACAACAAATCTTCAAGTCTATGTGGTGCTGCTCGCATCTGCTCAATCTGGCGCCAGGAGGTAACAGAGCTTGTATCACACCAGGTTCTTAATGCTTTCAATTGAAGTGACCAATAGTAGTTTATAGTTTGGTTTATAGTGTGGTAGCGCCAAACCTCCAGAAGTTAGGGCCATTCTATAGTATTCGCTTCCTGTTTTCTATTTAACTTGTGTTTTTTGGTTATTCTATAGTTCAGAATGTATAGCTGACTGTGTGTACTTCTCATGTTTATTACTAGGGATAGCTCCTACGCTGTGAGAAAGCTGTGCTATGTCGGATTTGCTTTGTAGTCACGTCAATGACCTTCAATATGCACTTATTGTACGTCGCTTTGGATAAAAGCGTCTGCCAAATGATTGTAATGTAATGTAATGTAATGTTTTGGAGCGTTGAAGTGTATGAAATCGGATGCGGGGTCTTTTGCCATCCCAAATGAATTTTGTGGTCATCGACTGCAGTTCTTCAAAATATTTTAGTGGTGGGGGAATAGGGAGCATTGAAAAAAGGAAATTTAATCTTCCCAGGATATTCATTTTGGTGATTGAAATTCTACCTTGCAGAGACATTTTCATAGTAGACCATCTCTGAAAATCAGCAGAGATCTGAAGTTTAAGTTTGTCATAATTATTCCGGGAAATGTTAGAAATATTTATGCCCAAGTATGTAAAGGTAGAATTGTGCCATTTTATATGAGGAATGTAAGGTAAAGTATATTGCTTGGCGTGAGCATTTAGAGGAACGAGCATAGATTTCTCCCAGTTAATTTTGTAACCGGAAAATTGACTAAACTGGGTAAAAACCTGTAATATTTGAGGGAGGGACTCAGAGATGTTAGTAAAATAAAGTAGCACATCGTCTGCATAACAGGATATTTTGTGTTGTGTACCTTGTACATTAATAGGTGAAATATGAGGATCTAATCTAATTATTTGGGTTAATGGTTCTAGCGACAATTTGGTTAATGGTTCAGCTTTTTAATTTAATTAATTTCCCTATATAGAGTTCCATTCTTCTGACAAGAACTTTTGCCAGTAGTTTCAGTTATGTGGTAATTAAGGACACAGGTCGATAGCTGCTACATTTCAGGGGAGGTTTACCTTTTTTTAATAACACCGTGATTAGCAAGGTATTTTGGTCCCTATGAAATTAGCCTTTCTCAAATGCAAAGTTGAGAGTTTAAAATGAGTGGTCCGGCAACGTCCCATATTTCCATCAGCAACTCAGGAGGAAGACCGTCTAGACCAGGAGATTTCCCCCTATTCATTGATATTAGAGCTTCTTTAAGTTCAGAAAGGGTAATTGTAGAGCCTAGGTGGTTCGCATCTTCTGAAGTAAGAGAGGGTAAATTAAGTTTGGATAAGTATATTTTGAGAGCGTCTGGGCTGGGAGTAGGGCTGGCCGTGTACAGATGATTGTAAAATAATCTAAAAGTATCATTTATTTCCTCTGGCTTGTGGGTAACAGATCCTGATGGAGTGTCAATTGCGTTTATGAATGAAAAGGACTGATTCTGTTTTAATTTAGCCGCTAGGAGCCTGCTTGAACTTTCCCCCTGTGAGTAGTATGTGACTCTGGTACGAGTAAGTAAGTAAGTAAAATTTTATTTATATAGCACCCTTCCCAGCACGAGTGCACAGAGTGCTTTACAACAATAATAAAATCACAACATCAATAAAAAATAAAAAATAATAATTTAAAAGCATCCATAAAAGACAGGAAAAATCACAAGAAACAGACATTAAATACATAAAAACAGTGGTTGGCTAGGGATGGCCAAATGCCTGCCTGAACAAATGGGTCTTTAGCTGACTTTTGAAAGTACTCTCCGAGGGTGCAGCTCTCAGGTCCAGGGGGAGGGCATTCCAGAGCCTTGGGGCCGCCGCCCCGAAGGCTCAGTCCCCTTTGGTTTTTAGTCTGGTCCTGGGCACCACCAGGAGCCCCTGGTCGGACAACCTCAGTGACCGGCTGGATGAGTATGGGTGGATGAGATCTGTGATGTAGATGGGGGCTTGACCGAGGAGGGCTCTGTAGGTGAACACCAGGACCTTGAAATGGATCCTGAGTTGCACTGGGAGCCAGTGCAGAGAGGCAAGGATGGGAGTGATGTGGCATGATTTCTTAGACCTGGTGAGCAGCCTAGCAGCAGCGTTTTGGACCAACTGAAGTTGGTCCACAGATGATTTGTTGAGGCAAGTAAACAGGGAGTTAGAGTAATCGAGTCTGGAAGAAATAAATGCATGTACAGACATTTCCAATTCAGCATGCGATACAATGGACCGGAGTTTTGCAATATTTCTGAGGTGAAAGAAACAGGTACGGGTAAGGGATTTGACATGCTTGTCCAAATGCATAGACTGATCGAAAATAACCCCCAGGTTTCTTAGGAAAGGGTGTACGTTTCCCTTAAGGGGCCCCATGTGAGTGGCTACTCTAGCGGCAATGTTGTCAGCAGCTACAATCAGCACTTCAGTTTTTGCCGCATTGAGTTGGAGGAAATTACTCCCCATCCAACTCTCAATGGCGGACAGACACTCCTGTAAAATTTTGAGTTTCTCCATTTTGTCAGGTTTGAAGGAGAAATACAATTGGATATCATCCGCATAGCAGTGATAAGAGATACCCTTGAAATTACTGATGAGGGGGCCTAGGGGGAGCATGTATAGGGCGAAAAGGATTGGCGCTAGCACGGATCCCTGTGGCATGCCACACGAAAGGGGTGTGGGGTCAGATTTAAAGGGACCAACAGCAACAGAGAAGCTTCTCTCCTTAAGATAGGAGGCAAACCAATTTAGAGCGCTCCCAGAGATGCCCACCCACTCCCTGAGCCTATCTAACAGGATGCCGTAATCAACCGTGTCGAAGGCTGCGCTGAGATCTAACAGCACCAGGGACAGAACATTCGCCGGAGTCAGAGGACATCATGATGTCATTTGAGACTCTGAAGAGGGCAGTTTCAGTGGAATGTTTTTTGCGAAAACCAGATTGGAATCTGTCTGAGATGTTATGGTTTGTCAGGTAAGTGGTGAGCTGGTTAGCCACAGCTTTCTCTAACACCTTTGAGACAAAAGGCAACTTAGAGATGGGTCTGTAATTTTTTGGTAGGAAGGGGTCCAAGTTGGGCTTTTTAAGGAGCGGCTGCACGACCGCCTCCTTAAAGTAGGATGGGACAGAGCCAGAGACTAGGGACTTGTTTATAATGGTAACTAAGCTGGGGCCAACAGAGCTAAAATCTTCCTTAAGCATAGGAGTAGGTATAATATCTAGGGGACTCGAGGAGGACTTCATAGAGCTCACTAAGTCTATAAGATCATTCAGTGAGACAGGTGAAAAGCTGCTCAACGATGACTGGATGACTGGGCAGAGGGGAAGGGGGGGAGGGGGAGGGGGTGATGCTCGCCCTTACATCAGCAACCTTGTTTATAAAAAACAAAAGAAAACGATTGCAGTCATCATTTGAAAACACAGGTACAGAGGGAAGAGGAGGGCTAACAATTGTATTTATGGTTTTAAACAACATTCTAGGATTGTGCTTGCTAGAGGTGATGAGGTTAGTAAAGTAAGCAGCTCTAACACTCTTAACCAAATCATTAAATTCGGATCTCAGCTCTTTGAGGTAGAGACGATGGACTTGGAGGTTGGAAGATTTCCATTGCCTCTCTGTTTTGCAACATTTACGTCTAAGCTCACAGATGTCATTATTCAACCAGGGGGAAGAATTTACAGGGCGAACAGTGCGAGTCACAAGGGGTGCTACGTCATCTAAGTGAGTGTTAAAAACCAAATAATCCATGAACCAAACAATCTACGTCATCATCAGGAGACACCAGAACATTACTATCGAAGCTAGCATTGAAAATCTCAACCGCTAAGCTATTTACAATGCGTGAGCTTTTAATACGCTTCTCTGGCACAAAGTCGTTGTCGAAAGACAAGTTAAACAGGACACATTTGTGATCGGTCACTATCAACTCCTCAGTACAAACATTACTGACTTTTAAACCAATCGTGAACACTAGATCCAAGGTATTGCCTTTGTTGTGAGTCGGGCCAGAGACATGTTGGGTAAAATGAAACGATTCAGTAAGAGTAAGAAAGTCGACGGCAAAGTTATCCGAGCTCTTATTTACATGGATGTTGAAATCCCCGATTATAAGAATTCTGTCCAAGCGAATGATGGATGCTAGAAAGTCACCAAACTCAGCTAGGAACGAGCTATGTCTGCCAGGAGGGCGGTAGATTAAAACACAGTAAAAGGGATTTGTGCGACCAATTTTATTCGTGAGAACTCCAAAGGATGAGAAGGTTCCACAGCTCACCATACGCGAGGAGAAACAGTCCCGGTAGACCATGGCTAGTCCTCCTCCTCGGCCTGTGGATCTAGGGGCGCAGGAATAAGTGCAGTTTTGCGGGCAGAGTTCATTTAGCGAGGCGAATTCGTCTGCTTTCTGCCAGGTTTCCGAAATCAGCATGCAGTCCAGGTCTTTGGATACAAATAAATCATTTAAAAAGAACGATTTGTTGGCTATGGATCTGGCGTTTAATAATCCAAAACAGATGGAGTTGGATCCAGCTCTGCCGAATGTTGAGGCTCGAGGTAACGACCGTAGACACCCAGGACGGTTCCCAGCTCGCCAACACGCAGGCACCAAAGCCACACTCGTGCGCGGTTGCCGGTGGAACACAGGATCAAGAGCCGGTAGCTGCAAGGGAGATGCAGGGAGGATGGACCGGAGGCAGGATAGCCTCACTCCGTAGTCAGTAGCCGTGGAGGTGGTATGGAGCACGGACAGGGTGCGGCCTCGGGTTAGCTTACGGAGCTTCACCGCAGCTCCAGCTCGTCTGCCCCGTCTCCTAGCCCGCTTTGTCCGAGGGCAACAGCAGGAAGGCGCCCAGATAGTCCCGGGGATTTGGAGACGCAGAGCACGGTGAGAGCTCCACTGTTCAGGTCGATGAGACAGGGAGCATACCACCGAGGCACGAATGTCCAGTAAGGTAAGACAGTCATACACAGCCACCGATTTTACAGTGTTCACACATAACGATGAACATACAAACAGGACAAACAGAACGACCATCCAGCTCAGACGACTAGCTGCCGAGAGTCAAGGGGTAAGGCTACGATGCATTGCGAATTCCGCTTTAGATCTAAGTAGATTGTTTAGCTCAAATTTGAGGGCAGAGAGATTTAGTTGTTTCTGCTTAGAGAACCCTAGCTTTTGTTCTGATTCAATTCTATTTATATCATTTTCTAATTCTGCTACTTTTTAAAATTTGGATGAGTTAATATAGGATGCAAAGGATATGGATTCCCCTCAAAGAAGCATTTGGAATGGGTGCGGGGTTTCCGCGGATAACGCGGGGGCCCGCGGCGGCACTCTGGCCGTGGGGGTCAGGAACGAGGACATCACCCTGGCCGTGGGGTCCAGATTAAGGACGGCACGCTGGCCGTGGGGTCAAGAACAAGACGTCACCTTGGCCGTGGGGTCCAGATTAAGGACGGCACGCCGGCCGTGGGGTCAGGAATGTGTGCGGGGTTCTCGCGGATAGCGCGGGGGCCCGCGGCAGCACTCTGGCCGTGGGGGTCAGGAACAAGACGTCACCTTGGCCGTGGGGTCCAGATTAAGGACGGCACGCCGGCCGTGGGGTCAGGAATGTGTGCGGGGTTCCCGCAGATAGCGCGGGGACCTGCGGCGGCACTCTGGCCGTGGGGGTCAGGAACAAGACGTCACCTTGGCCGTGGGGTCCAGATTAAGGACGGCACGCCGGCCGTGGGGTCAGGAATGGGTGCGGGGTTTCCGCGGATAGCGCGGGGGCCCGCGGCGGCACTCTGGCCGTGGGGGTCAGGAACAAGACGTCACCTTGGCCGTGGGGTCCAGATTAAGGACGGCACGCCGGCCGTGGGGTCAGGAACGGGTGCGGGGTTCCCGCGGATAGCACGGGGACCTGCGGCGGCACTCTGGCTGTGAGGGTCAGGAACGAGGAGGGACAGGAACGAGGAGGGTCAGGAAAGAGGAAGCCTGGAGGGAACTGGGGAGCCTGGAGGGAACAAAACCTAGACAAGAACAAGACAAGACATGGGGGTCCATGACATGAGGGTACATAACAAGAGGGTACAAAACAAGACGTAACATGGCGAGATAGAACAAGACAAGACCACAAACGGGAAACCCAGCTCACAAGAAACAGACGAGCACACAAGATGGTCCGGACCCGAACAAAGTGACGGGGCAGAATATATACAAGACATGACGAGGACAAAACGAGCAACAGGTGGGAGAAGGGTAACGAGGACACAAGAGGAAAACACAATGCAGGTGTGGGGAGTGCAAGACACAAGTAGGAGGGAGAGAGAGAAAACACGGGATGGACTGTGAGACAATAGGAAAACCCGG
Organism: Synaphobranchus kaupii; assembly: GCA_029718625.1. Taxonomy (NCBI): domain Eukaryota; kingdom Metazoa; phylum Chordata; class Actinopteri; order Anguilliformes; family Synaphobranchidae; genus Synaphobranchus; species Synaphobranchus kaupii. The sequence goes on along the minus strand of CM056376.1, from coordinate 67,667,002 downwards.
GATGAAACCCAGGTGCCTCACACTTTCAACTTAGAGGAGTATACTTTATTTGAAGAAACGGTCTTGTGTCGCGGTTCTGGAAGACGTAACCATAATACACCCCTTCCCCCAACCCCAATCCGCTGCCACCACTGCAGGTGCAGCCTGTTGAGCTCTCATTACGTTACTAATGTAAGCAAACTCATTTTTCATTTCACAATTAACACTATGACACATGTAAATCACAAAATTATTATTCTATTTAAAGTTAGGGCAAGCTGCAGGGTTTTTCCTGGCAGAGAAATGAGCTTTGGCGATACCAATGCGAGCGCACGCAGTGCGTGAGCAGCAACATTTTTTGCATTAATTTTACTGTAAATACAGTTTTTGGAGTTCAAAGAGCCCATGTAGGCTTTGGTTGTAAAGTAGGCCTACCAGTAGGGTTGTGTCAGGAGTAGGGTTTTAAAAATCAAAGGTCCTTGAAGCTTTTTTAATATTTGAATATTACACCATTTAGGCTATTTTGATAGCGCACAAATAGAAAAATAAATAAACAACACTCTAAAACAGAAATAAAAAATAAGTGTAGCTACACGTTTAAAAAAAAAAAAAGAAAAACGTACAAAAACACAATTTGTGTTTTTACATAACAAGAGCAACGTAGACTATTTCAGCCCGAAATGCGATAGGTCACTGTTGAAATGTCGACTGTACGGGACTTTGGCGAAACATAACAAGATAAACTCTTCAGGGTTAATCATAACACAGTGGTAGCCTACCTGCATATAGCCTACAGGTAAGATATTTGGTTCCATAGAAAGAAATTAGGTGTCTTCTAAACCGAAAGTGCATCAGGTAGCCTACTGTATAGTAGCCTAGCCTACAGTAAGTAATGGAAAACGCCAAATGCGTAGGCTATTTGTACAACGTTTTAAAAAAATATTATTGTTTCTAGCTATATCTGAACATGATTTTTGTTACGACCCCGGATATGGACTGGACCCAAATGCACGACTCGAACACAGGAATGCCAATACTCAATTATTTTATTGCTTGACCGGGGTACTCCTGAAGCATGGGGAGAAAGGCAAAGGCAGTTATAGTCCCAAGCCGGAACTGGACTTGAGAGACAGACAGACAGAGCACGTGGCTCTTAATAAATTATGCTTCAACCAATACTCCTGAAGCATAGGGAGAGCATATAAGACGGACAGTCCGGGTAATGCAATCAGCAGGGGAGCAGCGGGAACAGGAGAGGTCAGGGGCTGGAGATGGAGACGGATAACCAGGCAGGCTGAGCAGAGGTGGAGCGGGAGCGGGAACAGGGCTGACTGGAATGGCAGGAGAAGTGCAGGGCAGTGGAGCGGAGTCCGGGCAGGACGTGGGCGCAGCGGCAGGGCAGCGGCAGTAGCAGCAACAGCAACAGCGACAGCAGCGACAACAGCAGCAGCAGCACATCAGCAGCCCAGGCAGGAGGCGGGCACCGCCGCAGAGTGGAGGAGCAGGAGCCCCGGCTGCATGCCCACACGTCAGATGGATGGCAGGAAAACAGCAACACAGGCAGGGGTAGCAAACAACTGCAGGTTGGCAGACTCAAGCAGACAGAGTTAGTACAGCGAGGCAGGAATAATGAACAGCAGGAAGCGCTGTTCCAGACGAGAGCTAGACTGGGACCTTAGACGGAGTAAAGAGGCGAATTAACGCCGGTACAAGACAAGACTTTTAAATGCAAGGCTAGACTGGATACTAGGAATCAAGACAAGACCAGAGGTTTCAGACAAAGGGCCCTATCTTGGCGATCTTGGCGCTTAGTCTAAGCGCATGGCGCTAAGTCCATTTAGGGCGTGTCCAAGTCCACTTTTGCTATTTTAACGGTGTGTTTTTTTGGCGCTAAGCACGGCGCATGGCGCAACTGGGCTGAACCTAGTCGCTTCATTAATTATAGGTGTGTCTTGGGCGTGACATTCAATAAACCAATCAAAATGTCATATCCCATTCCCTTTAAAAGCCTGCTTTTCCACCTTGGCGGATTGCTTATGATGGCGAAACAGACATGCTCGTGCGTGTTTAGTGTGATCAAGGAATAGGCTAAATGGAGTATGATCAATATTATTCGGACTAACCATTAGCCTATGAGTTCCCGGTAATTCCAGACAGGGCTGTTATTTTACAAAATATGTGCGGTTAAATTTCGTTAAAAGGACCTGCAACAGCTGAGAATAAGCTATCAATGGCTTCAGTCTCACCTTAGAAAACGCCAAATTAGCCTGCTTGTTCGGCGAATTTCGTTTGATTATGCAATGAAAGTGTCAAACATCAATTCCAAGAGGCTGTTCTCATGGAGTTCTCGAAGTTCAAGCTTCATCCAAAGTTCATTAGGCTACCTGCATAGTAGGCTAATATTGATTAATAACATACATACCGTTATTTTGCCTTAATGATGACACTAAATAGCCATACAATAAAGCTGTCAGGTTCGCAACCCATAAGTTCACGCATATTTCCCCTTGTTTAATAATGTCCTGTTTATGGAAATGTGACCAACCTGTTTTACTCGTAGCGTAATCCTTTAAAACAATCCACTTTCCCAGGAAGACCGTTAAACGTGCGACTTACAGCAGGGGAAACAGAACATGCAGCTCACGTGCAGAGAATGGCATTAAAATGAATTGTGAATTAATTGTGTAACGTGCTACAAATTTGTTTTAGTTTCTAATTAGACGCTTAGTTCTCTTTAAAATCGTTTTGTTCAGTTAAGGAATAACGGGTGAAATCAGCTGGGTTTTAAACGGTGAGAGTATGGAAACCTGGTCACTGTAATTTAAAAAAACATGAAGGACGAAGAATAGCTAAGTTACAATTTAGTTAACATGGTGACATCTCCGTTTTTTAACCATAGGCTATCGAAAAAATCCTTATGCACAGCGAATTCGCTGTAGCCTAGGCTATTTGAAAAACAATAAATGCAATATTCACTGGACAAGGTTTTGAACTTTTTTCAGTCACAAACCATTCTATTTACTTACAGGCTGTATTCATAGATAAACAGAGCTGTATTGTAATGACATCTGAAGCGCATTTTCAGAACTTAAATGTCCGTCTATTGCCGTGCGCGAGTTTTCCATTGAATGACAATTCACGCATTAGGTGCAAAGACAATTCGCGCATTAGGCTTGATAGCTATAGGTGTTATCAGCTCCTTTTTAATGGATAGCCATTGCCCCGTACCATCGCACATCGCCTGGATGTTGATGGAGTGGGCTGAGAGCAATGTAATGTGGCATTGTTTCCCTTCGCTGAGGGAAAGGTATGTGGACCTATGGAACCTTTTATTATTATGCATTTTTGATATAGCCTACACAATAATAATATTTCACATTGTGATCTAGATATTTTAGTCATGCCTGTGCACGTCCCTGTGTGTAACAGACAGGAGGGTATGCGCGTTGTGCACACGCCAATGTAGACGCACTTATATGCGCCGTTAAAATAGCATGTAAACAACTGCGACATGACTTTAGACCAGGTTTGTGGTGGTTCTAGCGCAAGCGCTTTCTGCTGGCTCAAGATAGCAATACGCCAAAAAGAATCCTGGCCACTCCTCATCTTAAGACCAACACGCCCAGTTCACTAATGATGGCGCAAGACTAGTTAATGGCGCAATGCTAGTTTGACGGCGTAAGCGTTAGGCGTTATTATGGACCTAGCGCCGGGTGTAAGATAGCAAAGACACTTGCGTTTGCGTTAGCGCCGCTTTGCGCCGGGTGTAAGATAGGGCCCAAAGAGAGTTAACGAACTGGCACAGGACAGAGAACACCGGGTGACTAAATACAAACATTAATTGATATCAATTAGGTGCTGCGTGCGAATGTATGCAAGGGTGATAAACAGAGCGGAGAGTGTGGAATGCATGCAAAACGGGGGAAAGGGATAGGCTGAGAGAAGAGTAGTGAGACAGAGTGACACGAAAGGAAAAACCACGCCCAACCTGCAGCTCGGGGAAACGAACTAGGGAGAGACGAACATGAAACAGGGGGAGAAGGAAAACACAGGAAACGAGAGGACGGGAGTGAGAACATTACAATTTTCTTGTAAACGGTGCATTTTACAGTCTGTGGCTGTGGCAAGACGAGGGTCGTAAGCGCTTTGGGCTATTAACAGCACCCTCTTATTTTATTGCACTGTAGTAGGCTAACAATCCTGGGGTTTTCTTAAAGCTGTAGCCTAGTTTATAATTTAAGACAAACATGAATAGGCTACTGTAATTGGGACCGATAAGTCTAACACTATAGTTGTGGGGCGCCAACGTTGATCGAGTTAAAGCTTTTACCTTTTCAGAAGTTAGGGCTTCAAAGGTAGCCTAATTCAAAATTGGAGCGTGTTCCATCCAACTCGCTGCCCACGCTATGTCTTTCTACCGAGTCGCATTCTGCCACAGAATGGCTGAGCCGCATTTCTATCGGCTACAGTCTACGTTCTATGCTTCTTCTACTCGTCTCCTAGTACTGACATATTGAAGGCGACTAGTACAATATCGCCATCCGCTGGCCGAAAGACCATATGGCACCCAAAAAATTCAATTAAATTCATTCGGATATAATTTTATTTGCCGTTTTGTCAATTATTGTCATTTTGGCGGTCGCGATTTCCCTTTGGCGGTCCGTGAAATAATTTTGGCGGCCGCCAAATAATTTACTATGTAGGAAAAACCCTGAGCTGTATATTTTGTAAATATTACACATTACACAAACAAAACACTAAAAAATTGTAAGGGCATTTACTGTAGCTGTTCATAATATCACTGGAATTAGGCATGGTACACAGAACTGATTGGCCCACATTGTTATATCTTAACAGTATAATTCACATTAGCCTACCACTAATAATAGTAATAGGGCTGGGCGATATATCGCAACGATAATTATCGATTGCAATAACGGCCGTTGCCAGCATGTGGGGTATTGCCTTTCTTTTCGTCTTTTTTTCTTTAATTATACCTGGTGCGGTAGTAATCTACACTTCAAAACCTGTGTGAAATTCTTACACGGAAAAAAACGTCATCACTGTCTACTGCGTGTTGATAAGACGGACAATCACAGAAAGGCGTTGCACCTTTAATGCGATTGAAAAAACACATCACATGATCGCGTGAAAGCTGTACGACCTTGCTGCTGGTTGGCTATCTTATCAACACTCAATAGATATCAGCGGTGATGTTTTTTTCCGGAAGGATTTCACGCGGCCTCTGAAGTTTGGATGTTTACTGCCGTATATTGGGTATACTTAAAGAAAAAAAGACTAAAAGAAAGGCGCACCACACGGTTATTGCATTCGATAATTATCGATGTTGTATATCGCCCAGCCCTAAATAGTAATAATAAATAATAATAATAATAATAATAACATAACATTGTTCATAATTCTATCCCCCTTAACACACACCACATTTCCTAATAACGTTAGCTCCTGGAATTATAAGTAGTTATTCAATATTCAATTATTAACTTACTTACCTGCAGCTCCTTGGTGACTTTTGTTCACATTTGTATTGCAGACTGTGCAAAACGCATGGTTTGGTATTTTAGAAGGTTGAAGACAAGGCCATTTCTCATGGTAGCTATGTGGCGAGGAAGTTCTGGGGCGCAGACACCTTCTTCTTTTTAAGCGGTGCAGCCGCTTCTATACATGACATGTGTGTCCGTCCGTCCGTCCGTCCGTTCGTAGCATGAGATTTAAACCAATCAGGAGTCGCCTATGCGTCACATGCCCGGCAATACAATAGTAGCTTGAGAAAAGCATGCCCAGCTTCAGACAGCTCTATCTCAAAAAACATACATGTCACAGTTTAGATATTCACACCGTAGGAATCCTGGGAACCAGGGCTGGGTTGCACCGGTCATACGTAAGTTGGTGACTAAGTTTGTGTGTAAAGTCTTTACTAGGTCCTTAGTTGCCACTAGTTAGTTTCAAACTATCGCTTTACTAAATTCAGTTGCACCACCAATACGTAAGTAATGTCTTAGCTAGTGAAAACTAAGGGCGTGTTCGGCTCATAGACTGTATAAAAATATGGACAAAGCCACTGTGACGTCACCCATTGCCTTTCCACGGCCTCGTAAAAACTGAATTGAAGCTCGGAAGTGTTTTTCGCCGGCCGTTTGTACAAACTGCGCCTGCTCCGTGGAGCCGAAGTGACCTTGGCTTGGAGCAGGGTCAACCGGATATGGCCCGGGCACAGTATGATTGACAGTTCGGAGTGGAGAAGCCACAGAACTATAAAGCCCACAGAACTATATAAAGCCCATGACCTGACCAAACCCACCATTTTGCAAAATAAACTTGCGGTAAACTTCCTTAAGTTTCTAATGTTTTATAATATAACATTTAATTTTCATCCTCGATTTTACTGTGTCATTTATTCGCATTGAATGTGTGGTAGCCTATTCGTCACATAATTAACGTTCATTCAATTATCTTCAATTTATATTCAGCTAACATCAGCTAATTTGATTAGCTAGATAGCATACTAGCTGAGCTCGGTAGCCAAGCTAGACGCAATGCATCACCACCATTGCTAACCGCTAATTAACTCGACTGTGGCAGAGCAGTCTGTCACGGTTTGCCGCAGCATGAAACCCCGTTCAGAAAACTCTTCCAGATAAAGTGGGGATTAAGGTTAGTGGGTTCACACGCTAGCTAAAAGCACAGTAGCTACATCGTAGCTGGCATTAACTTTCATCTGCATCCTGTAACCTAATCACAAACATTGCAAACATTTACAAACGCAGACTCCGTATTCTTTTCCGATAAATTATTGGTTTTATTTTAAACATCCCCGTATTGAGTCAGTACAAACATACCGCTAACACGTTGGCTCTATCCCCGCACATTTACGTAATTTTTGGCACCTAAAATGATCCAGGTGTAGAAATGTCCGGTTAGATTTCTAGCTAGAGCAGCTGGCTAACGTTAGTAACGTTAGCTAGGCAATCACGGTAGCTAGCGAACTTATATGGCCAGCCAGCAAGGATTACTTGACAGCAAGGATAACAGTTAAATTAAAATGGCTTGCCATAAGCTATCGTTAGCTTGCTAGCTAAATGTTAAAACTACTTACCGTGAGATATCGTTAGCTTGCCAGCTAGCTAACCCAGCATTGCTAAGCAATGGTAACGTTCATGACAGGGGAGTACATAACAGGGGGCTATTGCGTAGGCTACGGGAGCGGTTGGAATAGCTAAATTAATATCTAAATTGATAAGTTTATACAGGTATGGAGCAATTGATTTGAGATACTTAGCCCATAGTTTGGCTGCTTGCTCCAAGACACTGGGCCTGTAGTGTAGCTGCAACATCCCCTTCTGTCTCATCTTACGAAACAGTATTTTTTTTCGTAGTAGACACATCATAGCTCGCTCCACCCAAAATGAATATGTGATGACAAACATGTTGAAGATGAGCGGGTAAGGCACTCAATTTATTATGCTACGAACTGCATCCACAAAACAACAGCTTGTTCATGGTAGGCTACTAAGGAATGTTCTCCATCGACTTCCACTCAAAAATACAGCGTGTCTCCCTGTCCCAAGCATAGACTGTATAAAAATAGGTCCCGCCCCTCCGAGTGAGGGCAGTGAGAACCATATAGAACCAATCTATGCCAGTGATCCCAGGACTCAACCTGTCCCTCTGATTGGTCCTGAACAAATGTTAATACCCTGTCCAAACGACACAATATTTTAAAAAATCAGCACATGTACAGGCATTAGATGAAGGAAAGGTACCTATTGCAATTACATTTTTTTACTGCCTTCATCAACATCGCCGCGCCTTCAAACCAAGTGGCCAAGACTGGGCTTTCGTTCTGAAGCTCACTTCCTGGTGCTGTTGCTCACTGCGGTTGGCTCCAGTATAGGTCCAGTATAGGTCTTTCCCCATGTAAGCCAATGGCAGCATGTGGTCAAAATACTCAAGTCAATACATTTTTTACACAAAAAATCGGCGTATTGATTTTACTCTAAAAAAAAAACTTAATGAAATTTACCCCTCCCTAAGTGTTCAAACACAGGGATAAGGGTTATTTATTAAATCCTACAATGTAATAGCAGTATTTTCCTCTTTCCCTTCTCTGTTCTCTTTTCTATTTTCACAATGAATATTTATTCAGTTTTTTCTTATTATTGCTTTATTTGAAAAAAATGTTTTATATAATACAATCCTTTATTGTTTTTCAATTAATGTGATTTTGTTTTGTAAAGTGAGCTTCTAGCATAAGCCCTGTAGGGTTTCCAACCTCTCTGGCATATTTCTGTAAATGACTTTGACTTGCATTTGTTCTTTATTCATGCAAATACATAAATATGTGTTTTGAGAGTGTGGGATTGACTAACATAAGGTCGCTACTCTGGTTATTATTGAAGTACGAATGCGAAAAGTACAATATTGGTAATGCTACATAAACAAATGAAGTTGCCAATTCTCATTCTTGACTGCTTCTGTAATCCATCTGCCTTGAGATAAATTAGGAAAAAAATTACCTCTAACAGTAGGCCTATATAAAATATGCTGACTGAACCAAAAAGTGTATGAAGAAATAATAACAAAAAAAGGCCTGTCCAAATATAGGTAACAATGTTTTATTCAATACTTTATTCAACTACAGTGCTTTGCGAAAGTATTCACCCCCCTTGGCATTTTTCCTATTTTGTTGCATTACAACCTGTAATTTAAATTGATTTTTATTTGGATTTTATGTAATGGCCTTACACAAAATAGTCCAAATAGGTGAAGTGAAAAAAAAAACTTGCTTTAAAAAATTAAAAATAAATAAAAATCTGAAAAGTGGTATGTGCATATGTATTCACCCCCTTTGCTTTAATGTATTTTTAAAGTATCATATTTAATATTTGGTCGCATATCCTTTGCATGCTGTTACTTCCTGAAGTCTGTGACCCATCAACATCAAAAGACTCTCGATATCTTATTTTCAGGTACTGTTACAAGCAATACTATAACCTCTCTGCATTTGAATGGATCTCTATGGGAATTGGGGGGTGAGACTAGATTCAGATGTAAATTACGCTGGTACAGTATGGAACACATGACTGGCTAAATGGCAGTAAGTCATCAAGGGTCTAAGGTATCAAACGAGCCCCAAACCATCACTCTGCGGCCACATATGGAGTAGATGTGGATGGATCACTTTAAGGGTTTCTTCTCCTGACTTTTTTCCCCATAGAGTTTTATAGGAAACTGAGTCAGGAGAAATAACCCTTGCAGTGAGCCATCCACATCTGCATATTCCGGCAGGGCTGGATTTCTGCTTGCCGTGAAATGCACCCCCTTCCTAACTTTGGCTAAGAAGATCTCACATCCAGGAAACTCACAGTGGTAACTCATTTTGGCTCCATATGTATGCCCTAAAAAGCATTTGATGCTGGGGTCACCAGAAAAAAGAATTACAAGGGGGTGCATATTCCGGCAGGGCTGGATTTCCGCTTGCCGTGAAATGCACCCCCAACTAACTTTGGCTAGGAAGAACTCGCATCCATGAAACTCACAATGGTAACTCGTTTTGGCTCCATATGCATGCCTTAAAAAGCATTTGATGTGAGATCTTCTTAGCCAAAGTTAGGAAGGGGGTGCATTTCACGGCAAGCAGAAATCCAGCCTTGCCGGAATATGCACCCCCTTGTAATTATTTTTCTGGCGACCCCAACATAAAATGCTTTTTAAGGCATACATATGGAGCCAATATGAGTTACCACTGTGAGTTTCATAGATGTGAGATCTTCTTAGCCAAAGTTAGGAAGGGGGTGCATTTCACGGCAAGCAGAAATCCAGCCCTGCCGGAATATGCACCCCCTTGTAATTATGTTTCTGGTGACCCCAGCATCAAATGCTTTTTAAGGCATACATATGGAGCCAATATGAGTTACCACTGTGAGTTTCTTGGATGTGAGATCTTCCTAGCCAAAGTTAGGAAGGGGGTGCATTTCACGGCAAGCAGAAATCCAGCCCTGCCGGAATATGCACCCCCTTGTAATTATGTTTCTGGTGACCCCAGCATCAAATGCTTTTTAGTGCATACATATGGAGCCAAAACGAGTTACCATTGTGAGTTTCATGGATGCGAGTTCTTCCTAGCCAAAGTTAGGAGGGGGTGCATTTCAGGCAACTGGAAAAGCAGCCCTACCAGGACATGCAGCAGCTTTTTGGCTCCAGCATGACATACTGCACACAGCATACATTTGGGGAAAAGTATATGTTACCTGTGTGTTTGGTGGGTCTAAGCCTGCAATTGTCAATGATAGATAGGGGATACATTTTTATTAACTAATTTAATATACACATACTTTTTTATTAAATAAATTCATCAACAAATACTTTACGGTGATCAATGGGGTACTGCCAAGTATCCATTACAAGAATAGTTTAGCTATTTGACTTGCATATATGGCATATGCACTGATAACAGTGGATCTCCTGGATAAGGAAGCTGTTATTTCCCCAGCTACGAGTAGCTACATACAGGCTAACCCCAGTAAAATTCCAGCTCATTTTGTAATTACAGCTGGGCTATATTACCACAGAATTCGCGATCGTGCAATAAGGAAACTGGATTTCCGTCTAATATTAGCCTACACGTTATCAATTACGTGTTTTAAGTTCAAATTATATCAAATCGAAGGTTGTTTACCCTCTTTAAAACAAGGATATCCTTCACAAAGCATTAGGGTACAATAATATGAATATTTCCTTCATATTATCTTGGTGCGATAATGAAACGAAGCGAATTCGGCTACTTTTCAAACCGAAGGACGTAAGCGCGCGCGCTCCCGCCAGGGGGTGCATTCCACGGCAGGGGTGCATAATACGGCACAACACTGTACAACATAGTACTGCACAACATAGTACTGCGTCTCGTACCTTATTGCTTAATTATATCAGTCCAACATGGACATTCCTATACTTGCAAAATAAGCTAACGTACCAATTTCACAGTGGCCATTTCCATCACGATGTCTCATAATTTAGGCTACACCTCACGTTAGCTAGCCGCGCAAGGCTGGTTCACGGAAACTAAGCTTGAGATAGCGGTCGGGACTCAGGATCTACCGATGTAGCTTGCCTATTCCACGGACAGCGGATTAAGCAAAATAAACAAGTGAACGCAATAATCATTATTTATGTGAATGTATCTATGTATTTATTGTTTTGGTTTTCACATAACATCGATTGTTCAGTGGGTCTGTGGTGGGCGCTGGACTGGAAAGAAATGTTTTAATATGAAAGGTTGGTCAAACAGCTGTTTATGTTTCACCTTCAATCCATGGCGTGCAGAGATAGCCTATATTCTGTCTAGCAGCATGACACAGTGCATTATGCGATAAATGTTTGCGAAGAAGAGCGAGTGCTCCCGTTTATTGTAGGATATAACATCGTCTTGTAGCTTTAGGCGAACGTGGAAAGTTATTGTGGCGTTTACCATTTTATGTTGCTCTGTAGCTATGTCGATGTGTGCAGCACTCTCTCGTCGCTCAAAATAAATCAAACGCATTAAGGAACTGAAGTTGAGCATCAAAGGCAGATAATGTTATAGCTACTGCACTTTAAGACCGCATAAACGGAGCACAAGTGTCCATCTGTCCGAACGAATATTTTCGGGTAAAGCCAGGACGTCTGGTCAGCCGATATGATAGCCTACTGGATATTGGAAGGTTAGCATAAATAACGTTATGTCCAATGCAGTTAGGATTAACCATAAACTGTAACGTCAGAAAAAATGGCTTAACACGGCTTTCTTTCGATTATTCGATTTTTATCGTGCTACACAGAACGAAATTTAAACCCATGCGTTTACAGTGCTAGCACATCTATTCACAGGCCATGGCATCCATTACGTAGAGCTCTCTGGTTTTTGGGGAATTGTAGTTCTAAACTATTAGTACCAATAAAAAAAATACTAATCCTATTGACCTGGGGCTTAAAATCTATGTTCAGTAGGCTATAGCATCAGTTAAAATCCCAATTGATAATCTAATTGAATCATCAAAGTATCAAATGATTAAGCATCAAACGTTTTATTCAGGCCCTCCTGTTAGAGCTTGAAGGCTGGCTCTGAAAGACTTATGATTTATGAAAGACTAGTTGGCTAATCATCCTGTTATATCTACCTGATATGTCTATTGGTTCCAGAATTAGAAGCATTTGAAGTTTGGCCAGTTTTGCCCTTCTAGGGGGCGCTACTGAGTCCGCTGGGGTGTCAGGGCAAAATAATTGACATATGTTACTCTCCAGGTCAAGGCCTTTCCAAAAATGTCTTTAGTTTTGTCCGACAACAAAGTTTAATTTTCACCTCTGTCTGACTGCAGCCCCTTTGAGGGTGTAGTTTCTGAGACCCTTTGAGACTCCAGCCTGGATAAAATCAAGTCTTTTGATTTTTTGCTTATTTGGTGGGAAAAATCCTTCAAGGTATTGATGTTTTTCCTAATCACAGTCATACGTTTGGATTTGCGCTAGTGTAGACCTTATTTTACCTACCAAATACATCTGGATTGTTGTCATATGAGGGTTAGGGTTAGATAACATGCTGTTTTTGAAGCGCTTTAGCCCCTCCCCCAAACCTCCTGAATAGTCCTACATGGTCAGGATTATATAATGTTGTAGCCTCAATATCCCTCTGTTTACAGATGAAGTTTCCTACATATATCTCTGAAGATGACACTGTTATGAACATGTAGGTGGCAGTCTTCACAGCTGATTTGTGGCTTATCCTTACCATGGGTGATGAGTTGATAATCAGATGAACTAGTTCTGATACCCATTGGAGCACACAATCACTAATTGGCCATTTAGTCGGCCCTATACTTAATTAATGCGTGCGTGTGAGCACATTGCGTGCCACCTGCTGGCTGCTGTGCACCAGACATACAGAGAGATACAGAGGTTTTCTCTTTTATGTGTTAGATAATTTTTTTCAAAAATTATAATATATAATTTGTACACCTAGTAATCCGTGAGCCAGTAGGGTTGATCGGTACCATCTGAGGGGAATAATGCTCATAGTGATTTTTGGCAAGGTATACATCTCGAGTTATAAAATATGTGATAGCATTGTTTGGACAGCACCATGCCTGGGTTCTATCAGTATGTGAAAAATCAGACGAGAAAAGAGAGCATTTTGGATAAGTGCTTTGTAAACTTAAAGCCTATGATGCCACGTTTTTGATCTGTTATTGTCTGTCAATACCTGTTAATATTTTATTTGCCAACTGCAATAAAAGTTTTTGCACTATCAACTCCATATCAAAACTATGCGAATAACGGCAAATAACTGTACAAATCATAGTATTTCGGGCAAAACATACAACAATGTTTGACACATTTAGCCTACCAGTCAATCGCATTGAAAACAAACTGGGTTGAACCTGACACCACGGTTGCCAGATCGGTTCGGCAACCCCCCTCCCCAACCTCCCCGCGGTGGCGTACTTTCGCCATAAGGGACGTGGTTTTCGTTTTTGAGGAGGTCTGGGGCAAAAATCTGAAAAATAGATGCAATAAAAAATGCAATACTACTGACGGTAAATAAACAACAATCATTATTTATGTGAATGTAATCATAGCATAGACGTATTCAATAATTTATCAATGTATTTATTGTTTTGATTTTCACATAACATCTATTGTTCTTAGAAAACCCACTTTGCGGTGGCTGTGGTCGTGGTTCTAGATTTGCAGCGGCAGCCATTACTCTCTGCAAAAGGGACAAATTGACCACCTTCATGTGACAGGTCACGTTGGCCAATCAGAGAAAAAACTTTGGTCCGTGGAAACCATAGACTGTATGGTGGAAACGGTGCCGTTTTGAGAAGGCAGTTGCCTTTCTAGTTTGTATATAGTTCTGTGGTCCCAATAGTCGAAAAATGCAACCTTTCCTCCTCCACTACCACTCCTCTACTCCGTGCCCCGGAAACGGATCTTTGTGTTTTAATCTAATGTCGCTGATTACATCTTAATTACATATTAATGGTTACATTAATTGTCTCGACGCAAACCGCAATGTCAGGTACATTGTATACTGTACATGCAAATACTTGTAGCCTACTCAAAACGTTCAGACAGTTTTGCATATTTCCGGGTAGGAGAGGAGTGGTAATGGGGGGGTGGAGGAAGGGAGGTGGGGAGTGAAGAATATTGGGGGTGCGTCCCAATAGTCGAAAAATGCCACCTTTCCTCCTCCACTACCGCTCCTCTACTCCCGTGCCCCGGAAACGGATCTTTGTGTTTTAATCTAATGTCGCTGATTACATCTTAATTACGTATTAATGCTTACATATTAATTAATGTCTAGACGCAAACCGCAATGTCATGTACATTGAATACTGTACATGCAAATACTTGTACTGAAAACGTTCAGGCAGTTTTGCATATTTCCAGGTAGGAGAGGAGTGGTAGTAGGGGAGTGGAGGTGGAGAGGTGGGGAGTGAAGAATATTGGGATGCACCCCAGGACGTACCCCGGGTAGCGACACGCTCTATGGTTAGAAAGAGCTATGTCTGGTGCCGTGTTTCTCGGTTACAACAGCAGAATGGTATCTCATTAGTATGCATAAGCTAGGGCTGTGATAGGCCGAAAACATCACGTGTGAGGGTAGTAGGATATGACGTCACGCGTCCCACTGCTTTTCTTGGCAAGACACGCCCTGCATAGCATTCAAGCGCTAGGATTGGCCAGGCGTCCATGCTCACACCTCGGGGTAAAGACGTGGTTCGAAGGGAGCACATGAACCAAGATATATGTCGAATTCAAAGACCCCCTGGTTTTTGTGAGTTTGTGATTCCCGTACCCCACCCACAACCCCTAAACATAACCTCACAGGTGTTCACGTAACTCGGGCTCATGCCCGAACTGTTAAGATAGTGGGGTTGTATGCTCCACGCTACTGTGGCATTTCCGGTACCCTGTTTCTCGGTTACAACAGTAAAGGTGTTGTAGGAAGCCGTGTTGTCGGCCTGTGACATACCCACTGAACTCAATGACATGGAATGGTCGTAATCGCTTGCTTCTATCGCCGAAGTTGCAGCAACCAATATGGCGTCCAGTGCACCGCACCTCTCAGTTTCCCCATAGGCTATAATGGAGAAACTCCTGCCTTTTTATATCAATCTAAGCGGTTTACAGTCATATTTTCAACCCAGTTATACCCGTAATACATATAAGAATACGAATCAATGCGTGATTTTACTTGACGCGACTCGATAACGAAGTTATAGCCTCCGTTCTTTCCGTTGTTTTATTCTCCGCGAGTCAACACAAGACTCTGGTGGGTCAAAATATGACTCAACATATTACTCTGATTCGCTGATTAGTGGGGACGCAAAC
Organism: Synaphobranchus kaupii; assembly: GCA_029718625.1. Lineage (NCBI taxonomy): Eukaryota > Metazoa > Chordata > Actinopteri > Anguilliformes > Synaphobranchidae > Synaphobranchus > Synaphobranchus kaupii. Next base: position 67,651,636 of record CM056376.1, on the reverse strand, counting down.
AATTGATGAATAGCCTACAAGTAGCAAGTCGTAAAGTAGTTCGCACTTCCATGGTTACTGAACTGTGTAAGACTTGTGAACACAACCGATTCCCTTGACAGTAAACGTAATCAAGCTGCTATGATATTGTGCTGTCACTTAATTTTGCTTGCCACTGTCCAGTAGCCTGGCTATATGTATTTAGATATATATATAAAATATAGCTAGCTATATTTATTATATATATATATCCAAACAACAGGAATATTCTCCTTAAAATAACTAAAAATAAACTAAATTGACGCAAGAGAAATGATCAGTTCAAAGATTTACAGTTCTTGAGCTGTCACTGACCTGTGCAATATATGTTGTAGCCTACACATCTTTTAAGTTTTTGTTCACATTTGGGCTGTATCAGCAAAGATATGAGACTCCTCATTTCTTGGCAATATTCTTCAAATAAAGCATACTCCTCTAAGTTGAAAGATTCTCTCTCACCCTTTTACTTTGTGGATCCTCAGAAATTAATACAATTACATACAATGACTAGACACTCTGGAAAATGGTCTAATCTAATATTCTTTTTCTTAATATTTTATTATTAACCTTTGGGTCATTTCAGCATTGGAGGACATCTTTTGTCTGTTGGACATTTTGATTAATAAAACTGAAATGGTACACAAATACATAATAATAATTCATTCAACTTCTGTATGTTGTTCTTTCATATAGCACTCAATATTTGTCATCCTATTGTCTTTTTTAGATATTAAAAACATTTTGTAAAGTCACAAGTCAAGCATGTCCCTGAGCTTAATCAAGACTTTGATTTACAACTTTCAATATAAAAAAGATTTTACTTATAAAGTTGCACCACTAATAAGTTTAACATGTCCGCTTGCATATTAATACTAACCTTAAAATATGTTTGCGTGATTATGTAAAAAAAAAAATAATAATTATAATAATTTAAATGTTGTCCCCAAATTCCAGTCAACCCTCTTATAATGATGGGAAAAACTGCAGGAAATTATGGCATCATGCCTTGAATGTGTCATGGGTTTCTACCCTTTTTCCCCATGCGCTGCCCTTTTGGTGGATGCTTGCTCCGCCCTGCTTTGATTGCGGAGCTTCTGTCAGCATCCACACCTGTGCGGGTCACCTAAGAGCTATATAAGCCTCCCGTTTCCTTCGTTCGGGGCTTCGATATTGATTGTTTGTTTGTTTTGTATTTATGTTATTTGCATTGTCTGGTGTGAGTTATTTGTACCATTACGCTACTCGCCTGTTTTAACGTCTAGTTGCTGAGGCAGGGCTTTATTCTTGCTGGCTCTTTAGTTACTTATCTCGTAGAAGTATGGGACCGCAGATCTCTGCTCTATTTCACCTGTAAAATGTTTATCTCTCCTGGGAGATCGGGCGTTCACGCTTCTACTTAGTTACTTAGCTCGTAGAAGTATAGGATAGCAGTTCTTTGTTCCATTTCTTTTTGTTCCATGCCTTTGTTTGGTTTTCTTACTGAGAGACCTGGCGTTTTAGCTTCTACTCATTTCCGTGTTACAGTGAGCCGGTTAGTAGCTTTGGTACGTTTGTTCCCTGTTTTGTCTCCTTCTCGTGGACTACGTTCCCCTTTGTTGTGAGTCAGGGTTTTTGTATTATATTGAGAGGCAGTGCGTGCTATTCTCTATTAAGTTTGCGTTGGTCTTTTGGTACAGCTGTCCTGTTCGTCCTTTTTACCTGCGGGACGATTTTGTTCGGAACTGTTGTTTTGTTCGTTCTCCGGGTATGTTTCTCCTTATATGGAGCTTGGGCGATGTTGTGGACATGTTTGTGTGTGACTGCGCTTTTCTGAAAGTAGCATTGGAACGTTCGCTCTCTGTTCCTTCGCCTCGTTACATTTCCCTTTGCTGAGAGGCTGGGGCGTTTATTTTCTACTAGGCTTGTGTTTGTCATTTTGCTAGTAAAGTTATGGGACGACGGTGCTCCGTCGGCTCGCCTGTAAAATGTTTCTCTCTCCTGGGAGATTGGGCGTTTACCCCTTTATGTTCTGCATGTGACTGCGAGCTTATGGAAGTACCCATGGAATGTTATATCTGTTCCTTCGCCTCGTTACATTTCCTCTTTACCAAGAGGCAGGGCTTTTATTCTCTATCAAACTCGTGTTGGTCTTTTAGCCGGTACTTCCGGTGCAGCGGTCCTGTTTGTCCTTTTTACCTGCGGGACGATTTTGTTCGGAACTGTAGTTCTGTTCGTTCTCCGGGTGTGTCTCTCCTTATTTGGAGCTTGGGCGATGTTGTGGACATGTTTGCGTTTGACTGCGAGTCTCTGAGAGTAGCCTTGGAACATTAGATCTCCGTTCCTTTTCGCCTCCTCGTATACTAATTCTTATTAGTTTTCAGTGTTTGTTGGCTGTGTGTTTTATGTGTACCATTTATGCTACTCGCCTATTCTAACGTTCTTTCATTACTGAGGCAGGGCGTTTATTATTGCTGGCCTTTTAGTTACTTAGCTCATAGAAGTATAGGGTAGCAATTATTTGTTCCCTTTCCCCTTGTTTGGTTTTCTTGCTGTGAAACCAGGCGTTTGTGCTTCTACTCATTTGCGTGTTACAGTGTGCCGGTTCGTAGCTTCGGTACGTTTGGTGTGTGTTTTGTGCCACTATGCTACTCGCCTGTTCTTATGCGTCTCGTTGCCGAGACAGGGCGCTTATTATTTCAGGCTCTTTCTTCTGTCACCTTGCTCGTAGAAGTATGGGAGCCCTGTGCTTTGTTCCATTAGTCTTGTTTGGTTTTCTTGCTGAAACCTGGCGTTTGCGCTTCTACTCATTGGTGTGTGACAGTGAGCCGGTCAGTAGCTTTTGGTGTGTGTGTGTTCCCTGTCTTGTGTCCTCCCTTAACTGCGGGGTTTCTCGCCTTAGTGGCCCTAGGGCTTAAAGAATCCCCTTGCTGCGTTTGGCTCCTCCTACCTCACACATCACGCCCCATTACAGAATGTTACAACCTTGAGGAATTTACATTATTTCTTCAAATAGATAAGACAGCGTGCAAGAACGATGCCACGGTGGTGGAATGAGCTCCCCGAGGAGGTCAGAACAACAGAAAGTCTGACCGCCTTCAAGCGCAGATTGAAGACTCACCTCTTTAAGCTGCACCTCTCTCCACCCCTCCCTACCTCCTTGTGACCTCCCTTGATTGTGTTCTATAAATCCTTGTTTCAGTGGTTGAAGCTTCTAGTTTAATACTTGTAAGGTTACTTATTGGCTTACTGTTGTGCATGCCAATGATTGATATCGTGTGGTCCCCCACCCCCCCCCAAAAAAAAAAAAAATAATAATAATTATATACGTATATAATCATACTGACTGCGCCCGGTGTTTGAATTCGTATTTACCTTTTAGGGTTGTTTTTAACGCACTTGTTTCAGGTTGGAAAATGCACTAATGTACGTCGCTCTGGATAAGAGCGTCTGCCAAATGTCTAAAATGTAAAATGTAAATGTAAGAAGAGGTTTGGCATAAGGGGACAAGCACAACTCATCACCTCTGTTATGCTTAATTCATGCAGAAAAGAACATGGGTTTTGTAAAAATTATAGCCTATCTGTTAAAATGTAATAAAAATCTGATATGAATGCAATTATCTTTCCATTTGTTTCACCACATGGCTAGCTATAAGTTTTAGGGCACTCAACCCTGTTATTGTCAACCCAGTTAATTCTGTTATAACAGGGCTGACAAACAAGGTTGACAACATAGGACAGAGCACAGTAGTCCCTCCTGAGATGCACAAACTTCATTTGTCAGACATATGAATTTATTTGACCTTATTTACACACAGATTAGGAAAAGGGACCCTATCAAAACTATTTAATCATTAATACACTTGAATATCTAATATGAATTAATTTAAATGATTGTGTGACTATGTTAATGCGTGTTACAGGCAAAAGGAAACAGGAAGTAAAATATCAAAAAAGGAAAGGGAAAGGCTTCATTTAGGCCCTTTACAAATCAATGAGCTAGAAATTATGATTTTTAAAAAGAAAGAAAATAGAAAGAAAATATATAAGCAAAGAGATTCCTTCAGTTGCTCAAGAAATCAGTTTCTCCTAGATCACAAAGCAGCATACCTACCTTAAGCTCATACTGCCCTAAACTAACAACAAAAATACATATAGCCTACTTACTTTGCAACACCACATCAGTATAACAATATTTTGTATTTATAAAGAACGTTCCTGAACAAATAACTTGTTATTTATGAAATATTAAATAAAAGATAAGAGTTTAACACCTATTAATGCAAAACAATATTTTAATGGACACATAATAGTTTTGAATAAACAATATAGCCTATGTTGTTTCAAAAATAGAACAGAGCCTGGAAAAATTTAATTGTTGTACATAGGCTATGAATGTAAAACAAATAAGCTATCTTTTTTTTTTTTCAAAATAAAAAATTTGTTATTTATCAAATAGGGACTCATTATATACTAGAAAAGGCTATTTTCTATCTCATTAATGCATTACTAGACATTTGCATTTGCAAAAGCAACGAGTAAAAAAAGGCAACCAGTATTATAGATTTGACTTTTTACTCTTCTTCTATTCTCAAAAGGAAATATGTGAAGGGAGCTAGGGGATTCATTTGCGTCAAAACGTACAAATAAGCATTCAGCGTTTTCCCGAGCTTACTGTACTATATACAGTATGTGATGCACTTTCGGTTTAGAATACACCTAATTCTTTTCTTCAAAATCTGTCGTATAAATATGTTTATGAAACCAAATATCTTACCTGTATATGAAGCTACAACAGTTTTCTGATTAACCCTGAAGAGTTTATCTTGTTACATTTCGCCAAAGTCCCATACACTCAACATTTTCACAGCGACCACCTATCACACTTAGGGCTGAAATACATTTCTGTTGTTATGTAAAAATACACATGCTTTTGTATGTTTTTTTTAATTTTTTTTTACTAATTTAAATACATTAGGCTACTTATTTTATGTATATACTGTATGTAACTGTTCTGAAATAAATGTATTCTGTTGAAAATGTCTGAATGATATAGCCTCTTCTTCAATTAGAACTTTAAACCATGAATGTGCAGTGAATATTTTTTGAGATATTGACAGTTACATAAGACAAGTAGAAACTAGGTGACAATTGCCTCTGGAGGGCCAAAGTTAATAGGGTTAAACAGGAAATATTCCTCTAATTTGTGTAGAATGTGTATCAGTGCACAGCTGCAAGTCATATTGCTTTTATATTCTTAAATGTCGTATATACTTGAATTTCTTTAGGCTTTTAAGGGCTCAAACCCCCAATTGCCACTTGTGGCTATATATTTTTGTTAAATTATTCTGAGATCAGTAAGTTTGGGGCTACTGTGCTACCCATAGTGCTGAACACTCTGGGATCAGGTGGCATGGTTACCTGCTTTCTGGTGAAATAATAGGCCTTTGTGATGGATGAGGGTGTGTGCCTGGGTGTGATGAGGTGGAGGTGGTTCCCGAACAAAAATTTTGCACCCGGGCCCATGACAAATACACTGCCTGGCCAAAAAAAAAGGTCGCCATTGCACCCATCATGCATAGTGCCCACTGTAAAAGCCTCTGGAGGCAGTGTTATGATCTGGGGTTGCTTCAATTGGTCAGGTCTAGGCTCAGCAATGTTATGCAGCAATAAAATGAAGTCAGCTGAGTAGGTGAATGTACTGAATGATCAGGTTATCCTATCAATGGGCATAATCCAGGACGACAATGCCAAGATTCATCGGGCTCAAATTGTGGTTTGAGTGGTTCAGGGAGCATGAGGAATCATTTTCACACATGAATTGGCCACCAGAGTCCTGACCTTAACCCCATTGAAAGTCTTTGGAATGTGCTGGAGAAGACTTTACGGAGTGGTTCGACTCTCCTGTTGTCAATACAAGATCTCGGCCAAAAATGAATGCAACTCTGGATGGAAATAAATGTTGTGACGTTGCATAATGTTGTTGAAACAATGCCACGACAAATGCTTGCCGTAATCAAAGTTAAAGGCGGTCCAACGAAATATTAGAGTGTGCGACTTTTTTTTTTGGCCAGGCAGTGTATGTTAAGCCACTGGTTGAAATGCCACTTGAATTTGAAAAGAACATGGGTTTTGTAAAATTATAGCCTATCTGTTAAAATGTAATAAAAATCTGATATGAATGCAATTATCTTTCCATTTGTTTCACCACATGGCTAGCTATAAGTTTTAGGGCACTCAACCCTGTTATTGTCAACCCAGTTAATTATGTTATAACAGGGCTGACAAACAAGGTTGACAACATAGGACAGAGCACAGTAGTCCCTCCTGAGACGCAAAAACTTAATTTGTCAGACATATGAATTTATTTGACCTTATTTACACACAGATTAGGAAAAGGGACCCTATCAAAACTATTTAATCATTAATACACTTGAATATCTAATATGAATTAATTTACTAGACATTTGCATTTGCAAAAGCAACGAGTAAAAAAAGGCAACCAGTATTATAGATTTGACTTTTTACTCTTCTTCTATTCTCAAAAGGAAATATGTGAAGGGAGCTAGGGGATTCATTTGCGTCAAAACGTACAAATAAGCATTCAGCGTTTTCCCGAGCTTACTGTACTATATACAGTATGTGATGCACTTTCGGTTTAGAAGACACCTAATTCTTTTCTTCAAAATCTCTCGTATAAATATGTTTATGAAACCAAATATCTTACCTGTATATGAAGCTACAACAGTTTTCTGATTAACCCTGAAGAGTTTATCTTGTTACATTTCGCCAAAGTCCCATACACTCAACATTTTCACAGCGACTATCACACTTAGGGCACACTTATGCCACTTGAATTTGAATTGTTCATGTTCAACTTCTTATATGACAACAAACTGACTAGGTAGCCACAAACTGGTAATGTTCAGCCACATTTTCATGCATTACAATTGTTTGGTCTCAACATATGGTCTGTAAGTTTCCTGGCTGGCTAGTCAGACATTAATCTCCATTCAAAATTCACTTACCAACTGACATTTCCATCTTGTCATATCCTCCACCAACTTTTGCCTGTGACAAGGCTCACAATGTTCTCTCTCTTACCCCATGAAGTTTCATGTAGAGTCCGCATGCATTGCACACAGGATCCCCCTCAGCATTACGGCGCCACAGTGTGGTGGTAGTGGTGTGACAGTTGGTGCAGGACAGACCCACCCTCCTCGAGGCTGACTGGATGAGTGAGTGAAGGAGAGTGACAGAGGTAGATTAATGTGAGAATGAGTCCAAAAGTGTGAGATTAAAATGTTAATGTTTTACACGCTTTGTACACACTTAGCCTACTGTATTTTTATTGACCGTGTCATTTGTAGGGTAGGCTAGTGGGAAAATTCCCCTTTTTGAAATTTTGAGGTAGCCTAATTTTGGGAATTTATTGGGATGGCAGGTAGCCTATGCCTTCCGCAGCTTGGCGGGGAATGCCCCATAGCCTACCTATACAGCACGGAGAGTTTGGCACTTTTCAGGTTTTCCTACAGAAGTAAGTTATTAAAGTTATTAGGGGTCCAAGCACGAAGTGCTGTGGAACCCTATTGTAATTGTTCCGATTATTAGGGGACCGTGCAGCGAAGCTGCCGGTACCCTATTGTTTTTGTTCAGATTCATTTTTTTTTAGTTTTTTTTTTCTCCCCTTTCACCTAAAATTCCCATGAGCTGGTTTGTCCTAGAATCACCAGACTTGGCTCGCTTGTTGGGATTCCCAAACTCTTGAATCCATTATATTATGACGCAGATTGAACACCTGGTGGCGCTGTAGTGCACGTGACAAAATTTTGACATTGACACGCCCACTGCCGACGCCCCGTTTCACCTAGAGTCACAAAATTTGGTATGCATGTCCATTTGCTCATTCTGAACAAATTTGCCTCAAGGACCCATAAAGTCCGCCATATTGGATTTTTTGCTAATTAGCATTTTTTGTAAAACGCTTAAAATGCTACTCCTCCTACAAAATGTGACCAATTGAGATGAACCTTGGTTTACATACTCCTTAGACCATGTCTCATAAAAGTTATATTTGGAATTTTGATATTTTCAAATATGGCCGAATGACGAGCCAATGAAATTTCACTGGGCGTGGCTTATCACAAAAATGCTAATAATTCCAAAACGATTTGACAGAAAGCTATGAAACTTGGTAGGTCTTTTAAGAGTCCCATTAGGACTAGACATGTACAGTTTTATCCCAATCTATCCATGTGGTGGCGCTATAGAGTTCCAAATATAAAGAAATATAAAAAAATTCACTAAAAATCACAGTTCCTTTGCAGAGATGTATAACTTGCTACAGTGACAAAGAGCCGGATTTGGATCATAGAACTTTACTAATTTGGTGGGCGCCATCTTGAATTTGCCGACATTTTGGCTTAAATGTACTCATTTATTACTTCTTTGAGGTTTTCCTTAACCGCTTGGCTGATTAGCATGAAACTTGGCAAGTAGTTAGAAGTTGTCATCATACAAGCTCACACCGAATTTCGTGGCGATAGGCCAGTTGGTGGCGCTGTAGTGTACGTGTTAATATTGTGACATTGACACGCCCACTGGCGACGCCCCGTTTGACCTAGAGTCACAAAATGTGGTGTACAGGTCTCTCTGCTCATGCTGAACAGATTTACCTCAAGGATCCATGAAGTCAGCCTTATTGGATTTTCCGCTAATTAGCATTTTTTGTATAACACTTAAAATGCTACTCCTCCTACAAAATTTGGCCAATTTACATGAAACGAGGTAAACAGACTCGTTAGACCATGCTTCATAAAAGTTATATTCAGAATTTTGATATTTTAAAAGATGACCGAATGACGAGCCAATTAATTTTCAATGGGCGTGACTTATCACAAAAATGCTGATAATTCCAAAATCATTTGACAGAAAGTTATGAAACCTGGTAGATCTATTAAGAGTAACATGAGGAATAGACCCCTACAGTTTTAACCCAATCGAGCCACGTGGTGGCGCTATATCAATCCAAATATAAGAAAATATTTAAAAATTCACTAAAAATCATTGACACGCCCACTGCATATGCCCCGTTTTATCTAGAGTCACAAAATGTGGGATAGAGGTCCGGCTGCTCATACTGAACAAATTTTCCTCAAGGAACCATCAAGTTAGCCCTATTGGATTTTCCGCTAATTAGCATTACTTGTAAAACACTTAAAATACTACTCCTCCTACAAAATTTGGCCAATTTACATGAAACGTGGGACAAGAACTCATTAGACCATGCTTCATAAAAGTTATATTCAAAATTGTGATATTTTAAAAGATGGCCGAATGACGAGCCAATTAATTTTCAATGGGCGTGACTTATCACAAAAATGCTGATAATTCCAAAATCATTTGACAGAAAGTTATGAAACCTGGTAGATCTATTAAGAGTAACATGTGGAATTGACCTCTACAGTTTCAACCCAATTGAGCCACGTGGTGGCGCTATATAGATTCAAATATAAGAAAATATTTAAAAATTCACTAAAAATCATTGACACGCCCACTGCATACGCCCCGTTTTATCTAGAGTCACAAAATGTGGGATAGAGGTCCGTCTGCTCATACTGAACAAATTTGCCTCGAGGAATCATCAAGTTAGCCCCATTGGATTTTCCGCTAATTAGCATTACTTGTAAAACACTTAAAATACTACTCCTCCTATAAAATTTGACCAATTTACATGAAACCTGGTAAACACACTCCATACACCATGCAGCATAAAACTTATATACAGAATTTTGATATTTTAAAAGATGGCCGAATGACGAGCCAATAAATATCCAGTGGGCGTGGCTTATCACAAAAATGCTAATAATTCCAAAACCATTTCATAGAAAGTTATGAAACTTGGAAAGTCTTTTAAGAGTAACATCTGGACCTGACCTCTCCAGTTTCAACCCAATCGAGCCATGTGGTGGCGCTATAGAGATCCAAATATAAGAAAATATTTTAAAATTCACTAAAAATCATTAACCACTGCCGACGCCCCGTTTGATCTACAGTCACATAAGTTGGTGGATACATCCCGCTACTCCTGCCCAACAAATTTGCCTCAAGAAACCATGAAGTGTGCCATCTTCAATTTTCCGCTAATTAGCATTTTTTGTAAAACACTTAAAATGCTACTCCTCCTACAGAATTTGACCAATTTGCACCAAACCTGTTCAAGGTACTGAAACCGCTTCCCTACATACATGCATTACTTTAGTAAGGCGTATGTCAAAATTTGGCCGAATCAGAAGCCAATGGATTTTGCACTGGGCGTGGCTTATCGCACAAATGCTAGTACTTCTAAAACCGTTTGATATAAAGTTCTTAAACTTGGTGGGTTGATTGAGAGTTAGATCAAGACTCGAGCCCTGCAGTTTTAACCCAATCAATCTGCATGGTGGCACTAAAGAAATACAAATGTTGGGATGGCAGGTATGCCATCCGCCAAGTACACTATCTCTGCTTAACAGGCCGTCTACCTACTATACCAACTGTGAAAGTTTCTGTAGGTTAGTGGTTAAGGCATTTGACTGCCGTGTAGTAGGTTGGTGGTTCGATCCCCACCTCTTCCCGAGTTTTATTTGAGGCACACAATGTGCACGTCATTGTAAGAATGTTCTTTTTATTGCAAAGGCTAGGAAATTTCACAATATTACCAGTTATCTGTTTGAATTATGAAGTCAGTAAGCCAAAACAATCTGATACCGCAACACACAAGTCTTATTTGGCCTCCTCATTTCTGTTAACCTGCTTAGGCCTAGTGGATACAGTATTGGCTTTCCATGTGTATGTGGTCAATTCCGGCTTGGTACCAATGGCTTGGTTAATGTTTGGCAAAACTATTGTGCAAATGCTATGCTTCTTTTAATGTTGTTTTCACATTAAGAAACACCTTTTTATTGCAAAAGTTAAGAAATGTAACAGTATTAACTGTTCACTGTTTCACTTGTACTTAAAAGACTTAATACGCAAGCCCTTACCGGATCGGGTAAAGATACCATCAGCAATGGCAAAAGCCCTGATTAGAAACAAATATTTGTATTTTGGGTCAACCCTGTCTAGAGTTGTCTACCATTTTACGGTTTCTGCGTTTCACAAATGCCGCTAATGCCGCACGGTCCCCGGAAATCGCTGCTTGCAGCTATATTTAGGGGTCCAAGCACGAAGTGCTGGAACCCTATTGTAATTGTTCCGATTATTATTAGGGGTCCAAGCACGAAGTGCTGGAACCCTATTGTAATTGTTCCGATTATTATTATTATTAGGGGTCCAAGCACGAAGTGCTGTGGAACCCTATTGTAATTGTTCCGATTATTAGGGGTCCAAGCACGAAGTGCTGGAACCCTATTGTAATTGTTCCGATTATTATTATTATTATTAGGGGTCCAAGCACGAAGTGCTGGAACCCTATTGTAATTGTTCCGATTATTATTATTAGGGGTCCAAGCACGAAGTGCTGTGGAACCCTATTGAAATTGTTCCGTTTATTAGGGGTCCAAGCACGAAGTGCTGGAACCCTATTGTAATTGTTCCGATTATTAGGGGTCCAAGCACGAAGTGCTGGAACCCTATTGTAATTGTTCCGATTATTAGGGGTCCAAGCACGTAGTGCTGTGGAACCCTATTGTAATTGTTCCGATTATTATTAGGGTTCCAAGCACGAAGTGCTGGAACCCTATTGTAATTGTTCCGATTATTAGGGGTCCAAGCACGAAGTGCTGGAACCCTATTGTAATTGTTCCGATTATTAGGGGTCCAAGCACGAAGTGCTGTGGAACCCTATTGAAATTGTTCCGATTATTATTATTAGGGGTCCAAGCACGAAGTGCTGGAACCCTATTGTAATTGTTCCGATTATTATTATTATTAGGGGTCCAAGCACGAAGTGCTGGAACCCTATTGTAATTGTTCCGATTATTATTATTAGGGGTCCAAGCACGAAGTGCTGGAACCCTATTGTAATTGTTCCGATTATTATTATTATTAGGGGTCCAAGCACGAAGTGCTGGAACCCTATTGAAATTGTTCCGATTATTAGGGGACCGTGCAGCGAAGCTGCAGGTACCCTATTGTTTTTGTTCTGATTCTTTTTATTATTTTTTTTCTCCCCTTTCACCTAAAGTTCCCATGAGCTGGTTTGTCCTAGAATCACCAGACTTGGCACGCTTGTTGGGAATCCCAAACTCTTGAATCCTCTATATTATGACGCAGATTGAACACCTGGTGGCGCTGTAGTGCACGTGACAAATTTTTGACATTGACACGCCCACTGCCGACGCCCCGTTTCACCTAGAGTCACAAAATTTGGTATGCATGTCCATTTGCTCATTCTGAACAAATTTGCCTCAAGGACCCATAAAGTCCGCCATATTGGATTTTTTGCTAATTAGCATTTTTTGTAAAACGCTTAAAATGCTACTCCTCCTACAAAATTTGACCAATTGAGATGAAACTCGGTTTACATACTCCTTAGACCATGTCTCATAAAAGTTATATTTGGAATTTTGATATTTTCAAATATGGCCGAATGACGAGCCAATGAAATTTCACTGGGCGTGGCTTATCACAAAAATGCTAATAATTCCAAAACGATTTGACAGAAAGCTATGAAACTTGGTAGGTCATTTAAGAGTCCCATTAGGACTAGACATGTACAGTTTTATCCCAATCTATCCATGTGGTGGCGCTATAGAGTTCCAAATATAAAGAAATATAAAAAAATTCACTAAAAATCACAGTTCCTTTGCAGAGATGTATAACTTGCTACAGTGACAAAGAGCCGGATTTGGATCATAGAACTTTACTAATTTGGTGGGCGCCATCTTGAATTTGCCGACATTTTTGCTTAAATGTACTCATTTATTACTTCTTTGAGGTTTTCCTTAACCGCTTGGCTTATTAGCAGGAAACTTGGTAAGTTGTTAGAAGTTGTCATCATACAAGCTCACACCGAATTTCGTGGCGATAGGCCAGTTGGTGGCGCTGTAGTGTACGTGTTAATATTGTGACATTGACACGCCCACTGGCGACGCCCCGTTTGACCTAGAGTCACAAAATGTGGTGTACAGGTCTCTCTGCTCATGCTGAACAGATTTACCTCAAGGATCCATGAAGTCAGCCATATTGGATTTTCCGCTAATTAGCATTTTTTGTATAACACTTAAAATGCTACTCCTCCTACAAAATTTGGCCAATTTACATGAAACGAGGTAGACAAACTCGGTAGACCATGCTTCATAAAAGTTATATTCAGAATTTTGATATTTTAAAAGATGACCGAATGACGAGCCAATTAATTTTCAATGGGCGTGACTTATCACAAAAATGCTGATAATTCCAAAATCATTTGACAGAAAGTTATGAAACCTGGTAGATCTATTAAGAGTAACATGAGGAATAGACCCCTACAGTTTTAACCCAATCGAGCCACGTGGTGGCGCTATATCAATCCAAATATAAGAAAATATTTAAAAATTCACTAAAAATCATTGACACGCCCACTGCCGATGCCCCGTTTGACCTAAAGTCACAAAATGTGGTATACAGGTCCCTCTGCTCATGTTGAACAAATTTACCTCAAGGATCCATGAAGTCAGCCATATTGGATTTTCCGCTAATTAGCATTACTTGTAAAACACTTAAAATACTACTCCTCCTACAAAATTTGGTCAATTTACATGAAACGTGGGACAAGAACTCCTTAGACCATGCTTCATAAAATTTATATTCAAAATTGTGATATTTTAAAAGATGGCCGAATGACGAGCCAATTAATTTTCAATGGGCGTGACTTATCACAAAAATGCTGATAATTCCAAAATAATTTGACAGAAAGTTATGAAACCTGGTAGATCTATTAAGAGTAACATGTGGAATTGACCTCTACAGTTTCAACCCAATTGAGCCACGTGGTGGCGCTATATAGATTCAAATATAAGAAAATATTTAAAAATTCACTAAAAATCATTGACACGCCCACTGCATACGCCCCGTTTTATCTAGAGTCACAAAATGTGGGATAGAGGTCCGTCTGCTCATACTGAACAAATTTGCCTCGAGGAATCATCAAGTTAGCCCCATTGGATTTTCCGCTAATTAGCATTACTTGTAAAACACTTAAAATACTACTCCTCCTATAAAATTTGACCAATTTGCACCAAACCTGTTCAAGGTACTGAACACGCTTCCCTACATACACGTATTACTTTACTAAGGCGTATGTCAAATATTGGCCGAATGAGAAGCCAATGGATTTTGCATTGGGCGTGGCTTATCGCACAAATGCTAGTACTTCTAAAACCATTTGATATAAAGTTCTGAAACTTGGTGGGTTGATTGAGAGTTAGATCAAGACTCGAGCCCTGCAGTGTTAACCCAATCAATCTGCGTGGTGGCACTAAAGAAATACAAATGTTGGGATGGCAGGTATGCCATCCGCCAAGTACACTATCTCTGCTTAACAGGCCGTCTACCTACTATACCAACTGTGAAAGTTTCCTGTAGCTTAGTGGTTAAGGCATTTGACTGCCGTGTAGTAGGTTGGTGGTTCGATCCCCACCTGTTCCCGAGTTTTTTTTGAGGCACACAATGTGCATGTCATTGTAAGAATGTTCTTTTTATTGCAAAGGCTAGGAAATTTCACAATATTACCTAGTTATCTGTTATGAATTATGAAGTCAGTAAGCCAAAACAATCTGATTACCGCAACACACAAGTCTTATTTGGGCCTCCTCATTTCTGTTAACCTGCTTTGGCCTAGCGGGATTCAGTATTGGCTTTCCATGTATGTGGTCAGCGGTTCAATTTCAAATTGGTACCAATGGCTAGGTTAATGTTTGCCAAAACTATTGTGCAAATGCTATGCTTCTTTTAATATTGTTTTCACATTAAGAAACACCTTTTCATTGCAAAAGTTAAGAAATTTAACAGTATTAACTGTTCACTGTTTCACTTGTACTTAAAAGACTTAATACGCAATCCCTTACCGGATCGGGTTAAGATACCATCAGCAATGGCAAAAGGCCATGATTAGAAACAAATATTTGTATTTTGGGTCAACCCTGTCTAGAGCTGTCTACCATTTTGCGGCTTCTGCGTTTGACAAATGCCGCTAATGCCGCACGGTCCCCGGAAATCGCTGCTCGCAGCTATATTTAGGGGACCGTGCAGCGAAGCTGCAGGTACCCTATTGTTTTTGTTCAGATTCTTTTTATTAGGGGACCGTGCAGCGAAGCTGCAGGTACCCTATTGTTTTTGTTCAGATTCTTTTATTATATTTTTTTCTCCCCTTTCACTAAAATTCCCATGAGCTGGTTTGTCCTAGAATCACCAGACTTGGCACGCTTGTTGGGATTCCCAAACTCTTGAATCCTCTATATTATGACGCAGATTGAACACCTGGTGGCGCTGTAGTGCACGTGACAAATTTTTGACATTGACACGCCCACTGCCGACGCCCCCGTTTCACCTAGAGTCACAAAATTTGGTATGCATGTCCATTTGCTCATTCTGAACAAATTTGCCTCAAGGACCCATAAAGTCCGCCATATTGGATTTTTTGCTAATTAGCATTTTTTGTAAAACGCTATAAAATGCTACTCCTCTACAAAATTTGACCAATTGAGATGAAACTCGGTTAACATACTCCTTAGACCATGTCTCATAAAAGTTATATTTGGAATTTTGATATTTTCAAATATGGCCGAATGACGAGCCAATGAAATTTCACTGGGCGTGGCTTATCACAAAAATGCTAATAATTCCAAAACGATTTGACAGAAAGCTATGAAACTTGGTAGGTCTTTTAAGAGTCCCATTAGGACTAGACATGTACAGTTTTATCCCAATCTATCCATGTGGTGGCGCTATAGAGTTCCAAATATAAAGAAATATAAAAAAATTCACTAAAAATCACAGTTCCTTTGCAGAGATGTATAACTTGCTACAGTGACAAAGAGCTGGATTTGGATCATAGAACTTTACTAATTTGGTGGGCGCCATCTTGAATTTGCCGACATTTTTGCTTAAATGTACTCATTTATTACTTCTTTGAGGTTTTCCTTAACCGCTTGGCTTATTAGCATGAAACTTGGTAAGTTGTTAGAAGTTGTCATCATACAAGCTCACACCGAATTTCGTGGCGATAGGCCAGTTGGTGGCGCTGTAGTGTACGTGTTAATATTGTGACATTGACACGCCCACTGGCGACGCCCCGTTTGACCTAGAGTCACAAAATGTGGTGTACCGGTCTCTCTGCTCATGCTGAACAGATTTACCTCAAGGATCCATGAAGTCAGCCATATTGGATTTTCCGCTAATTAGCATTTTTTGTATAACACTTAAAATGCTACTCCTCCTACAAAATTTGGCCAATTTACATGAAAGGAGGTACACAAACTCGTTAGACCATGCTTCATAAAAGTTATATTCAGAATTTTGATATTTTAATAGATGACCGAATGACGAGCCAATTAATTTTCAATGGGCGTGACTTATCACAAAAATGCTGATAATTCCAAAATCATTTCATAGAAAGTTATGAAACCTGGTAGATCTATTAAGAGTAACATGAGGAATAGACCCCTACAGTTTTAACCCAATCGAGCCACGTGGTGGCGCTATATCAATCCAAATATAAGAAAATATTTAAAAATTCACTAAAAATCATTGACACGCCCACTGCATACGCCCCGTTTTATCTAGAGTCACAAAATGTGGGATAGAGGTCCGGCTGCTCATACTGAACAAATTTTCCTCAAGGAACCATCAAGTTAGCCCTATTGGATTTTCCGCTAATTAGCATTACTTGTAAAACACTTAAAATACTACTCCTCCTACAAAATTTGGTCAATTTACATGAAACGTGGGACAAGAACTCATTAGACCATGCTTCATAAAATTTATATTCAAAATTGTGATATTTTAAAAGATGGCCGAATGACGAGCCAATTAATTTTCAATGGGCGTGACTTATCACAAAAATGCTGATAATTCCAAAATCATTTGACAGAAAGTTATGAAACCTGGTAGATCTATTAAGAGTAACATGTGGAATTGACCTCTACAGTTTCAACCCAATTGAGCCACGTGGTGGCGCTATATAGATTCAAATATAAGAAAATATTTAAAAATTCACTAAAAATCATTGACACGCCCACTGCATACGCCCCGTTTTATCTAGAGTCACAAAATGTGGGATAGAGGTCCGTCTGCTCATACTGAACAAATTTGCCTCGAGGAATCATCAAGTTAGCCCCATTGGATTTTCCGCTAATTAGCATTACTTGTAAAACACTTAAAATACTACTCCTCCTATAAAATTCGACCAATTTGCACCAAACCTGTTCAAGGTACTGAACACGCTTCCCTACATACACGTATTACTTTACTAAGGCGTATGTCAAATATTGGCCGAATGAGAAGCCAATGGATTTTGCATTGGGCGTGGCTTATCGCACAAATGCTAGTACTTCTAAAACCATTTGATATAAAGTTCTGAAACTTGGTGGGTTGATTGAGAGTTAGATCAAGACTCGAGCCCTGCAGTGTTAACCCAATCAATCTGCGTGGTGGCACTAAAGAAATACAAATGTTGGGATGGCAGGTATGCCATCCGCCAAGTACACTATCTCTGCTTAACAGGCCGTCTACCTACTATACCAACTGTGAAAGTTCCTGTAGCTTAGTGGTTAAGGCATTTGACTGCCGTGTAGTAGGTTGGTGGTTCGATCCCCACCTGTTCCCCGAGTTTTTTTTGAGGCACACAATGTGCATGTCATTGTAAGAATGTTCTTTTTATTGCAAAGGCTAGGAAATTTCACAATATTACCTGTTATCTGTATGAATTATGAAGTCAGTAAGCCAAAACAATCTGATACCGCAACACACAAGTCTTATTTGGCCTCCTCATTTCTGTTAACCTGCTTTGGCCTAGCGGATTCAGTATTGGCTTTCCATGTATGTGGTCAGCGGTTCAATTTCAAATTGGTACCAATGGCTAGGTTAATGTTTGCCAAAACTATTGTGCAAATGCTATGCTTCTTTTAATATTGTTTTCACATTAAGAAACACCTTTTCATTGCAAAAGTTAAGACATTTAACAGTATTAACTGTTCACTGTTTCACTTGTACTTAAAAGACTTAATACGCAATCCCTTACCGGATCGGGTTAAGATACCATCAGCAATGGCAAAAGCCATGATTAGAAACAAATATTTGTATTTTGGGTCAACCCTGTCTAGAGCTGTCTACCATTTTGCGGCTTCTGCGTTTGACAAATGCCGCTAATGCCGCACGGTCCCCGGAAATCGCTGCTCGCAGCTATATTTAGGGGACCGTGCAGCGAAGCTGCAGGTACCCTATTGTTTTTGTTCAGATTCTTTTTATTATTTTTTTTCTCCCCTTTCACCTAAAATTCCCATGAGCTGGTTTGTCCTAGAATCACCAGACTTGGCACGCTTGTTGGGATTCCCAAACTCTTGAATCCTCTATATTATGACGCAGATTGAACACCTGGTGGCGCTGTAGTGCACGTGACAAATTTTTGACATTGACACGCCCACTGCCGACGCCCCATTTCACCTAGAGTCACAAAATTTGGTATGCATGTCCATTTGCTCATTCTGAACAAATTTGCCTCAAGGACCCATAAAGTCCGCCATATTGGATTTTTTGCTAATTAGCATTTTTTGTAAAACGCTTAAAATGCTACTCCTCCTACAAAATTTGACCAATTGAGATGAAACTTGGTTTACATACTCCTTAGACCATGTCTCATAAAAGTTATATTTGGAATTTTGATATTTTCAAATATGGCCGAATGACGAGCCAATGAAATTTCACTGGGCGTGGCTTATCACAAAAATGCTAATAATTCCAAAACGATTTGACAGAAAGCTATGAAACTTGGTAGGTCTTTTAAGAGTCCCATTAGGACTAGACATGTACAGTTTTATCCCATTCTATCCATGTGGTGGCGCTATAGAGTTCCAAATATAAAGAAATATAAAAAAATTCACTAAAAATCACAGTTCCTTTGCAGAGATGTATAACTTGCTACAGTGACAAAGAGCCGGATTTGGATCATAGAACTTTACTAATTTGGTGGGCGCCATCTTGAATTTGCCGACATTTTGGCTTAAATGTACTCATTTATTACTTCTTTGAGGTTTTCCTTAACCGCTTGGCTTATTAGCATGAAACTTGGTAAGTTGTTAGAAGTTGTCATCATACAAGCTCACACCGAATTTCGTGGCGATAGGCCAGTTGGTGGCGCTGTAGTGTACGTGTTAATATTGTGACATTGACACGCCCACTGGCGACGCCCCGTTTGACCTAGAGTCACAAAATGTGGTGTACAGGTCTCTCTGCTCATGCTGAACAGATTTACCTCAAGGATCCATGAAGTCAGCCATATTGGATTTTCCGCTAATTAGCATTTTTTGTATAACACTTAAAATGCTACTCCTCCTACAAAATTTGGCCAATTTACATGAAACGAGGTACACAAACTCGTTAGACCATGCTTCATAAAAGTTATATTCAGAATTTTGATATTTTAAAAGATGACCGAATGACGAGCCAATTAATTTTCAATGGGCGTGACTTATCACAAAAATGCTGATAATTCCAAAATCATTTGACAGAAAGTTATGAAACCTGGTAGATCTATTAAGAGTAACATGAGGAATAGACCCCTACAGTTTTAACCCAATCGAGCCACGTGGTGGCGCTATATCAATCCAAATATAAGAAAATATTTAAAAATTCACTAAAAATCATTGACACGCCCACTGCCGATGCCCCGTTTGACCTAAAGTCACAAAATGTGGTATACAGGTCCCTCTGCTCATGTTGAACAAATTTACCTCAAGGATCCATGAAGTCAGCCATATTGGATTTTCCGCTAATTAGCATTACTTGTAAAACACTTAAAATACTACTCCTCCTACAAAATTTGGTCAATTTACATGAAACGTGGGACAAGAACTCCTTAGACCATGCTTCATAAAATTTATATTCAAAATTGTGATATTTTAAAAGATGGCCGAATGACGAGCCAATTAATTTTCAATGGGCGTGACTTATCACAAAAATGCTGATAATTCCAAAATCATTTGACAGAAAGTTATGAAACCTGGTAGATCTATTAAGAGTAACATGTGGAATTGACCTCTACAGTTTCAACCCAATTGAGCCACGTGGTGGCGCTATATAGATTCAAATATAAGAAAATATTTAAAAATTCACTAAAAATCATTGACACGCCCACTGCATACGCCCCGTTTTATCTAGAGTCACAAAATGTGGGATAGAGGTCCGTCTGCTCATACTGAACAAATTTGCCTCGAGGAATCATCAAGTTAGCCCCATTGGATTTTCCGCTAATTAGCATTACTTGTAAAACACTTAAAATACTACTCCTCCTATAAAATTTGACCAATTTGCACCAAACCTGTTCAAGGTACTGAACACCGCTTCCCTACATACACGTATTACTTTACTAAGGCGTATGTCAAAATATTGGCCGAATGAGAAGCCAATGGATTTTGCATTGGGCGTGGCTTATCGCACAAATGCTAGTACTTCTAAAACCATTTGATATAAAGTTCTGAAACTTGGTGGGTTGATTGAGAATTAGATCAAGACTCGAGCCCTGCAGTGTTAACCCAATCAATCTGCGTGGTGGCACTAAAGAAATACAAATGTTGGGATGGCAGGTATGCCATCCGCCAAGTACACTATCTCTGCTTAACAGGCCGTCTACCTACTATACCAACTGTGAAAGTTCCTGTAGCTTAGTGGTTAAGGCATTTGACTGCCGTGTAGTAGGTTGGTGGTTCGATCCCCACCTGTTCCCGAGTTTTTTTTGAGGCACACAATGTGCATGTCATTGTAAGAATGTTCTTTTTATTGCAAAGGCTAGGAAATTTCACAATATTACCTGTTATCTGTATGAATTATGAAGTCAGTAAGCCAAAACAATCTGATACCGCAACACACAAGTCTTATTTGGCCTCCTCATTTCTGTTAACCTGCTTTGGCCTAGCGGATTCAGTATTGGCTTTCCATGTATGTGGTCAGCGGTTCAATTCCAGCTTGGTACCAATGGCTAGGTTAATGTTTGGCAAAACTATTATGCAAATGCTATGCTTCTTTCAATGTTGTTTTCACATTAAGAAACACCTTTTTTATTGCAAAAGTTAAGAAATTTAACAGTATTAACTGTTCACTGTTTCACTTGTACTTAAAAGACTTAATACGCAAGCCCTTACCGGATCGGGTTAAAATACCATCAGCAATGGCAAAAGCCCTGATTAGAGACAAATATTTGTATTTTGGGTCAACCCTGTCTAGAGCTGTCTGCCGTTTTGCGGTTTCTGCGTTTGACAAATGCCACTAATGCCGCACGGTCCCCGGAAATCGCTGCTTGCAGCTATATTTAGGGGACCGTGCAGCGAAGCTGCAGGTACCCTATTGTTTTTGTTCTGATTCTTTTTATTAGGGGACCGTGCAGCGAAGCTGCAGGTACCCTATTGTTTTTGTTCAGATTCTTTTTTTTTTTCTTTTTATTTTTTTTTTTCTCCCCTTTCACCTAAAATTCCCATGAGCTGGTTTGTCCTAGAATCACCAGACTTGGCACGCTTGTTGGGATTCCCAAACTCTTGAATCCTCTATATTATGACGCAGATTGAACACCTGGTGGCGCTGTAGTGCACGTGACAAATTTTTGACATTGACACGCCCACTGCCGACGCCCCGTTTCACCTAGAGTCACAAAATTAGGTATGCATGTCCATTTGCTCATTCTGAACAAATTTGCCTCAAGGACCCATAAAGTCCGCCATATTGGATTTTTTGCTAATTAGCATTTTTTGTAAAACGCTTAAAATGCTACTCCTCCTACAAAATTTGACCAATTGAGATGAAACTCGGTTTACATACTCCTTAGACCATGTCTCATAAAAGTTATATTTGGAATTTTGATATTTTCAAATATGGCCGAATGACGAGCCAATGAAATTTCACTGGGCGTGGCTTATCACAAAAATGCTAATAATTCCAAAACGATTTGACAGAAAGCTATGAAACTTGGTAGGTCTTTTAAGAGTCCCATTAGGACTAGACATGTACAGTTTTATCCCAATCTATCCATGTGGTGGCGCTATAGAGTTCCAAATATAAAGAAATATAAAAAAATTCACTAAAAATCACAGTTCCTTTGCAGAGATGTATAACTTGCTACAGTGACAAAGAGCCGGATTTGGATCATAGAACTTTACTAATTTGGTGGGCGCCATCTTGAATTTGCCGACATTTTTGCTTAAATGTACTCATTTATTACTTCTTTGAGGTTTTCCTTAACCGCTTGGCTTATTAGCATGAAACTTGGTAAGTTGTTAGAAGTTGTCATCATACAAGCTCACACCGAATTTCGTGGCGATAGGCCAGTTGGTGGCGCTGTAGTGTACGTGTTAATATTGTGACATTGACACGCCCACTGGCGACGCCCCGTTTGACCTAGAGTCACAAAATGTGGTGTACAGGTCTCTCTGCTCATGCTGAACAGATTTACCTCAAGGATCCATGAAGTCAGCCATATTGGATTTTCCGCTAATTAGCATTTTTTGTATAACACTTAAAATGCTACTCCTCCTACAAAATTTGGCCAATTTACATGAAACGAGGTACACAAACTCGTTAGACCATGCTTCATAAAAGTTATATTCAGAATTTTGATATTTTAAAAGATGACCGAATGACGAGCCAATTAATTTTCAATGGGCGTGACTTATCACAAAAATGCTGATAATTCCAAAATCATTTGACAGAAAGTTATGAAACCTGGTAGATCTATTAAGAGTAACATGAGGAATAGACCCCTACAGTTTTAACCCAATCGAGCCACGTGGTGGCGCTATATCAATCCAAATATAAGAAAATATTAAAAAATTCACTTAAAAGCATTGACACGCCCACTGCCGACGCCCCGTTTGATCTACAGTCACATAAGTTCGTGGACACATCCCGCTACTCCTGCCCAACAAATTTGCCTCAAGAAACCATAAAGTCTGCCTTCTTCGATTTTCCACTAATTAGCATTTTTTGTAAAACACTTAAAATGCTACTCCTCCTACAGAATTTGACCAATTTGCACGAAACCTGTTCAAGGTACTCAAACCGCTTCCCTACATACACACATTACGTTACTAAGGTGTATGTCAAAAATTGGCCGAATGAGAAGCCAATGGATTTTGCATTGGGCGTGGCTTATCGCACAAATGCTAGTACTTCTAAAACCGTTTGATATAAAGTTCTGAAACTTGGTGGGTTGATTGAGAGTTAGATCAAGACTTGAGCCCTGCAGTTTAAACCCAATCAATCTCCGTGGTGGCACTAAAGAAATACAAATGTTGGGATGGCAGGTATGCCATCCGCCAAGTACAATATCTCTGCTTAACAGGCCGTCTACCTACTATACCAACTGTGAAAGTTCCTGTAGCTTAGTGGTTAAGGCATTTGACTGCCGTGTAGTAGGTTGGTGGTTCGATCCCCACCTGTTCCCGAGTTTTTTTGAGGCACACAATGTGCACGTCATTGTAAGAATGTTCTTTTTATTGCAAAGGCTAGGAAATTTCACAATATTACCAGTTATCTGTTTGAATTATGAAGTCAGTAAGCCAAAACAATGTGATACCGCAACACACAAGTCTTATTTGGCCTGCTCATTTCTGTTAACCTGCTTAGGCCTAGTGGATACAGTATTGGCTTTCCATGTGTATGTGGTCAATTCCGGCTTGGTACCAATGGCTTGGTTAATGTTTGGCAAAACTATTGTGCAAATGCTATGCTTCTTTTAATGTTGTTTTCACATTAAGAAACACCTTTTTATTGCAAAAGTTAAGAATTGTAACAGTATTAACTGTTCACTGTTTCACGTGTACTTAAAAGACTTAATACGCAAGCCCTTACCGGATCGGGTAAAGATACCATCAGCAATGGCAAAAGCCCTGATTAGAAACAAATATTTGTATTTTGGGTCAACCCTGTGTAGAGTTGTCTACCATTTTGCGGTTTCTGCGTTTGACAAATGCCGCTGATTCCTCACGGTCCCCGGAAATCGCTGCTCGCAGCTATATTTATTATTATTATTTTTTTTATTATTTTTTTTCTCCCCTTTCACCTAAAATTCCCATGAGCTGGTTTGTCCTAGAATCACCAGACTTGGCACGCTTGTTGGGATTCCCAAACTCTTGAATCCTCTATATTATGACGCAGATTGAACACCTGGTGGCGCTGTAGTGCACGTGACAAATTTTTGACATTGACACGCCCACTGCCGACGCCCCGTTTCACCTAGAGTCACAAAATTTGGTATGCATGTCCATTTGCTCATTCTGAACAAATTTGCCTCAAGGACCCATAAAGTCCGCCATATTGGATTTTTTGCTAATTAGCATTTTTTGTAAAACGCTTAAAATGCTACTCCCTCCTACAAAATTTGACCAATTGAGATGAAACTCGGTTTACATACTCCTTAGACCATGTCTCATAAAAGTTATATTTGGAATTTTGATATTTTCAAATATGGCCGAATGACGAGCCAATGAAATTTCACTGGGCGTGGCTTATCACAAAAATGCTAATAATTCCAAAACGATTTGACAGAAAGCTATGAAACTTGGTAGGTCTGTTAAGAGTGTCATTCGGACTAGACTTGTACAGTTTTATCCCAATCTATCCATGTGGTGGCGCTATAGAGTTCCAAATATAAAGAAATATAAAAAAATTCACTAAAAATCACATTTCCATTGCAGAGATGTATAACTTGCTACAGTGACAAAGAGCCGGATTTGGATCATAGAACTTTACTAATTTGGTGGGCGCCATCTTGAATTTGCCGACATTTTGGCTTAAATGTACTCATTTATTACTTCTTTGAGTTGTTCCTTAACCGCTTGGCTGATTAGCATGAAACTTGGCAAGTCGTTAGACGTTGTCATCATACAAGCTCACACCGAATTTCATGGCGATAGGCCAGTTGGTGGCGCTGTAGTGCACGTGTTAATATTGTGACATTGACACGCCACTGCCGACGCCCCGTTTGACCTAGAGTCACAAAATGTGGAGTACAGGTCCCTCTGCTCATGCTGAACAAATGTACCGCAAGGATCCATGAAGTCAGCCATATTTGATTTTCCGCTAATTAGCATTTTCTGTAAAACACTTAAAATGCTACTCCTCCTACAAAATGTGGCCAATTTACATGAAACGAG
Organism: Synaphobranchus kaupii; assembly: GCA_029718625.1. Lineage (NCBI taxonomy): Eukaryota > Metazoa > Chordata > Actinopteri > Anguilliformes > Synaphobranchidae > Synaphobranchus > Synaphobranchus kaupii. The sequence goes on along the minus strand of CM056376.1, from coordinate 67,626,321 downwards.
GTACACGAACTCCTTAGACCATGCTTCATAAAAGTTATATTCAGAATTTTAATATTTAAAAGATGGCCGAATGACAAGCCAATGAATTGTCAATGGGCGTGACTTATCACAAAAATGCTGATAATTCCAAAATGATTTGACAGAAAGTTATGAAACCTGGTAGATCTATTAAGAGTAACATGAGGAATTGACCTCTACAGTTTCAACCCAATCTAGCCACGTGGTGGCGCTATATAGATCCAAATATGAGAAAATATTTAAAAATTCACTAAAAATTATTGACATGCCCACTGCATACGCCCCGTTTTATCTAGAGTCACAAAATGTGGGACAGAGGTCCGTCTGCTCATACTGAACAAATTTGCCTCAAGGAACCATCAAGTTAGCCCTATTGGATTTTCCGCTAATTAGCATTACTTGTAAAACACTTAAAATACTACTCCTCCTATAAAATTTGACCAATTTACATGAAACCTGGTAAACACGCTCCTTACACCATGCGTCATAAAACCTATATACAGAATTTTAATATGTTTAAATATGGCCGAATGACGAGCCAATAAATATCCAGTGGGCGTGGCTTATCACAAGAATGCTAATAATTCCAAAACCATTTCACAGAAAGTTATGAAACTTGGAAAATCTTTTAAGAGTAACATCTGACCTGACCTCTCCAGTTTCAAACCCAATCGACCCATGTGGTGGCGCTATAGAGATCCAAATATAAGAAAATATTTAAAAATTCACTAAAAATCATTGACACGCCCACTGCATACGCCCCGTTTTATCTAGAGTCACAAAATGTGGGATAGAGGTCCGGCTGCTCATACTGAACAAATTTTCCTCAAGGAACCATCAAGTTAGCCCCATTGGATTTTTCTGCTAATTAGCATTACTTGTAAAACACTTAAAATACTACTCCTCCTATAAAATTTGACCAATTTGCACCAAACCTGTTCAAGCTACTGAACACGCTTCCCTACATACACGTATTACTTTACTAAGGCGTATGTCAAATATTGGCCGAATGAGAAGCCAATGGATTTTGGCATTGGGCGTGGCTTATCGCACAAATGCTAGTACTTCTAAAACCATTGATATAAAGTTCTGAAACTTGGTGGGTTGATTGAGAATTAGATCAAGACTCGAGCCCTGCAGTGTTAACCCCAATCAATCTGCGTGGTGGCACTAAAGAAATACAAATGTTGGGATGGCAGGTATGCCATCCGCCAAGTACACTATCTCTGCTTAACAGGCCGTCTACCTACTATACCAACTGTGAAAGTTCCTGTAGCTTAGTGGTTAAGGCATTTGACTGCCGTGTAGTAGGTTGGTGGTTCGATCCCCACCTGTTCCCGAGTTTTTTTTGAGGCACACAATGTGCATGTCATTGTAAGAATGTTCTTTTTATTGCAAAGGCTAGGAAATTTCACAATATTACCTGTTATCTGTATGAATTATGAAGTCAGTAAGCCAAAACAATCTGATACCGCAACACACAAGTCTTATTTGGCCTCCTCATTTCTGTTAACCTGGCTTTGGCCTAGCGGATTCAGTATTGGCTTTCCATGTATGTGGTCAGCGGTTCAATTCAGCTTGGTACCAATGGCTAGGTTAATGTTTGGCAAAACTATTATGCAAATGCTATGCTTCTTTCAATGTTGTTTTCACATTAAGAAACACCTTTTTTATTGCAAAAGTTAAGAAATTTACAGTATTAACTGTTCACTGTTTCACTTGTACTTAAAAGACTTAATACGCAAAGCCCTTACCGGATCGGGTTAAAATACCATCAGCAATGGCAAAAGCCCTGATTAGAGACAAATATTTGTATTTTGGGTCAACCCTGTCTAGAGCTGTCTGCCGTTTTGCGGTTTCTGCGTTTGACAAATGCCACTAATGCCGCACGGTCCCCGGAAATCGCTGCTTGCAGCTATATTTAGGGGACCGTGCAGCGAAGCTGCAGGTACCCTATTGTTTTTGTTCTGATTCTTTTTATTAGGGGACCGTGCAGCGAAGCTGCAGGTACCCTATTGTTTTTGTTCAGATTCTTTTTTTTTTTCTTTTTATTTTTTTTTTCTCTCCCCTTTCACCTAAAATTCCCATGAGCTGGTTTGTCCTAGAATCACCAGACTTGGCACGCTTGTTGGATTCCCAAACTCTTGAATCCTCTATATTATGACGCAGATTGAACACCTGGTGGCGCTGTAGTGCACGTGACAAATTTTTGACATTGACACGCCCACTGCCGACCGCCCCGTTTCACCTAGAGTCACAAAATTAGGTATGCATGTCCATTTGCTCATTCTGAACAAATTTGCCTCAAGGACCCATAAAGTCCGCCATATTGGATTTTTTGCTAATTAGCATTTTTTGTAAACGCTTAAAATGCTACTCCTCCTACAAAATTTGACCAATTGAGATGAAACTCGGTTTACATACTCCTTAGACCATGTCTCATAAAAGTTATATTTGGAATTTTGATATTTTCAAATATGGCCGAATGACGAGCCAATTAAATTTCACTGGGCGTGGCTTATCACAAAAATGCTAATAATTCCAAAACGATTTGACAGAAAGCTATGAAACTTGGTACGTCTTTTAAGAGTCCCATTAGGACTAGACATGTACAGTTTTATCCCAATCTATCCATGTGGTGGCGCTATAGAGTTCCAAATATAAAGAAATATAAAAAAATTCACTAAAAATCACAGTTCCTTTGCAGAGATGTATAACTTGCTACAGTGACAAAGAGCCGGATTTGGATCATAGAACTTTACTAATTTGGTGGGGCGCCATCTTGAATTTGCCGACATTTTTGCTTAAATGTACTCATTTATTACTTCTTTGAGGTTTTCCTTAACCGCTTGGCTTATTAGCATGAAACTTGGTAAGTTGTTAGAAGTTGTCATCATACAAGCTCACACCGAATTTCGTGGCGATAGGCCAGTTGGTGGCGCTGTAGTGTACGTGTTAATATTGTGACATTGACACGCCCACTGGCGACGCCCCGTTTGACCTAGAGGTCACAAAATGTGGTGTACAGGTCTCTCTGCTCATGCTGAACAGATTTACCTCAAGGATCCATGAAGTCAGCCATATAGGATTTTCCGCTAATTAGCATTTTTTGTATAACACTTAAAATGCTACTCCTCCTACAAAATTTGGCCAATTACATGAAACGAGGTACACAAACTCGTTAGACCATGCTTCATAAAAGTTATATTCAGAATTTTGATATTTTAAAAGATGACCGAATGACGAGCCAATTAATTTTCAATGGGCGTGACTTATCACAAAAATGCTGATAATTCCAAAATCATTTGACAGAAAGTTATGAAACCTGGTAGATCTATTAAGAGTAACATGAGGAATAGACCCCTACAGTTTTAACCCAATCGAGCCACGTGGTGGCGCTATATCAATCCAAATATAAGAAAATATTTAAAAATTCACTAAAAATCATTGACACGCCCACTGCCGATGCCCCGTTTGACCTAAAGTCACAAAATGTGGTATACAGGTCCCTCTGCTCATGTTGAACAAATTTACCTCAAGGATCCATGAAGTCAGCCATATTGGATTTTCCGCTAATTAGCATTACTTGTAAAACACTTAAAATACTACTCCTCCTACAAAATTTGGTCAATTTACATGAAACGTGGGACAAGAACTCCTTAGACCATGCTTCATAAAATTTATATTCCAAAATTGTGATATTTTAAAAGATGGCCGAATGACGAGCCAATTAATTTTCAATGGGCGTGACTTATCACAAAAATGCTGATAATTCCAAAATCATTTGACAGAAAGTTATGAAACCTGGTAGATCTATTAAGAGTAACATGTGGAATTGACCTCTACAGTTTCAACCCAATTGAGCCACGTGGTGGCGCTATATAGATTCAAATATAAGAAAATATTTAAAAATTCACTAAAAATCATTGACACGCCCACTGCATACGCCCCGTTTTATCTAGAGTCACAAAATGTGGGATAGAGGTCCGTCTGCTCATACTGAACAAATTTGCCTCGAGGAATCATCAAGTTAGCCCCATTGGATTTTCCGCTAATTACTTGTAAAACACTTAAAATGCTACTCCTCCTATAAAATTTGACCAATTTGCACCAAACCTGTTCAAGGTAACTGAACACGCTTCCCTACATACAGGTTTTACTTTACTAAGGCGTAGTGTCAAATATTGGCCGAATGAGAAGCCAATGGATTTTGCATTGGGCGTGGCTTATCGCACAAATGCTAGTACTTCTAAAACCATTTGATATAAAGTTCTGAAACTTGGTGGGTTGATTGAGAGTTAGATCAAGACTCGAGCCCTGCAGTGTTAACCCAATCAATCTGCGTGGTGGCACTAAAGAAATACAAATGTTGGGATGGCAGGTTATGCCATCCGCCAAGTACACTATCTCTGCTTAACAAGGCCGTCTACCTACTATACCAACTGTGAAAGTTCCTGTAGCTTAGTGGTTAAGGCATTTGACTGCCGTGTAGTAGGTTGGTGGTTCGATCCCCACCTGTTCCCGAGTTTTTTTTTGAGGCACACAATGTGCATGTCATTGTAAGAATGTTCTTTTTATTGCAAAGGCTAGGAAATTTCACAATATTACCTGTTATCTGTATGAATTATGAAGTCAGTAAGCCAAAAACAATCTGATACCGCAACACACAAGTCTTATTTGGCCTCCTCATTTCTGTTAACCTGCTGTTGGCCTAGCGGATTCAGTATTGGCTTTCCATGTATGTGGTCAGCGGTTCAATTTCAAATGGTACCAATGGCTAGGTTAATGTTGCCAAAACTATTGGTGCAAATGCTATGCTTCTTTTAATATTGTTTTCACATTAAGAAACACCTTTTCATTGCAAAAGTTAAGAAATTTAACAGTATTAACTGTTCACTGTTTCACTTGTACTTAAAAGACTTAATACGCAATCCCTTACTGGATCGGGTTAAGATACCATCAGCAATGGCAAAAGCCATGATTAGAAACAAATATTTGTATTTTGGGTCAACCCTGTCTAGAGTTGTCTACCATTTTGCGGCTTCTGCGTTTGACAAATGCTGCTAATGCCGCACGGTCCCCGGAAATCGCTGCTTGCAGCTATATTTATTATTATTTTTTTTCTCCCCTTTCACCTAAAATTCCCATGAGCTGGTTTGTCCTAGAATCACCAGACTTGGCACGCTTGTTGGGATTCCCAAACTCTTGAATCCTCTATATTATGACGCAGATTGAACACCTGGTGGCGCTGTAGTGCACGTGACAAATTTTTGACATTGACACGCCCACTGCCGACGCCCCGTTTCACCTAGAGTCACAAAATTTGGTATGCATGTCCATTTGCTCATTCTGAACAAATTTGCCTCAAGGACCCATAAAGTCCGCCATATTGGATTTTTTGCTAATTAGCATTTTTTGTAAAACGCTTAAAATGCTATTCCTCCTACAAAATTTGACCAATTGAGATGAAACTCGGTTTACATACTCCTTAGACCATGTCTCATAAAAGTTATATTTGGAATTTTGATATTTTCAAATATGGCCGAATGACGAGCCAATGAAATTTCACTGGGCGTGGCTTATCACAAAAATGCTAATAATTCCAAAACGATTTGACAGAAAGCTATGAAACTTGGTAGGTCTTTTAAGAGTCCCATTAGGACTAGACATGTACAGTTTTATCCCAATCTATCCATGTGGTGGCGCTATAGAGTTCCAAATATAAAGAAATATAAAAAAATTCACTAAAAATCACAGTTCCTTTGCAGAGATGTATAACTTGCTACAGTGACAAAGAGCCGGATTTGGATCATAGAACTTTACTAATTTGGTGGGCGCCATCTTGAATTTGCCGACATTTTTGCTTACATGTACTCATTTATTACTTCTTTGAGGTTTTCCTTAACCGCTTGGCTCATTAGCATGAAACTTGGTAAGTTGTTAGAAGTTGTCATCATACAAGCTCACACCGAATTTCGTGGCGATAGGCCAGTTGGTGGCGCTGTAGTGTACGTGTTAATATTGTGACATTGACACGCCCACTGGCGACGCCCCGTTTGACCTAGAGTCACAAAATGTGGTGGACAGGTCTCTCTGCTCATGCTGAACAGATTTACCTCAAGGATCCATGAAGTCAGCCATATTGGATTTTCCGCTAATTAGCATTTTTTGTATAACACTTAAAATGCTACTCCTCCTACAAAATTTGGCCAATTTACATGAAACGAGGTACACAAACTCGTTAGACCATGCTTCATAAAAATTATATTCAGAATTTTGATATTTTAAAAGATGACCGAATGACGAGCCAATTAATTTTCAATGGGCGTGACTTATCACAAAAATGCTGATAATTCCAAAATCATTTCATAGAAAGTTATGAAACCTGGTAGATCTATTAAGAGTAACATGAGGAATAGACCCCTACAGTTTTAACCCAATCGAGCCACGTGGTGGCGCTATATCAATCCAAATATAAGAAAATATTTAAAAATTCACTAAAAATCATTGACACGCCCACTGCATACGCCCCGTTTTATCTAGAGTCACAAAATGTGGGATAGAGGTCCGGCTGCTCATACTGAACAAATTTTCCTCAAGGAACCATCAAGTTAGCCCTATTGGATTTTCCGCTAATTAGCATTACTTGTAAAACACTTAAAATACTACTCCTCCTACAAAATTTGGTCAATTTACATGAAACGTGGGACAAGAACTCATTAGACCATGCTTCATAAAAGTTATATTCAAAATTGTGATATTTTAAAAGATGGCCGAATGACGAGCCAATTAATTTTCAATGGGCGTGACTTATCACAAAAATGCTGATAATTCCAAAATCATTTGACAGAAAGTTATGAAACCTGGTAGATCTATTAAGAGTAACTTGTGGAATTGACCTCTACAGTTTCAACCCAATTGAGCCACGTGGTGGCGCTATATAGATTCAAATATATGAAAATATTTAAAAATTCACTAAAAATCATTGACACGCCCACTGCATACGCCCCGTTTTATCTAGAGTCACAAAATGTGGGATAGAGGTCCGGCTGCTCATACTGAACAAATTTTCCTCAAGGAACCATCAAGTTAGCCCTATTGGATTTTCCGCTAATTAGCATTACTTGTAAAACACTTAAAATACTACTCCTCCTACAAAATTTGGTCAATTTACATGAAACGTGGGACAAGAACTCATTAGACCATGCTTCATAAAAGTTATATTCAAAATTGTGATATTTTAAAAGATGGCCGAATGACGAGCCAATTAATTTTCAATGGGCGTGACTTATCACAAAAATGCTGATAATTCCAAAATCATTTGACAGAAAGTTATGAAACCTGGTAGATCTATTAAGAGTAACTTGTGGAATTGACCTCTACAGTTTCAACCCAATTGAGCCACGTGGTGGCGCTATATAGATTCAAATATAAGAAAATATTTAAAAATTCACTAAAAATCATTGACACGCCCACTGCATACGCCCCGTTTTATCTAGAGTCACAAAATGTGGGATAGAGGTCCGTCTGCTCATACTGAACAAATTTGCCTCGAGGAATCATCAAGTTAGCCCCATTGGATTTTCCGCTAATTAGCATTACTTGTAAAACACTTAAAATACTACTCCTCCTATAAAATTTGACCAATTTGCACCAAACCTGTTCAAGGTACTGAACACGCTTCCCTACATACACGTATTACTTTACTAAGGCGTATGTCAAATATTGGCCGAATGAGAAGCCAATGGATTTTGCATTGGGCGTGGCTTATCGCACAAATGCTAGTACTTCTAAAACCATTTGATATAAAGTTCTGAAACTTGGTGGGTTGATTGAGAGTTAGATCAAGACTCGAGCCCTGCAGTGTTAACCCAATCAATCTGCGTGGTGGCACTAAAGAAATACAAATGTTGGGATGGCAGGTATGCCATCCGCCAAGTACACTATCTCTGCTTAACAGGCCGTCTACCTACTATACCAACTGTGAAAGTTCCTGTAGCTTAGTGGTTAAGGCATTTGACTGCCGTGTAGTAGGTTGGTGGTTCGATCCCTACCTGTTCCCGAGTTTTTTTTGAGGCACACAATGTGCATGTCATTGTAAGAATGTTCTTTTTATTGCAAAGGCTAGGAAATTTCACAATATTACCTGTTATCTGTATGAATTATGAAGTCAGTAAGCCAAAACAATCTGATACCGCAACACACAAGTCTTATTTGGCCTCCTCATTTCTGTTAACCTGCTTTGGCCTAGCGGATTCAGTATTGGCTTTCCATGTATGTGGTCAGCGGTTCAATTCCAGCTTGGTACCAATGGCTAGGTTAATGTTTGGCAAAACTATTATGCAAATGCTATGCTTCTTTCAATGTTGTTTTCACATTAAGAAACACCTTTTTATTGCAAAAGTTAAGAAATTTAACAGTATTAACTGTTCACTGTTTCACTTGTACTTAAAAGACTTAATACGCAAGCCCTTACCGGATCGGGTTAAAATACCATCAGCAATGGCAAAAGCCCTGATTAGAGACAAATATTTGTATTTTGGGTCAACCCTGTCTAGAGCTGTCTGCCGTTTTGCGGTTTCTGCGTTTGACAAATGCCACTAATGCCGCACGGTCCCCGGAAATCGCTGCTTGCAGCTATATTTAGGGGACCGTGCAGCGAAGCTGCAGGTACCCTATTGTTTTTGTTCAGATTCTTTTTTTTTTTCTTTTTATTTTTATTATTTTTTTTTTTCTCCCCTTTCACCTAAAATTCCCATGAGCTGGTTTGTCCTAGAATCACCAGACTTGGCACGCTTGTTGGGATTCCCAAACTCTTGAATCCTCTATATTATGACGCAGATTGAACACCTGGTGGCGCTGTAGTGCACGTGACAAATTTTTGACATTGACACGCCCACTGCCGACGCCCCATTTCACCTAGAGTCACAAAATTTGGTATGCATGTCCATTTGCTCATTCTGAACAAATTTGCCTCAAGGACCCATAAAGTCCGCCATATTGGATTTTTTGCTAATTAGCATTTTTTGTAAAAACGCTTAAAATGCTACTCCTCCTACAAAATTTGACCAATTGAGATGAAACTTGGTTTACATACTCCTTAGACCATGTCTCATAAAAGTTATATTTGGAATTTTGATATTTTCAAATATGGCCGAATGACGAGCCAATGAAATTTCACTGGGCGTGGCTTATCACAAAAATGCTAATAATTCCAAAACGATTTGACAGAAAGCTATGAAACTTGGTAGGTCTTTTAAGAGTCCCATTAGGACTAGACATGTACAGTTTTATCCCATTCTATCCATGTGGTGGCGCTATAGAGTTCCAAATATAAAGAAATATAAAAAAATTCACTAAAAATCACAGTTCCTTTGCAGAGATGTATAACTTGCTACAGTGACAAAGAGCCGGATTTGGATCATAGAACTTTACTAATTTGGTGGGCGCCATCTTGAATTTGCCGACATTTTGGCTTAAATGTACTCATTTATTACTTCTTTGAGGTTTTCCTTAACCGCTTGGCTCATTAGCATGAAACTTGGCAAGTAGTTAGAAGTTGTCATCATACAAGCTCACACCGAATTTCGTGGCGATAGGCCAGTTGGTGGCGCTGTAGTGTACGTGTTAATATTGTGACATTGACACGCCCACTGGCGACGCCCCGTTTGACCTAGAGTCACAAAATGTGGTGGACAGGTCTCTCTGCTCATGCTGAACAGATTTACCTCAAGGATCCATGAAGTCAGCCATATTGGATTTTCCGCTAATTAGCATTTTTTGTATAACACTTAAAATGCTACTCCTCCTACAAAATTTGGCCAATTTACATGAAACGAGGTACACAAACTCGTTAGACCATGCTTCATAAAAATTATATTCAGAATTTTGATATTTTAAAAGATGACCGAATGACGAGCCAATTAATTTTCAATGGGCGTGACTTATCACAAAAATGCTGATAATTCCAAAATCATTTCATAGAAAGTTATGAAACCTGGTAGATCTATTAAGAGTAACATGAGGAATATACCCCTACAGTTTTAACCCAATCGAGCCACGTGGTGGCGCTATATCAATCCAAATATAAGAAAATATTTAAAAATTCACTAAAAATCATTGACACGCCCACTGCATACGCCCCGTTTTATCTAGAGTCACAAAATGTGGGATAGAGGTCCGGCTGCTCATACTGAACAAATTTTCCTCAAGGAACCATCAAGTTAGCCCTATTGGATTTTCCGCTAATTAGCATTACTTGTAAAACACTTAAAATACTACTCCTCCTACAAAATTTGGTCAATTTACATGAAACGTGGGACAAGAACTCATTAGACCATGCTTCATAAAATTTATATTCAAAATTGTGATATTTTAAAAGATGGCCGAATGACGAGCCAATTAATTTTCAATGGGCGTGACTTATCACAAAAATGCTGATAATTCCAAAATCATTTGACAGAAAGTTATGAAACCTGGTAGATCTATTAAGAGTAACATGTGGAATTGACCTCTACAGTTTCAACCCAATTGAGCCACGTGGTGGCGCTATATAGATTCAAATATAAGAAAATATTTAAAAATTCACTAAAAATCATTGACACGCCCACTGCATACGCCCCGTTTTATCTAGAGTCACAAAATGTGGGATAGAGGTCCGTCTGCTCATACTGAACAAATTTGCCTCGAGGAATCATCAAGTTAGCCCCATTGGATTTTCCGCTAATTAGCATTACTTGTAAAACACTTAAAATACTACTCCTCCTATAAAATTTGACCAATTTGCACCAAACCTGTTCAAGGTACTGAACACGCTTCCCTACATACACGTATTACTTTACTAAGGCGTATGTCAAATATTGGCCGAATGAGAAGCCAATGGATTTTGCATTGGGCGTGGCTTATCGCACAAATGCTAGTACTTCTAAAACCATTTGATATAAAGTTCTGAAACTTGGTGGGTTGATTGAGAGTTAGATCAAGACTCGAGCCCTGCAGTGTTAACCCAATCAATCTGCGTGGTGGCACTAAAGAAATACAAATGTTGGGATGGCAGGTATGCCATCCGCCAAGTACACTATCTCTGCTTAACAGGCCGTCTACCTACTATACCAACTGTGAAAGTTCCTGTAGCTTAGTGGTTAAGGCATTTGACTGCCGTGTAGTAAGTCGGTGGTTCGATCCCCACCTGTTCCCTAGTTTTTTTTGAGGCACACAATGTGCACGTCATTGTAAGAATGTTCTTTTTATTGCAAAGGCTAGGAAATTTCACAATATTACCAGTTATCTGTTTGAATTATGAAGTCAGTAAGCCAAAACAATGTGATACCGCAACACACAAGTCTTATTTGGCCTCCTCATTTCTGTTAACCTGCTTAGGCCTAGTGGATACAGTATTGGCTTTCCATGTGTATGTGGTCAATTCCGGCTTGGTACCAATGGCTTGGTTAATGTTTGGCAAAACTATTGTGCAAATGCTATGCTTCTTTTAATGTTGTTTTCACATTAAGAAACACCTTTTTATTGCAAATGTTAAGAAATGTAACAGTATTAACTGTTCACTGTTTCACTTGTACTTAAAAGACTTAATACGCAAGCCCTTACCGGATCGGGTAAAGATACCATCAGCAATGGCAAAAGCCCTGATTAGAAACAAATATTTGTATTTTGGGTCAACCCTGTCTAGAGCTGTCTACCATTTTGCGGTTTCTGCGTTTCACAAATGCCGCTAATGCCGCACGGTCCCCGGAAATCGCTGCTTGCAGCTATATTTAGGGGTCCAAGCACGAAGTGCTGGAACCCTATTGTAATTGTTCCGATTATTAGGGGTCCAAGCACGAAGTGCTGGAACCCTATTGTAATTGTTCCGATTATTATTAGGGGTCCAAGCACGAAGTGCTGGAACCCTATTGTAATTGTTCCGATTATTAGGGGTCCAAGCACGAAGTGCTGTGGAACCCTATTGAAATTGTTCCGATTATTATTAGGGGTCCAAGCACGAAGTGCTGGAACCCTATTGTAATTGTTCCGATTATTAGGGGTCCATGCACGAAGTGCAATGGAACCCTATTGTAATTGTTCCGTTTTTTATTAGGGGTCCAAGCACGAAGTGCTGGAACCCTATTGTAATTGTTCCGATTATTAGGGGGTCCAAGCACGAAGTGCTGTGGAACCCTATTGAAATTGTTCCGATTATTATTATTATTATTATTATTATTATTTTTCTGCCCTAAAAGTGTTTGCCCAGCAAAAACTGTACATACTAGAGCAACCAGATTCGGTAGGTACGTACCCAGTCCCAAGAGTACCTCAGATAATAAAACTTACCCAGATTCGCCACATGGTGGCGCTATAGGAATACATTTAGTTTTTGGGCTATAACTTTTGATCCCTTTGGCCTATCCTCAAAATTCTTTTTTGAGAAGATTCCCTAGGTACTCCCAAACAAATTTCACATAAGGACCATTAAAGTCCGCATATTGGATTTTTTTCTAATTTACATTTTGTGATAAACCCTTCAAAATCTATCTCCTCCTACACGGTTTGACGAAATTGCATGAAACTTGGCATGATCCATCTACTAACGAATATCTTAAAAAGTTATATAAACCAAGTTTGTACATCAAAAACTCTGGCCGCAGCAAGCCAATAAATACCAATGTGGGCGTGGCTAATCACAAAAATGCTAATAACTTTTGAACGCAATGTCTGATCAGCACAAAACTTTATTACTCTTTTTATTATATAACTCAAAGGCTGTGTGTACAATATCGTTTGGTTTGGTACATAGGTGGCGCTATTGTAGGGTAAAATGTGAAAATGGCAATAACTCATGAACCACATGACCAAATAACTTGCAGTTCGTATGCACGGTCGTGGTCAAAGATAGAGACAAGCTCAAAGAATCAAAGATGAAAGTTCAAAGAATATGGCCGCCATCAGCCAATCAAATTTTAGCACTCATTACACAGACTTAATGAGGTCCAATCAACTTGAAACTTGGTAGATACGTACCCAGTCCCAAGAGTACCTGTTATAATAAAACTTACCCAGATTCGCCACATGGTGGCGCTTATAGGAATACATTTTAGTTTTTGGGCTATAACTTTTGATCCCTTTGGCCTATCCTCAAAATTCTTTTTTGAGAAGATTCCCTAGGTACTCCCAAACAAATTTCCCATAAGGACCATTAAAAGTCCGCCATATTGGATTTTTTTCTAATTTACATTTTGTGAAAAACCTTCAAAATCTATCTCCTCCTAGACGGTTTGACGAAATTGCATGAAACTTGGCAGGATCCATCTACTAACGAATATCTTAAAAAGTTATATAAACGAAGTTTCTACATCAAAAACTCTGGCCGCAGCAAGCCAATAAAAAACCAATGTGGGCGTGGCTAATCACAAAAATGCTAATAACTTTTGAACGCAATGTCTGATCAGCACAAAACTTTAATAGTGTTTTCATTATATAACTCAAAGGCTGTGTGTACAATATCGTTTGGTTTGGTCCATAGGTGGCGCTATTGCAGGGTAAAATGTAAAATGGCCATAACTCATGAACCACATGACCAAATAACTTGCAATTTCAGTGGCATGGTGGGGGTCAAAGATACAGACAAGCCATTGATGAAAGTTCAAAGAATATGTAATTAATCAAACCTTTGAGTATTTCAACAAGGCTATTTCTCATTCACTTTGAACTACTGTCATAACCTTTATATGTTATTACACGCCTCTACTTGAGTAAAACATTTGCCTCAATCAAACATGATGTCCAACATATTGGATTTCCGCCATTTTGAATAATGTGAAACACCTTTAAAATCTATCTCCTCCTCAGCAGTTTGACTACATTGAATGAAATATGGTATGCAGCCTCTATGAACGAAAATTCTCGGAGATTCAGAATCTGTACATTCCAACATTCGTCAGTCAGGTGTTTTCTGTCATTCATTACAGCCTGACAATCACATGAGACTGCATTTGTGGGAAAATCTGCGCAATGCTGCTTGGACCCCGTTGATTGCCGCTCGCGGCTATATTTATTATTATTATTATTATTATTATTATTATTATTATTTTTCTGCCCTAAAAGTGTTTGCCCAGCCAAAACTGTACATACTAGAGCAACTAGATTCGGTAGGTACGTACCCAGTCCCAAGAGTACCTCAGATAATGAAACTTACCCACATTCGCCACATGGTGGCGCTATAGGAATAAATTTACGTTTTCAGGTTTTTGGGCTATAACTTTTGAACCCTTTGGCCAATACTCAAAATTCTTGTTTTAACAAGATTCCCTAGGTCCTCCCAAACAACTTTCCCATAAGGACCATTAAAGTCCGCCATATTGGATTTTTTTCTAATTTACATTTTGTAAAAAACCTTCAAAATCTATCTCCTCCTAGACGGTTCGACGAAATTGCATGAAACTTGGCATGATCCATCTACTAACGAATATCTTAAAAAGTTATATAAACGAAGTTTCTACATCAAAAACTCTGGCTGCAGCAAGCCAATAAATACCAATGTGGGCGTGGCTAATCACAAAAATGCTAATAACTTTTTGAACGCAATGTCTGATCAGCACAAAACTTTATTAGTGTTTTCATTATATAACTCAAAGGGCTGTGTGTACAATATCGTTTGGTTTGGTCCATAGGTGGGCGCTATTGCAGGTAAAATGTGAAAATGGCCATAACTCATGAACCACATGACCAAATAACTTGCATTTTCGTACGCACGGTCGTGTTCAAAGATGCAGACAAGCCATTGAAGAAAGTTCAAAGAATATGGCCGCCATCAGCCAATCAAATTTTAGCACTCATTACACAGACTTAATGAGGTCCAATCAACTTGAAACTTGGTAGATACGTACCCAGTTCCTAGAGTACCTCAGATAATAAAACTTACCCAGATACGCCACATGGTGGCGCTATTGGAAGAAATTTAAGTTTTTGGGCTATAACTTTTGATCCATTTGGCCTATCCTCAAAATTATTTTTTTAGAAGATTCCTAGGTCCTCCCAAACAAATTTCCCATAAGGACCATTAAAGTCCGCCAAATTGGATTTTTTTCTAATTTACATTTTGTGAAAATCCTTCAAAATCTATCTCCTCCTAGACGGTTTGACAAAATTGCATGAAACTTGGCATGATCCATCTACTAACGAATATCTTAAAAAGTTATATAAAGGAAGTTTCTACATCAAAAACTCTGGCCGCAGCAAGCCAATAAAAACCAATGTGGGCGTGGCTAACCACAAAAATGCTAATAACTTTTGAACGCAATGTCTGATCAGCACAAAACTTTATTATTGTTTTCAATAAATAACTCAAAGGCTGTGTGTACAATATCGTTTGGTTTGGTCCATAGGTGGCGCTATTGCAGGGTAAAATGTGAAAATGGCCATAACTCATGAACCACATGATCAAATAACTTGCAATTTCAGTACCATGGTGGGGGTCAAATATACAGACAAGCCATTGATTAAAGTTCAAAGAATATGGGCCGCCATCAGCCAATCATATTTTAGCACTCATTACACAGACTTACTACTGGCCAATCAACTTGAAACTTGGTAGACATGTACTACTACTTATCATGTACTCGAGAATGACATTTGGTGAGAATCGGTCGATAGAGGGGCGCTACAGTAATTAATCAAACCTTTGAGTATTTCAACAAGGGCTATTTCTCATTCACTTTGAACTACTGTCATAACCTTTATATCTATATTACATGTCTCTTCTTGACCAAAAAAATCTGCCTCAATCAAACAGATTCAGAATCTTTACAATTCCAACATTCATCAGTCAGGTGTTTTGTGTCATTCATTACAGCCTGACAAACACATGAGACTGCACTTGTGGGAACATTTGCGCAATGCTGCTTGGACCCCGTTGATTGCCGCTCGCGGCTATATTTATTTTTATTATTATTATTATTATTATTATTATTTTTCTGCCCTAAAAGTGTTTGCCCAGCAAAAACTGTACATACTAGAGCAACTAGATTCGGTAGGTACGTACCCAGTCCCAAGAGTACCTCACATAATAAAACTTACCCAGATTCGCCACATGGTGGCGCTATAGGAAATAAATTTACGTTTTCAGGTTTTTGGGCTATAACTTTTGAACCCTTTGGCCAATACTCAAAATTCTTGTTTTACAAGATTCCCTAGGTCCTCCCAAACAACTTTCCCATAAGGACCATTAAAGTCCGCCATATTGGATTTTTTTCTAATTTACATTTTGTGAAAAACCTTCAAAATCTATCTCCCTCCTAGACGGTTTTGACGAAATTGCATGAAACTTGGCATGATCCAACAACTAACGAATATCTTAAAAAGTTATATAAACGAAGTTTCTACATCAAAAACTCTGGCCGCAGCAAGCCAATAAAAACCAATGTGGGCGTGGCTAATCACAAAAATGCTAATAACTTTTGAACGCAATGTCTGATCAGCACGAAACTTTATTAGTGTTTTCATTATATAACTCAAAGGCTGTGTGTACAATATCGTTTGGTTTGGTCCATAGGTGGCGCTATTGCAGTAAAATGTGAAAATGGCCATAACTCTATGAACCACATCACCAAATAACTTGCATTTTCGTACGCACGGTCGTGTTCAAAGATGCAGACAAGCCATTGAAGAAAGTTCAAAGAATATGGCCGCCATCAGCCAATCAAATTTTAGCACTCATTACATAGACTTAATGAGGTCCAATCAACTTGAAACTTGGTAGATACGTACCCAGTCCTAAGAGTACCTCAGATAATAAAACTTACCCAGATACGCCACATGGTGGCGCTATAGGAAGAAATTTAAGTTTTTGGGCTATAACTTTTGATCCATTTGGCCTATCCTCAAAATTCTTTTTTTTAGAAGATTCCCTAGGTCCTCCCAAACAAATTTCCCATTAGGACCATTAAAGTCCACCATATTGGATTTTTTTCTAATTTACATTTTGTGAAAAACCTTCAAAATCTATCTCCTCCTAGACGGTTTGACAAAATTGCATGAAACTTGGCATGATCCATCTAATGAACGAATATCTTAAAAAGTTATATAAACGAAGTTTTCTACATGAAAAACTCTGGCCGCAGCAAGCCAATAAAAACCAATGTGGGCGTGGCTAACCACAAAAATGCTAATAACTTTTGAACGCAATGTCTGATCAGCACAAAACTTTATTATTGTTTTCATTATATAACTCAAAGGCTGTGTGTACAATATCGTTTGGTTTGGTCCATAGGGGTCGCTATTGCAGGGTAAAATGTGAAAATGGCCATTAACTCATGAACCACATGATCAAATAACTTGCAATTTCAGTAGCATGGTGGGGGTCAAATATACAGACAAGCCATTGATGAAAGTTCAAAGTATATGGCCGCCATCAGCCAATCATATTTTAGCACTCATTACACAGACTTACTACTGGCCAATCAACTTGAAACTTGGTAGACATGTACTACTACTTATCATGTACTCGAGAATAACATTTGGTGTAGAAGTCGGTCAATAGAGGGCGCTACAGTAATTAATCAAACCTTTGAGTATTTCAACAAGGCTATTTCTCATTCACTTTGAAACTACTGTCATAACCTTTATATCTTATTACATGTCTCTTCTTGACCAAAAAATCTGCCTCAATCAAACAGATTCAGAATCTTTACATTCCAACATTCATCAGTCAGGTGTTTTGTGTCATTCATTACAGCCTGACAAACACATGAGACTGCACTTGTGGGAACATTTGCGCAATGCTGCTTGGACCCCGTTGATTGCCGCTCGCGGCTATATTTAGGGGTCCAAGCACGAAGTGCTGTGGAACCCTATTGAAATTGTTCCGATTATTATTATTATTATTATTATTATTATTATTTTTCTGCCCTAAAAGTGTTTGCCCAGCAAAAACTGTACATACTAGAGCAACTAGATTCGGTAGGTACGTACCCAGTCCCAAGAGTACCTCAGATAATAAAACTTACCCAGATTCGCCACATGGTGGCGCTATAGGAATACATTTTAGTTTTTGGGCTATAACTTTTGATCCATTTGGCCCTATCCTCAAAATTCTTTTTTATACAAGATTCCCTAGGTCCTCCCAAACAAATTTCCCATAAGGACCATTAAAGTCCGCCATATTGGATTTTTTTTCTAATTTACATTTTGTGAAAAACCTTCAAAATCTATCTCCTCCTAGACGGTTTGACGAAATTGCATGAAACTTGGCATGATCCATCTACTAACGAATATCTTAAAAAGTTATATAAACCAAGTTTGTAGATCAAAAACTCTGGCCGCAGCAAGCCAATAAAAACCAATGTGGGCGTGGCTAATCACAGAAATGCTAATAACTTTTGAACGCAATCTCTGATCAGCACTAAACTTTAATAGTGTTTTCATTATATAACTCAAAGGCTGTGTGTACAACATCGTTTGGTTTGGTCCATAGGTGGCGCTATTGCAGGGTAAAATGTGAAAATGGCCATAACTCATGAACCACATGACCAAATAACTTGCATTTTCGTACGCATGGTCGTGTTCAAAGATACAGACAAGCCATTGAAGAAAGTTCAAAGAATATGGCCGCCATCAGCCAATCAAAGTTTAGCACACATTACACAGACTTAATGAGGTCCAATCAACTTGAAACTTGGTAGATACATACCCAGTCCCAAGAGTACCCCAGATAATAAAACTTACCCAGATTCGCCACATGGTGGCGCTATAGGAATAAATTTAAGTTTTTGGGCTATAACTTTTTTATCCATTTGGCCTATCCTCAAAATTCTTTTTTTACAAGATTCCCTAGGTCCTCCCAAACAACTTTCCTATAAGGACCATTAAAGTCCGCCATATTGGATTTTTTCTAATTTACATTTTGTGAAAAACCTTCAAAATCTATCTCCTCCTAGACGGTTTTGACAAAATTGCATGAAACTTGGCAGGAACCATCTACTAACGAATATCTTAAAAAAGTTATATAAACCAAGTTTCTACATCAAAAAACTCTGGCCGCAGCAAGCCAATAAAAACGAATGTGGGCGTGGCTTATCACAAAAATGCTAATAACTTTTGAACGCAATGTCTGATCAGCACAAAACGTTACTGTTGTTTTCTGTATAACACTCAAAGGATGTGTGTACAATATCGTTTGGTTTGGTCCATAGGTGGCGCTATTGCAGGGTAAAATGTGAAAATGCCCTTAACTCCTGAACAAAATGACCAAATAACTTGCAATTTTGTACTCACGGTTCCGGTCAAAGTTACAGACAGGTCATTAATGAGCCTTCAAAAAATATGGCCACCATCAGCAATCGAATTTTAGTTACACAGACTTAATGAGGGCCAATCAACTTGAAACTTGGTAGATATGTACTGCTAATAAGCATGTACTAAGTTGTTGCATTTGGATTTTTTGCCATTTCGAATTTTGTGAAAAACCTTTGGAATCTATGTCCTCTTAGACAGTTTGACCTAATTGCATGAAACTGTGTAGCATGTACTAGTGAAAGTCCTTAATGGTTATATAAACCAATGTTATTAAGAAAAAATATGCCCACAGCATGCCAATAAAAAAACAATGTTGTCGTGGCTTATGACAAAAATGCTAATAAATCCCAAATGATTTGACATAATCATATGCAACTTGTTGAGCTCAGCACTGTAAAATAGTTTGAATCAAACCTGGTGGTGCTATAGAGCTCCAAAAATATTCAGGAAATATGGTTGCTGAAGGGTCATATGCTATATGAAGTCAAGGGGCCCTGTCTTACACCTGGCACTAAGCGGCGCTAACCCAGACGCAAATGTCTTTACTATCTTACACCCTGCACAGGTGTAATTATAGCGCCCAGTGTTCACGTTGTTTAACTAGTGAGTAATCTTGCACTCATAGCAATCTTGAACCTGGGTTGGTCTTAAGATGAAGTGTGGCCAGGATAAATTTTATTTGCTATCTTGAGCCAGCAGAAAGCGCTTGTGCTAAAACCACCACAAACCTGGTGTAACATCATGTCACAGTTATGTCTATGTTATTTTAGCAGCGCAATATAAGTGTGTCTACATAGGCATGTGCACAATGCGCATACACCCTCCTGTCTGTTATACACAGGGGTGCACACAAGCATGCATACAAGATATCAAGATTACATTGTGAAATAGGGATTAATATTTTCCCCAAAAACAAATATTTTCTCTCCTGCAATAATTGCAAGTTGTCTCTGCAATCCCAGGGAAATGGGCTTGTTTTAAAGCATTAACCAGTAAAAGTGTGTTGGTCATATTTCCATAAGCAGGACATTATAAAAACAAGGTAACTATGTGTGAACCTATGGATTCCAAACCGGACAGCTTTTGTGTAGCCTATTTAGAGCCATCATTAAGCCAAAATAACGCTATTTCTGTTATCATGAGAATGCATGTTTTATGAATTTCGGATTAAGCTTGAACTTTGCTAGCTGAAATGCATTGTCTCTGATGTGACTGCTGTAAGAACATAGAATTTATGTCTGACAATGCTTCATTGTATAATAAAACGAAATTTGTTAAACAAGCAGGCTATTTTGGCATTTTTCTAAGGTGAGAGGGAAGCCATATTCTGTTTCCTCAATAAAACATAATGTACACCTTATTCTCAGTGGTTGCAGGTACTTCTTAATGAACTTCAACCACATAGGCTATATTTTCTAAAATAACAGCACTGTGGGAAATTACCGGTGAACCCATGCCGATGTTAAACCGTAATGTGAGACATTATTATTGTGTATATCAAAATGCGTCATAATGGTTAGTCTGAATAATATTGATCATGCAGCAACGAGCATATTGATCCATATAGTATATTCCTTGCAAGACACACCTATAATTAATGAAGAGACTCAGTTCAGCCCATTTGCATGTTGCGCTGTGCTTCGCACTCAAAAAACACACTGTCTAACTAGCAAAAGTGGGACTTGGTCACACCCTAAATGCAGTTGCACCATGTGTTTAGACCAAGTGCTAAGATTGTCAAGATAGAGCCCAAGCTGTTTCACAGTGATTTGACATGTGAAGTTATTACAGACTAGATTTCATTCGAAAATTCATATATTGGTTAATACAAATCCTTATAAAATCAAACTCAGCATGATAATACAATTCACCATAATAGTAATTTTGCCAAAGGCAAAAAATGTACAGATAGAAATATTTACTAATTGATTCCTTTCTCATGTAATTGTAATTGGTGTATATGTATTACAGATTTCAAAGCAGAAGACGTTGAAAATGAACAGTATTTAAACAAAATAATTAACATTTCCCGCCACTAGATGGCAGTGTTGACCATGGAATTTTATAAAGGTTTTTCCATTTTAAACACGTAAATTCAAAGAGATACTCAAGGTGACACACACATAGAAGAGCACAATATAAAGAAATTATTGTATGTTTGTGTTTCACCTTGGTGAAAGTAATAAGTATAATTGTTTATTTTAGTCAACATGAATGTAATAAACAGTGTATATGTATTACACATTTCAAAGCAGAAGACGTTGAAAATGAACAGTATTTAAACGAAATAATTAACATTTCCCGCCACTAGATGGCAGTGTTGACCATGGAATTTTATAAAGGTTTTTACATTTTAAACACGTAATTGAAAGAGATACTCAAGGTGACACACACATAGAAGAGCACAATATAAAGAAATTATTGTATGTTTGTGTTTCACCTTGGTGAAAGTAATAAGTAGAATTGTTTGTTTTAGTCAACATGAATGTAATAAACAGTGTATATGTATTACACATTTCAAAGCAGAAGATGTTGAAAATGAACAGTATTTAAACGAAATAATTAACATTTTCCCGCCACTAGATGGCAGTGTTGACCATTATCATTATTATTAAATCAGCTAATTCAGGTAATACTGATATATATATATGTTTGTGTGTGTCTGTAAGCATGGGTGTGTTTCACCAAATACAAATCGACATTTTCACATGCATTTACATTCTACGCTTATTACGCATACGCCTATATAGGTATTATCGCACAGTTTTGGCTAGATATGACTAATGCAAGATATAATAAGTGCTGCATTAATTTCCGCAACTAACTATGCCTACAACATATTATAAAGACCTATTTCGTAATATGATAGTTTCAATATAACTCATAACATCTATGATCATGACAAGAATAATGCCCCCCCTTCCAAATAAAATAACACTTCGGCACGTCATCAAAGACAAGTGGACGT
>CM056376.1:67493070-67603551 GCA_029718625.1 Synaphobranchus kaupii | reverse complement strand
CATTAATGTCCGCCATATTGGATTTTTTTTCTAATTTACATTTTGTGAAAAACCTTCAAAATCTATCTCCTCCTAGACGGTTTGACGAAATTGCATGAAACTTTGGCAGGATCCCTCTACTAACGAATATCTTAAAAAGTTATATAAACGAGTTTCTACATCAAAAACTCTGGCCGCAGCAAGCCAATAAAAACCAATGTGGCGTGGCTAATCACAAAAATGCTAATAACTTTTGAACCGCAATGTCTGATCAGCACAAAACTTTAATAGTGTTTTCATTATATAACTCAAAGGCTGTGTGTACAATATCGTTTGGTTTGGTCCATAGGTGGCGCTACTTGCAGGGTAAAAATGTAAAATGGCCATAACTCATGACCACATGACCAAATAACTTGCAATTTCAGTGGCATGGTGGGGGTGAAAAGATACAGACAAGCCATTGATGAAAGTTCAAAGAATATGGCCGCCATCAGCCAATCAGATTTTAGCACTCATTACACAGACTTACTGCTGGCCAATCAACTTGAAACTTGGTAGACATGTACTACTAGTAAGCCTGTACTAGGGTCTAACATTTGGTCAGAATCGGTCAATAGGGGGCGCTACAGTAATTAATCAAACCTTTGAGTATTTCAACAAGGCTATTTCTCATTCACTTTGAACTACTGTCATAACCTTTATATGTTAATTACATGTCTCTTCTTGACCAAAAAATTTGCCTCAATCAAACAGATTCAGAATCTTTACATTCCAACATTCATCAGTCAGGTGTTTTCTGTCATTCATTACAGCCTGACAATCACACGAGACTGCATTTGTGGGAAAATCTGCGCAATTCTGCTTGGACCCCGTTAATTGCCGCTCGCGGCTATATTTAGGGGTCCAAGCACGAAGTGCTGGAACCCTATTGAAATTGTTCCGATTATTATTATTATTATTATTTTTCTGCCCTAAAGTGTTTTGCCCAGCAAAAACTGTACATACTAGAGCAACCAGATTCGGTAGGTACGTACCCAGTCCCAAGAGTACCTCAGATAATAAAACTTACCCAGATTCGCCACATGGTGGCGCTATAGGAATACATTTTAGTTTTTTGGGCTATAACTTTTGATCCATTTGGCCTATCCTCAAAATTCTTTTTTGAGAAGATTCCCTAGGTACTCCCAACAAATTCCCATAAGGACCATTAAAGTCCGCCATATTGGATTTTTTTCTAATTTACATTTTGTGAAAAACCTTCAAAATCTATCTCCTCCTAGACGGTTTGACCGAAATTGCATGAAACTTGGGCATGATCCATCTACTAACGAATATCTTAAAAAGTTATATAAACCAAGTTTGTACATCAAAAACTCTGGCCGCAGCAAGCCAATTAAAACCAATGTTGGGCGTGGCTAATCACAAAAATGCCTAATAACTTTTGAACGCCATGTCTGATCAGCACAAAACTTTATTAGTCTTTTCATTATATAACTCAAAGGCTGTGTGTACAATATCGTTTGGGTTTGGTACATAGGTGGCGCATATTGTAGGGTAAAATGTGAAAATGGCAATAACTCATGAACCACATGACCAAATAACTTGCAATTTTCGTATGCACGGTCGTGGTCAAAGATAGAGACAAGCTCAAAGAATCAAAGATGAAAGTTCAAAGATATGGCCGCCATCAGCCAATCAAATTTTAGCACTCATTACACAGACTTATGAGGGCCAATCAACTTGAAACTTGGTAGATACGTACCCAGTCCCAAGAGTACCTCATATAATAAAACTTACCCAGATTCGCCACATGGTGGCGCTATAGGAATAAATTTAAGTTTTTGGGCTATAACTTTTGATCCATTTGGCCTATCCTCAAAATTCTTTTTTTTACAAGATTCCCTAGGTCCTCCCAAACAAATTTCCCATAAGGAACATTAAAGTCCCGCCATATTGGATTTTTTTCTAATTTACATTTTGTGAAAAACCTTCAAAATCTATCTCCTCCTAGACGGTTTGACGAAATTGCATGAAACTTGGCAGGATCCATCTACTAACGAATATCTTAAAAAGTTATATAAACGAAGTTTCTACATCAAAAACTCTGGCCGCAGCCAAGCCAATAAACACCAATGTGGGCGTGCTAATCACAAAAATGGTAATAACTTTTGAACGCAATGTCTGATCAGCACAAAACTTTAATAGTGTTTTCATTATATAACTCAAAGGCTGTGTGTACAATATCGTTTGGTTTGGTCCATAGGTGGCGCTATTGCAGGGTAAAATGTAAAATGGCCATAACTCATGAAACCACATGACCAAATAACTTGCAATTTCAGTGGCATGGTGGGGGTCAAAGATACAGACAAGCCCCATTGATGAAAGTTCAAGAATATGGCCCGCCATCAGCAATCAGATTTTAGCACTCATTACACAGACTTACTGCTGGTCAATCAACTTGAAACTTGGTAGACATGTACTACTAGTAAGCCTGTACTAGGGTCTAACATTTGGTCAGAATCTGTCAATAGGGGGCGCTACAGTAATTAATCAAACCTTTGAGTATTTCAACAAGGCTATTTCTCATTCACTTTGAACTACTGTCATAACCTTTATATGTTATTACATGTCTCTTCTTGACCAAAAAATTTGCCTCAATCAAAACAGATTCAGAATCTTTACATTCCCAACATTCATCAGTCAGGTGTTTTCTGTCATTCATTATAGCCTGACAATCACACGAGACTGCATTTGTGGGAAAATTCTGCGCAATGCTGCTTGGACCCCGTTGATTGCCGCTCGCGGCTATATTTATTATTATTATTATTATTTTTTCTGCCCTAAAAGTCTCTTGCCCAGCAAAAACTGTACATACTAGAGCAACTAGATTCGGTATGTACCGTTACCAGGTCCCAAGAGTACCTCAGATAATAAAACTTACCCAGATTCGCCACATGGTGGCGCTATAGGAATACATTTTAGTTTTTGGGCTATAACTTTTGATCCATTTGGCCTGTCCTCAAAATTCTTTTTTTACAAGATTCCCTAGGTCCTCCAAACAAATTTCCCATAAGGACCATTAAAGTCCGCCATATTGGATTTTTTTCTAATTTACATTTTGTGAAAAACCTTCAAAATCTATCTCCTCCTAGACGGTTTGACGAAATTGCATGAAACTTGGCATGATCCATCTACTAACGAATATCTTAAAAAGTTATATAAACGAAGTTTGTACATCAAAAACTCTGGCCGCAGCAAGCCAATAAATACCCAATGTGGGCGTGGCTAATCACAGAAATGCTAATAACTTTTGAACGCAATGTCTGATCAGTACTAAACTTTAATAGTGTTTTTCATTATATACTCAAAGGCTGTGTGTACAACATCGTTTGGTTTGGTCCATAGGTGGCGCTAATTGCAGGGTAAAATGTGAAAATGGCCATAACTCATGAACCACATGACCAAATAACTTGCAATTTTCGTAGGCACGGTCGTGTTCAAAGATGCAGACAAGCCATTGAAGAAAGTTCAAAGAATATGGCCGCCATCAGCCAATCAAAGTTTAGCACACATTACACAGACTTAATGAGGTCCAATCAACTTCAAACTGGGTAGATACGTACCAGTCCCAAGCTTGACCTCAGATAATAAAACTTACCCCAGATTCGCCACATGGTGGCGCTATAGGAATAAATTTAGTTTTTGGGCTATAACTTTTGATCCATTTGGCCTATCCTCAAAATTCTTTTTTTACAAGATTCCCTAGGTCCTCCCAAACAAATTTCCCATAAGGACCATTAAAGTCCGCCATATTGGATTTTTTTCTAATTTACATTTTGTGAAAAACCTTCAAAATCTATCTCCTCCTAGACGGTTTTGACAAAAATTGCATGAAACTGTGGCATGATCCATCTACTAACGAATATCTTAAAAAGTTATATAAACGAAGTTTCTACATCACAAAACTCTGGCCGCAGCAAGCCAATAAAACCAATGTGGGCGTGGCTAACCACAAAAATGCTAATAACTTTGAACGCAATGTCTGATCAGCACAAAACTTTATTATTGTTTTCATTATATAACTCAAAGGGCTGTGTGTACAATATCGTTTGGTTTGGTCCATAGGTGGCGCTATTGCAGGGTAAAATGTGAAAATGGCCATAACTCATGAACCACATGATCAAATAACTTGCAATTTCAGTGGCATGGTGGGGGTCAAATATACAGACAAGCCATTGATGAAAGTTCAAAGAATATGGCCGCCATCAGCCAATCATCTTTTAGCACTCATTACACAGACTTACTACTGGCCAATCAACTTGAAACTTGGTAGACATGTAACTACTACTTATCATGTACTCGAGAATAACATTTGGTGAGAATCGGTCAATAGAGGGCGCTACAGTAATTAATCAAACCTTTGAGTATTTCAACAAGGCTATTTCTCATTCACTTTGAACTACTGTCATAACCTTTATATCTTATTACATGTCTCTTCTTGACCAAAAAATCTGCCTCAATCAAACAGGATTCAGAATCTTTACATTCCAACAATTCATCAGTCAGGTGTTTTGTGTCATTCATTACAGCCTGACAAACACATAAGACTGCACTTGTGGGAACATTTGCGCAATGCTGCTTGGACCCCGTTGATTGCCGCTCGCGGCTATATTTATTATTATTATTTTTCTGCCCTAAAAGTGTTTGCCCAGCAAAAACTGTACATACTAGAGCAACCAGATTCGGTAGGTACGTACCAGTCCCAAGAGTACCTCAGATAATAAAACTTACCCAGATTCGCCACATGGTGGCGCTATAGGAATACATTTTAGTTTTTGGGCTATAACTTTTGATCCATTTTGGCCCTATCCTCCAAAATTCTTTTTTTGAGAAGATTCCCTAGGTACTCCCAAACAAATTTCACATAAGGACCATTAAAGTCCGCCATATTGGATTTTTTTCTAATTTACATTTTGTGGATAAACCTTCAAAATCTATCTCCACCTACACGGTTTGACGAAATTGCATGAAACTTGGCATGATCCATCTACTAACGAATATCTTAAAAAGTTATATAAACCAAGTTTGTACATCAAAAACTCTGGCCGCAGCAAGCCAATAAAATACCAATGTGGGCGTGGCTAATGCACAAAAATGCTAATAACTTTTGAACACGAATGTCTGATCAGCACAAAACTTTATTAGTCTTTTTATTATATAACTCAAAGGCTGTGTGTACAATATCGTTTGGTTTGGTACATAGGTGGCGCTATTGTAGGGTAAAATGTGAAAATGGCAATAACTCATGAACCACATGACCAAATAACTTGCAATTTCGTATGCACGGTCGTGGTCAAAGATAGAGACAAGCTCAAAGAATCAAAGATGAAAGTTCAAAGAATATGGCCGCCATCAGCCAATCAAATTTTAGCACTCATTACACAGACTTAATGAGGGCCAATCAACTTGAAACTTGGTAGATACGTACCCAGTCCCAAGAGTACCGCATATAATAAAAACTTACCCAGATTCGCCACATGGTGGCGCTATAGGAATAAATTTAAGTTTTTGGGCTATAAACTTTTTGATCCATTTGGCCTATCCTCAAAATTATTTTTTTACAAGATTCCCTAGGTCCTCCCAAACAAATTTCCCATAAGGACCATTAAAGTCCGCCATATTGATTTTTTTCTAATTTACATTTTGTGAAAAACCTTCAAAATCTATCTCCTCCTAGACGGTTTGACGAAATTGCATGAAACTTGGCAGGATCCATCTACTAACGAATATCTTAATAAGTTATATAAACGAAGTTCTACATCAAAAACTCTGGCCGCAGCAAGCCAATAAATACCATGTGGGCGTGGCTAATCACAAAAATGCTAATAACTTTTTGACGCAATGTCCTGATCAGCACAAAACTTTAATAGTGTTTTTCATATATAACTCAACGGCTGTGTGTACAATATCGTTTGGTTTGGTCCATAGGTGGCGCTATTGCAGGGTGTAAAATGTAAAATGGCCCATAACTCATGAACCACATGACCAAATAACTTGCAATTTCAGTGGCATGGTGGGGGTCAAAGATACAGACAAGCCATTGATGAAAGTTCAAAGAATATGTAATTAATCAAACCTTTGAGTATTTCAACAAGGCTATTTTCTCATTCACTTTGAACTACTGTCATAACCTTTATATGTTATTACACGCCTCTACTTGAGTAAAACATTTGCCTCAATCAAACATGATGTCCAACATATTGGATTTCCGCCATTTTGAATAATGTGAAAGACCTTTAAAATCTATCTCCTCCTCAGCAGTTTGACTACATTGAATGAAATATGGTATGCAGCCTCTATGAACGAAAATTCTCGGAGATTCAGAATCTGTACATTCCAACATTCGTCAGTCAGGTGTTTTCTGTCATTCATTACAGCCTGACAATCACATGAGACTGCATTTGTGGGAAAATCTGCGCAATGCTGCTTGGACCCCGTTGATTGCCGCTCGCGGCTATATTTGATTATTATTATTGTTGATTGTTGTTGTATAAGGGGGACTAATGGGTATATCAACATGGTGGACAATTCCATGGACAGGGTTAAGTGGGATTTGTAATGATGCAGATTGCTCTCCTGAGGGAATGTGTAGTCTAAATGGCTTCTGTATGAATGGTTAAATAATCTCTCCTCAACCTCCACCCCCATGTTTTGATCCTTTACCTTTTTTTGTTTTTAGTTCATTTTTTTTTAGCTTTTTGGACCCTGCCATTTTGTACTTTCTTTGTGTAAATACGGTAACTTCAGCAATTAGAGGCAGGGATCTTTTTATTTGTTACAGCAGGGGGTGTTTTATTTTTTTATCTAGGAAACTGGTGGACTTTTGATTTTTTATCCACTGCACTTTTAGTAGTACACCTTAGTGCACTTGTATATAGTTGATATATGTTTGTCATGTATAAAGTTTTGCCTCCTAAAACCCAACCCCAACGTCCCTGTCATAGGAGGTGGCAACAGAATAAAGGACAGGACTGGCAAGCATTAATGTGTAGGGAAGTTTCATACTATTCCCATTATTCATTTGAAAACCTGTTTGCACATTCCTGGACTCATTTCTGGCTAATGGGGCTCTGGTGAAATACACAAGATTCACTGTGCTGCTACATGGGTTTTGACAGCTTTTTGTAACCTTGGGTAGTTAGTTGTGTAATATGCAGAACACCAAGAACACGTCTAAAAATGAACTTTTATTGCCAATATTGACAAATTATCTCATTTTTATTGTAAAAACCTAAAAAATAAATCATATTGAGACCTTTCTGGAACATTGCCATTTTTGGCACATTTGGCACCATTTGGATAACGAAAAAGGTTCACCTGAAAAAAACCCTGTAAAATTTGAATGGTTTGAGATATTGACACCAGATTGTTACCAGAGGTAGGCAGCATATTGATGAATCAGATAGAGGAGTCATTTCCTTGATTGCATTTGTAGCTCCCCAGGTAAAACTTGAATGTAGGTACCCGTTTTTTAGTTTTTTTTATATTTTCTGTACATAAATTGTTGTAGTTAAGTATCAAAAACTGGATTTCTATGAGTTCTCACTGCTTAGTCGTAATACTGCAGGTGTCTGCTTTAATAAAAGCCATGAACCATATTTGTACCATTTATAGTTTTTGAGATAACCACCTTTGTTTGTCACTAGTGAAAACAGGCAAAATTTGGCCTATTTTGCCCTCGGTAGGAAGAGGTTAAGAGAAAGGTTTAAAAACTCATGTCAAATACAACAAAAACTTTGTTTAAAAATATTACAAAAGTTACAAAAGGTGAAGTTTAAATATTTAACTGATGCAAGACAGACAAACCTTCCACTGAGTACATGTAAAGAGTCTTTCATTTGTAAGTTTTTTTTAAACAATATGAAGGGATTTTAATATAAATGATCAGGTGTTCTTTTAAATTGGATGAACATTGGATGACCACAAGTCCTACACAAAGTACATCACAAAGTACACTACCGGTCCAAAATTTTAGAACAGCCCCATTTTTTCAGTTTTTATTGAAACTTACGCAGTTCAAGTCCAGTGAATAACCTGAAATGGTACAAAGGTAAGTGGCAAACTGCCAGAAGTTAAAAGAAAGTTCAGGTTACGAAAAACTGAAAAATAATGTTAATTTCAGAGTTCCTTTTTCAGGGAACAACTTACAGCTGTTCTGCAGCAATGTAAGTAAATTAAGCCTTGAAAGTTGAAATTCCTACAGGTGTCCCAACTCTTGTTGATTACTTACAAACCCTCTGTCTGTATAAAAGCAGTGTTGGAACAGACTGTGTTATTATACCCTCTGAAGCATTATTTGGACAATTTTGCACTGCAGGAAGTAGTATATTGCTATCATAATGGCGAGAAAAAGGCAATTAACCAAGGAAGACAGACAGACCATTATAACCCTTAAAAGTGTTAATTTCCTTTAGAGAAATAGCAAATAAAGCCAAGGTGTCATTTTCCTACACCATCAAAAGGCACTTGGAAACTGGAGGAAACTCTGACAGGAAGAGGTCTGGCAGACCCAAACAACAGCATCAGAAGACAAGTTTCTGAGAGTCAACAGTTTGCGTGAGAGGCGGCTCACAGGACAACAGCTTCAAGCACAGCTTAACACTGGTCGAAGTAAGCAGGTCTCAGTTTCAACTGTGAAGAGAAGACTGCGAGCTGCAGGTTTGACAGTTCAAGTGGCAGTAAGAAAGCCATTGCTAAGATGGCAAAATAAGAAAAAGAGGCTTGCCTGGGCCATGAAGCACCACTAGTGGACTACTGAAGACTGGAAGAAGGTCTTATGGGCCGATTAAATAAAATTTTGAAATCTTCAGTTTATCACGCAAGGTTTTTGTACGCTGTCAAGTAGGCAAAAGGATGGTTCTGTTAAGGTTCCGGATTAGAACTGGACTCAAACGCATGACTCAGAGACAAAACTCA
Source organism: Synaphobranchus kaupii (assembly GCA_029718625.1). NCBI lineage: Eukaryota > Metazoa > Chordata > Actinopteri > Anguilliformes > Synaphobranchidae > Synaphobranchus > Synaphobranchus kaupii. The sequence continues at coordinate 67,594,596 of CM056376.1, read as the reverse complement.
CAATAAGCTCGTAAGGAGCGTTTATTACTTCAGCAAAACTCTTGAAGTATAGAGAGAAGGGTGAAGGGACTGAATCCTGGGTTGGGCAAAACTGGAGGGCGAGTGAGATGCGGGAGACAGGGAAGCATGGCGTGGAGCAGGCAGGAAACTGCAGACTGGCGGGTACAAATAGAGAAGCAGACAAAGTGTTAATTTAGCAAGTCAAAACAAGACTGAGAAGCGTTAATTCACCAAGACAAAACAAGACTGTGACCAAGTTCCAAACTAGACATGACCAAGGTAACAACGAACAAGACTTAATGAACTGGCAACAAGACAAAGAACAACGGGAGAATATATGGTGAAGTCAATGAGATAATGAGTGATTGCAGCGTGAGAATGTATGCGAGAGTGATTGAGCGGTAAGTGATTGAGGCATGAGGAATGCAAACCGGGAAGGAATGTGATAGGCTGGGTAATTAGTGAGGGTGAAAAGGGGCGAACAAGAAGGAAAACCACGCCCAACCTGCATACCACGGAAGACAGACAGGGAAATGTAAAAAAAACAAGACGAGACGTGAGGAAAAGGGGAAAACACGGAGCACAAACAGGGATGGGGACTGAGAGCGTAACAGGTTCCTCAGTGTGTGACACTAACTGTCAAACATGGAGGAGGAAGCGTGATGGTCTGGGGCTCTTTTGCTGGATCCAGAGTCAGCGACTTGCACAGAGTAACTGGCATCCTGAACAAAAAGGGCTACCATGGCATTTTGCAGCGCCATGCAATACCTTCTGGTCTATGCCTAGTTGGTCAGGGGTTCATCCTACAGCAAGATAATGACCCGAAACGTACCTCCAGGCTATGACAGAACTACCTTAGAAGAAAAGAACAAGATGGTAGGCTTCAGATCATGGAATGGCCAGCAGTCTCCAGACTTAACCCTATTTACTTTGGCCTATTTTATACAATTTTCGCCTAGTTTTTACTAGTGTCAATTAAGTGCCAATATCTCAAAAACGATTCACTGCACATCCATGGTTGAAAGTTTCAATGAAAGAAGAGGCTTGTACCATTCAGAAATTTGCATCAGAATAAATTTATGTAAAAATGGTCACATACAGTTTATACATAATACACATAAAAAAACAAAAAAAAGTACAAAACGCCTTGTGTTTTTACAGTTTAGCACTGAATATTTCAACTTCAAAGTACTGGAGCAAGCCAGACTTCCTTACACTAGTGCACTGATATGTTGTCCACTTGGGTTTAGAATTTGGTAAAGATATCTACAGGCTTTCCTTATGCATTGGTATTTTTACCAAAACGGGGCCCCGGGTGTCCCGAAACGTTTCCAAACGTCGCCAAATATAAAACATGTGCATATCTTTCTGTCTAGGCATGTCAATCATCAGAAAACTTTATTTTTCTTTTAAAACATTTTTTGTAATACAGAATGTGAAGAAAATTAACCTACACATGTTTTGTGTTTATGTGTATGAGGGTATTCTCTTACAAAGCGTGCCCAAAAGTGCCCAAATACCTCTCCGAAAAGGATTACTTACCCTAATGTTATCCAACCAATCTGCTTTACATTTAAAATGGCACTGTACTTCAAAGTTAGATTTACCAGAGCCCCATAAGCCAGCAGAATAACAGGTTTATCTATAACAAGCCTTCAACTTGACTTTTTACAGCAAAAGTAATCAATTATACATCACTATTTGGCAAACCTGTCTGTTACCACCTCCTACGACAGAGGTGTTAGGTGGGGGAGGGGTGTCTTCACTGTCCTCCCTGAAAAAGACAGATTCAAGTACATTACTAAGTAGAATCACTAAAAAATGAGAACACAAATTATCTCAAAAAGACATATGGCAAGTATTACAATTAAGTGGAAAAAAAAAATTATTTTATAAAAAAAAAATATATATATATATACACACACACACACACATATATATATATATTATATATACGTATATACATTAAAAAATCTTACATCCACAGTACGTCTGATATTAGCTCCAACATAATTAGCAATCGTAGCTAACTAGGATTTATGAATTCGTTTGTCAGCTTGCACGAACTAAATTACATTATTATAATACTGTAATGTCTTGACTGAACCGTGAAATAAAGTACTGAGAATGGATGTCGTTTCATGCGTAAATTCAACAACTAGCCCTTGTGTTGGTTGCTGCACAAAGAAACTGCGAATGAACGCTAGAAAACAAACAAAGAGCAGGCGCTCCTTAGCCTGTGACGCCATAGAAGCTAACTAGCGAACTCCTGCGAGAATCCATTTATCACCAAACTAAAAATACTCTAGATAATAGCGCTCCATACTGTTGATAATTATGATGATAATAATAACAATAATAATAATAATAATAATAATTTGTATTATATATTTTTAAAAACACTTACATGTCCAGGCACGGGTCCATGCCAGAGTCATTGCTCTGCCAGAACACAGACTTCTTCGCCTCTGGGACACTTCTTCACCTCCAAAACCTGAGCAACCGTGAAATAAGCGCTCTTCTTTCCACCGTTGATTGCCACGTTCGCGTATAAATGTATAAAATAATCGTAAACTTTGAAGCAGCAAAGACATCACCAGCGCAATTGCATCATACAGCTGCCCGTGTCTGCGTACAGAGAAAGACTGGTCTGTGACGTTTTTTCAGCTCACAAAAAAAGCTACACATTGCTAAATACATCGGGATAGACTGAAAACGTAATTGTAACAGCAATCCAGCCCATCCCTTCCAGGATAAACTCAGTCAAAATGGCCACAGGCGTCATATGATGCTGTCGACAGTCAGGAGCGCACAGCCGATTGCCCTATGGGCTGTCTTTACGCGTGGATACAGCGCCGTTCACAGTCGCTTGAATATGACATATTTTGCTTCGTTTGAAAGGGCAGGAACCCCCGTAGAAGATAATCTACGTGTTTTACGTTAGATCATTCCTGTAGCAGTCTAGTAATGCTTTTACGCAACGGTAGTAACGTAGTACAAACGCAAAAGCGAAGGGTACGCACTGTGGAAATTGAGACTTTCCTGGATAATGGATAAATGGGTTACGAAAAAACGTTGAGGATTCTTCAGAAAAGGGTTATAACTGCATAACCAGGTATCGTATTTGGTTGCTTAAACATGTTTATCAAGAGAATTTGTAGAAAATAAAATGTATTTATACAAAACCGGAAGTATATCGGTTGTATGCATACTGAAGTGAGCACGGGAAAAAAACACCTAATGTTTATTTATACAACTTTTCAATAATATACAATTGTTCCTGAATCGGATCTTGATTTTTCAGCGTGTTGAAATGGTACCAAGAGCTTTTGTGATACGCATTTTATTGCCTGTGATTGCGGCGAGGTGAAGGCTGTAAACAAATAAAAAAAGTGGGTTGGGCTATTAGCACCCTGCTGCTTTATGGCTCTGTAGTGTAACCTGAGAGCTGATAAGCATATAAACGAATGTGTTCGCAGGCTGTGACTGTTTTTAACAATTTTGCGTCGAAAGTTCCGTGTTTTATTAACGTTATAATTTAGAATTTAAGAGAAATATGAACACTATAAAAAATTGGACCGCATGCGTCCCACCACTAGGGGGCCAAAGCCTATAGAGTTAAACCCCATCGAGCTGGTTTGAGATGAACTGGACAGAAGGGTGAAAGCAAAGCAACCTACAAGTGCAACACATTTGTGGGAACTTCTGCAACTGAACTTCTGTGTTGGGAAGAACTTTCCAAGCAATATTTGATTTCCATTGTAGAAAGAATGCCACGAGTGTGTTCGGCTGTTATATCTGCAAAAGGTGGCTACTTTGATGAGTCAAACATTTTGATAAAATTTTGCAAAACAATTCTATGATTTCTTTTTGATCTCCAATTTTTTATTTGTTGTATGCTTTAATTTCAGAGTACATTGAGACATTAAACTGCGTAAATTTCAATAAAAACTGGAAAAATGGAGGTGTTCTAAAAACCTTTGACCAGTAATGTATGCGTTCATAAAATACTACCCACAGTGAGAATTTGTCAAGCTTTTCACCTACTTTTTCACCTACCTTCTTGGGATTGTTTTTTTTTTTTTTTTTAAGTATATGCAAAAAGCCTTTAACCTGCATGAATTCTTTGGTGGTTACATAAAGTATGTACCTGGGAAACACTTCTCTCCTGTTTGTTCTCCTGTGAATGAATTTTCCAGTGGATATTGAAATGAGATTTTCTGGGGACACTTTTCGGGCTTTTCACCTGCATGAATTCCGTGCTGGCAATTTAAATGACAGATTTTTAAAAGCACTTCACACATTATGTACAAATGGAGGGATTCACCCCTAAATACATTTTCTGGTGGAAATTTGAATGAGATCTTTTTACATAACACATCCCACGCTGTAGGGGTGGGAATCGCCGAGTAACTCACGATACGATACTATCACAATATGTTGCCCACGATAACGATGGTATCACGATACAGCGATTCTCGATACATTGCAAGACAATTCATCTACAATACATCACGATATCTGTGTAACTGAAGAAGAAAAAAATACCACAAAAGGCAAAAAGCAGGAATTATGTATTTATTCACTGCATTGTGGTGTCAGTTTCACAGAATTTGACAACTGAGATGAAACGATGTATACCATATTTCAACGACAACATATTTCTATTTTTTATCTGCATTTATTTATTCATCCTCCTTTCTCTATTGTAAATTATCGTTCTTGGTGTAAATGTCTGTTTGTGAATTGTAGAGAAATCTGTACAGCAGCGAACATTTTAAAACTTTACAACAAAGTATAAACATATCCTTTCTGTAATTATTTGTCAACTGTTTAAAACATTCATTGAAATGATATGTTGTTCCATGAGCCGAGGCCATTTTTGTTATTTGACATTTAAAATTTGAATGACCACAATCTCTTCACATGCTAAGATGAAAAAACACAGGGCCAAGTTACATTAAATAATTTAGGAAAGTTTGGATAGCATTGCTTTGGAATAGAGCTAGTTTAATTAGTGTGAGCTACAGTAGGCAATATTGTTAGTTGTAACTTGGCCACATTTTGATATCAATACTTTTAAAGGGAGGCCTAGTTTTTGCAATTTCGAATTAAGGACTCACATTGCTTTGCAGGCTATGCATGAGTAACTTGGCATTTTTTTACGTTGAAAACATATTTTTTGGTGAGATAATAACCATAACATAAGTAGCCTAATGTATTTAAATAAGTTTTTTAAACGTACAAAAGAGTGTGTGTTTCTACACAGTAACAGCAACGTATTTTAGCCCTAAGTGCGATAATTGGTCGCTGTGGAAATGGACTGTACGGGACTTTGGCGAAATGTAACAAGATAAACTCTTCACGGTTAATCTGAAAACAGTTGTAGCTCAATATACTGGTAAGTACTTGCTTTCCTAAACATATTTATACGAAAGATTTTGGAGAAAGAAAATGAGGTATCTTCTAAACCGAAAGTGCATCAGGTACAAACATGCTTTTACTATGTTTTTTTCATATATTATTGTTTCTATACGTGAACATGATTTTCTTAGCGTGTATAAATGGTGCATTTTATGCATTTTACAGTCTGTGGCTGTGGCAAATCCTTTTAGAGCGCCTGCATGGTTTAATAAAAATATTGATATTTGGCGCCAGTGTATCGATAATGTATCGCAAGAAGAAGTATGACGATATATTCCAGCATCGATATTTTGTCCCACCCCTACTGTCGACATATCTAGGACTTTTCGCCATTATGAATTCTCTGGTGTTTAATGTAGATTTTGAAAAAAAAAACATTTTCCACACTGAGAACAGTCACTGAGCTTTTTGAATCATCTTGTGGGAATTTAAGGCACTTGTTTGTTAAAAATACTTCCCATACTAGATACATTTGTAGAGCTTTTCACCTGTAGGAATTCTCTGGTGGGATGATAATTATGTTTTCGATAAAAATACTCTGCACAGTTATAGGCCTGTTCATCTGTATGAGTTCTCAGATGTACAGATCCTGTTACGTATCTGTTACGGGACGAACCCAAGTGCAACGACCAGGAGACAGATTTCACAAAGGGGTGTTTTTAATAAATTAAGTGTTGGGGTAGTCCCAACACTGTACAGGAAAGGCAAACACAGAATGTACAGAGGTCTTGCGCCTGGAAGCCCGGGGCGGGCTGCTCCAAGCCGGAGCTGGACTGGAGGATCTGGAACGGACTGTTCCAAACCGGAACTGGACTGGACTGGAACTGGACCGGGTGGTCCACACGGGAATCTGGCTCAGGAACGGAATGTTCCGAACCGGAACTGGACTGGACTGGAACTGGACCGGGAGGTCCACACGGGAATCGGGTACTGGAACGGAATGTTCCAAACCGGAACTGGACTGGACTGGAACTGGAGGTCCACACAGGAATCCGTGTATGAAACGGAATGTTCCAAACCGGAACTGGACCTTGAGCGAGTAGTTTGTACAACTCACGCCTGGACTGGACTGGAACTGGCAGGGGAGCGACTCACTACGGCAGGGCAGGAACTGGACCGGACTGACTGCACCGGTACAGAGAAACAAAACAACAGAGGGGGGTTAGTGCAAGGGAAGGCACGGGAAAGACCGGGAGGTTCTCACGGAGGTGCCGGGTTTGGAAGTCAGGTGGTTTGATGTAGCACGGCAGGACAGAGTGATGTGGCGCAGCTGCGGTAGGTCCGTAAGTAGCTGACTGTCTCCAGAGCTCCAGGAGCCGGCGCCGAAGAACTGGGTGGTTTCTTCGGTCGGACAGGAACAACTGGAGGGTAGCCAGGTAACGAATCACCCCGGAGCCTACACGCGCTGGAGGTGGAGGTACCGCAACACACACAACGAACACGGGGAAAACGAACACTGCCACGGGAGAATGGGTGCAGGGTTAGATGGAGGAGAAGGGAAACAGGTTAGCTACACCAAATGACAGGAAATTGTGCGGGAGGTAAACTACCAATCCGTAGTTTTGCGAAGAACTTAAGCTGCACGGGAAACACATTCCACAACTAAGCGAATAGTTCACGCAGGGAGACCAGATAACGAGTCGAGCACTAACACCAAGTGACGATAGTTAACGAACTGGCGCCGACTGGCAGCCAGCCGAAAGACTATATAGTGAGCTAACTGACAGGACTAAATACGGTACAGGTGTGAACATAAACCGGGAGTGATTGCAAGACACCAGGTGAGGCAATGCATGCAACGAGGGGGAGGGAGTGAAAGGCGGAAGTAAGACAAAACAACCAGACGAACAAGACAGGGAAGGACACGCCTAGTCCGCAGCAGCGGGGAAAACACGGACAAAGGGATCCAACATGACACGGAGGGAAAACAGGAAAACACGGAAAACGGACAGGAAGGGAGCGGAACATTACAGTACCCCCCCCTCAACGTACGCCACCTGGCGTACCTGGCGGCCTGGTCTTGGATGGGAAGCGACTGTGGAAATCCTGGATCAGTGATTGATCCAGGATGAGGCCCCTGTGGAGCCATGACCGCTCCTCAGGACCATACCCCTCCCAGTCCACGAGGTATTGGAAACCCCGACCCTTACGGCGGATGTCGATGATGCGGTCCACCGTGTAGGCCGGGGCGTTGTTGATGACCCGGACAGGTGGAGGAGGGAGGGTAGGGGCACTGAGGGGGCTGGAGGCGACAGGCTTAATTTGGGAAACATGAAAAACGGGGTAAACTTTGAGGGAGGCAGGGAGGGAGAGTTTGACGGAAACTGGGTTGACAAGACATACAACAGGGAAGGGACCAATGAACCGGGGCCGAAGTTTTTTAGAGGAGGAGGGAAGGGAAATGTTGGACGTGGACAGCCAGACCTGCTGACCGGCCCTGTACTTGGGGGCTGCGGTCCTGTGCAGGTCCGCCAGACGCTGTGACCGGGAATTGGAACGTAGGAGTGCGGTGCGTGCAAGCCTCCAAATGCGCTTGCATTTGAGGATGTGGGCTTTGACAGAGGGGACTGCTACCTCGGCCTCCTGGACCGACAGGAGAGGGGGTTGGTACCCTAACGAGCACTCGAAAGGGGATAACCCGGTGGAGGTACTCTTAAGGGAGTTGTGAGAGTACTCCACCCAGGGGAGGAAACGGCTCCAGGAGGCGGGATTGCGAGCCGTGACGCACCGCAGGGCGGCCCCCAGGTCCTGGTTCGCCCTCTCTGCCTGGCCGTTCGACTGGGGATGGAAGCCAGACGACAGACTGGCCGAGGCCCCCAGGGCTACACAGAACGCCTTCCAGACCTGGGAGGAGAATTGGGGCCCACGATCCGACACAATATCGGATGGGATCCCGTGCAGCCTGACCACATGTACCACCAGGAGCTCCGCCGTTTCGAGGGCGGACGGGAGCTTGGGGAGGGGAATGAAGTGAACCGCCTTGGAGAACCGATCCACAATTGTCAGAATGACAGAGTTGCCCTCTGACAACGGCAGACCGGTTACAAAATCCACCCCAATGTGGCTCCAAGGACGGCCCGGGACAGGGAGGGGAAGGAGACGACCAGAGGGAGGCTGGTGGGAAGCCTTGCTCCTGGCGCATACTGGGCAGGCCAGGACAAAAGCACGGGTATCCTCCTTGAGGGTGGGCCACCAAAAGCTCCTCCTGACGAGGGTGGTCGTTCTGGCAACACCTGGGTGACACGCCAGGCAGGAGGCGTGAACCCACTCAAGGACCTGGGAGCGGACGGAGTCGGGAACAAACAGGGAGGGGTTAGGGTTATTACGGGGGTCAGGGTGGGAAGTCTGGGCGGACCTCACGATCTCCTCAATCCTCCAGGAGACCGCAGCCACCATACAGGACGCTGGAAGAATGGGTTCGGGGTCAGCAGGACTGGAGGGAAGGGAAAACACACGGGATAAGGCATCCGCCTTAATATTGCGGGAACCGGGGCGATAGGATAACGAAAAATTGAACCGGGCAAAGAAAAGTGACCACCTAGCCTGTCTAGCATTCAGCCTCTTAGCAGACCTTAAATAAATTAAATTTTGGTGGTCAGTTAAAACAACAAAGGGGGTACCTGCCCCCTCCAGCCAGTGGCGCCACTCCTCAAGAGCCAGCTTAATGGCAAGAAGCTCCCGATCCCCGACATCATAATTTCGCTCAGCGGAGGACAGCCTCCGGGAGAAAAAGGCACAGGGATGGAGTTTGTTGTCCAAGGCGGCACGTTGGGACAGAATGGCCCCCACGCCGGTGTCGGAGGCATCCACCTCAATCGTAAATTGGCGGGAGGGATCAGGGTGGCAAAGAATAGGGGCTGAGGAAAACCGTGTTTTGAGCTGTTCAAAAGCACGCTGGGCTTCGGAGTTCCAACAGAAAGAAAAAGCAGTGGAGGTAAGTTTGGTAAGGGGGGCAGCAATGACACTGTAATTACGGATAAAACGACGATAGAAATTAGCAAAACCAAGGAATTGTTGTAGGTGCTTACGAGAGGTGGGTTGGGGCCATTCCGTCACCGCCTTGACTTTGACCGGATCCGCCCGGATACTGCCCTCCTCAATAATGAAGCCGAGGAACGGGACTGAAGAGACGTGGAAGGAGCACTTCTCCGCCTTGACGAAGAGCTGGTTCTCGAGGAGCCGCTGGAGAACCTCCCGGACATGGAGAATGTGCTCCTGAGGGGACTTAGAAAAAATCAAAATGTCGTCAATGTAAACAAAAACAGTCTTACCCAATAGGTCTCGCAGTACGTCATTCACCATGCCCTGGAAGACTGCCGGGGCGTTAGTAAGGCCGAAAGGGACCACCAGGTACTCATAGTGGCCCAACGGGGTATTGAAGGCAGTCTTCCACTCATCCCCCTCCCGTATGCGCACCAAGTGGTACGCATTACGGAGGTCGAGCTTGGTAAAAATGACGGCCTGCGAGAGGGGTTCAAAAGCAGTGTTAATGAGGGGGAGAGGATATTTGTTGCGGATGGTGATGGAATTGAGTCCCCGGTAGTCGATGCAGGGCCGTAGTGAGCCGTCCTTTTTCCCTACAAAAAAGAACCCAGCACCAACCGGAGAAGAGGAGGGACGGATGATGCCCGAGGCGAGGGACTCATGGATATACTCCTCCATGGCGAGTTTCTCTGGTCCCGACAGACTGTAGAGACGGCCGGACGGAAGTTTGGCTCCCGCCAGCAGATCAATACAACAATCGTAAGGGCGGTGAGGAGGTAGGGACAGAGCACGTGATTTCGAAAAGGTGCGACCGAGGTCGTGATATTGCTTGGGAACGGTGGACATATCGGGTTCGGGTAGGTTGGTGCTGGGATTCTTGGACCCCGGAGGGGGAAGAGCGGAGCGGAGACAGCTAGCCAGGCAGTGGCCACTCCACGCCAGGATGCGTCCGCCCTGCCAGTCGATGTGCGGGTTATGGAGACGGAGCCAGGTCTGCCCTAAAACTATGGCTGATTGTTTAGAATTGATGAGGAGGAGTTGAATGCTCTCCCGATGATTGCCGGAAAGGACGAGCTGTAAGGGAACGGTGGAGTGGGTCACTAACCCCAGACTCCGACCGTCTAAGGCGAAGGCAGTAATGGGAGAGGGTAGAAGCTCCGTGGGGATGCCGGCCCTCTGGGCGAAGGTGGTGTCCATGAAGTTGGCGTCGGCTCCAGAGTCGATGAGGGCCGACGAGACTTCGGACTTGTCCCTCCACAGGAGAGTGGCCTTGAAAACCAGGCGATTCTGGGCTGCATGGCAGGGTATGATAGGGCTCGTCAGTACGCCCAGTTTAACTGGCGAGCCTATTCTTTTGGGCGGATGGGACATGAGGCGATCTGGTGGCCAGGTTTGCCACAATAGAAGCAAGACCTGGATCGCAGGCGACGTTGGCGCTCTGCAGAGTTGACCGCAACTCTGCCCAGTTGCATGGGCTCCTCTTCGGAGACCCCAGACGCCGCCCTGGATCCAGAAGCAGAAGGGTGAGAGCGTATGTGAGGAAGGTGACCGGGATTCCCCCCACGCTCACGGGCCCGGATACGAAGACGGTTGTCGACTGCTATGGCCAGGCTAATCAGGCTATTGAGGGAGGTGGATTCCTCACGGGTGGCTAGTTGGTCTTTAAGCTCCTCGCTGAGTGCCTGGCGGAAAGCCCCCTGAAGGGCGGTGTCGTTCCATCCGGACTCCGCGGCGAGGGTACGAAATTGGATGGCCATCTCCGCGACGCTACGACTCCCTTGACGGACCTGAAGTAGGCGCTGAGTTGCATCTCGCCCACAGGTAGGGTGGTCAAACACGCGCCGCATCTCGGCGGTGAAGGCAGCGAAGTTGTTGCAGAGCGCGGCTTGGCTATCCCAGATGGATGTAGCCCACTCCAGGGCACCTCCTCCCAGGCTGCTCATAATGAACGCGATCTTACATGGGTCGGAGGCGAAGGAGGAGGGCTGCATCCGGAAGACAATGTCGCATTTCATAAGAAATTCGCGACATTTCCCCAATTCCCCGCGGAATAACTCAGGATGTTGTACGCGAGGCTCACGATATGAAGTGGACACAGGAGGGTCCGCCGGAGGATCCGGTACGGGCGGTGTAGAGCCCAATGGAATACGCGGAAGCGGCTGGTGAAGAGACAGCTGCGTCACTTGTTCCGTGATGCCCCTCAGTACTTCCAACACGTCGTCCAAACGACGGCCCTGTTGGTCGCTGACCGCAGTTTGGCAGGAGAAGGCGTGCCGAATCTGCTCCAGGTCGGCTGGGTCCATGTTTTTGGCCAGTTCGTTCTGTTACGTATCTGTTACGGGACGAACCCAAGTGCAACGACCAGGAGACAGATTTCACAAAGGGGTGTTTTTAATAAATTAAGTGTTGGGGTAGTCCCAACACTGTACAGGAAAGGCAAACACAGAATGTACAGAGGTCTTGCGCCTGGAAGCCCGGGGCGGGCTGCTCCAAGCCGGAGCTGGACTGGAGGATCTGGAACGGACTGTTCCAAACCGGAACTGGACTGGACTGGAACTGGACCGGGTGGTCCACACGGGAATCTGGCTCAGGAACGGAATGTTCCGAACCGGAACTGGACTGGACTGGAACTGGACCGGGAGGTCCACACGGGAATCGGGTACTGGAACGGAATGTTCCAAACCGGAACTGGACTGGACTGGAACTGGAGGTCCACACAGGAATCCGTGTATGAAACGGAATGTTCCAAACCGGAACTGGACCTTGAGCGAGTAGTTTGTACAACTCACGCCTGGACTGGACTGGAACTGGCAGGGGAGCGACTCACTACGGCAGGGCAGGAACTGGACCGGACTGACTGCACCGGTACAGAGAAACAAAACAACAGAGGGGGGTTAGTGCAAGGGAAGGCACGGGAAAGACCGGGAGGTTCTCACGGAGGTGCCGGGTTTGGAAGTCAGGTGGTTTGATGTAGCACGGCAGGACAGAGTGATGTGGCGCAGCTGCGGTAGGTCCGTAAGTAGCTGACTGTCTCCAGAGCTCCAGGAGCCGGCGCCGAAGAACTGGGTGGTTTCTTCGGTCGGACAGGAACAACTGGAGGGTAGCCAGGTAACGAATCACCCCGGAGCCTACACGCGCTGGAGGTGGAGGTACCGCAACACACACAACGAACACGGGGAAAACGAACACTGCCACGGGAGAATGGGTGCAGGGTTAGATGGAGGAGAAGGGAAACAGGTTAGCTACACCAAATGACAGGAAATTGTGCGGGAGGTAAACTACCAATCCGTAGTTTTGCGAAGAACTTAAGCTGCACGGGAAACACATTCCACAACTAAGCGAATAGTTCACGCAGGGAGACCAGATAACGAGTCGAGCACTAACACCAAGTGACGATAGTTAACGAACTGGCGCCGACTGGCAGCCAGCCGAAAGACTATATAGTGAGCTAACTGACAGGACTAAATACGGTACAGGTGTGAACATAAACCGGGAGTGATTGCAAGACACCAGGTGAGGCAATGCATGCAACGAGGGGGAGGGAGTGAAAGGCGGAAGTAAGACAAAACAACCAGACGAACAAGACAGGGAAGGACACGCCTAGTCCGCAGCAGCGGGGAAAACACGGACAAAGGGATCCAACATGACACGGAGGGAAAACAGGAAAACACGGAAAACGGACAGGAAGGGAGCGGAACATTACAGATCCTTTCCAAAAAATTAGAATATCATGGATAAGTTTTTTTTTTTTCCATAATTCCATTCAAAAAGTGAAACTTTCAGACTATAGATTCATTACACACAAAGTGAAATATTTCTAGCCTTTATTTAGTAAGTGTGTCGAAAATCAGCATTTACTTCAGTTATTTCAGAGAATGAATGTTTTAGACTGAGTATCACACTATCATCTAATTTACTCAAAGCACCTGCAAAGTTTATCTCAGTTTGATTCAGTATGGGGAAGACTGCAGACTTGACAATTGGCCAGAAGACCATCATTGACACCCTCCAGAAGATGGGTAAGCCAGTTTAGTGGAAGGGGAAAATGTGGCAGGAGAAGGTGCACAAGCAAAAGAGATGACCGTAGGCTTCAGCGGATTGTCAAGCAAAGACGATTCCAAAATTTGGCGGAGATGCAGGGGGAGTGGACTGAGGCTGGAGTCAGTGCTTCAAAAACCACCACGTACAGACGTATCCGGGACATGGGCTACAACTGTCGGATTCCTCGAGTCAAGCCACTCCACTTATTCTCTGAAATAACTGAAGTAAATGCTGATTTTCGACACACTATTCTAATTTCTTGAAATACTGTTTTGGGGGTTTTCTGGAGCTGTAAGCCAAAATTATGAAAAATGAAACAAATAAAGGCTAGAAATATTTCACTTTGTGTGTAATGAATCTATAATCTATGAAAGTTTCACTTTTTGAATGGAATTATGGAAAAAAAACTACTTTTCCATGATATTCTAATTTTTTGGAAAGGATCTGTATATCTGAAAAATACTTTGTATGAAAACACTTCCCACCCTGCGAAATATGGGGCTCTTCATCGACAAGAACATGCTGATTATTATTTAAATTAGATTTTGTATTAAAAACCTTTCCAAAATGTCAAATTTTGTAGGAAACCACTTTCCACACCAAGTACATTTATCTGGCTTATCACCTGCATGAATTATTCGGTGGCTATTTAAATGAGATATGTTGTTAAAACACTTCCCAGATTGAGTACATTTGTAGGACTGTTCACCTATATGAATTCTGATGTGTGCATTTGAATCAGATTTTCATTTAAAGGGTAAGCACCAGATAATGGACAACTTTTACATTTACTAACTAGACTGGTATTTATATAGACTGAAGTTACACGTTAACTTTTCAGAGTGCTGCATCTTTCCTCCGTATCAAGAGCTGTTTTAACCGTCCCGCGTAAGGTAGTGTCGTTTTTAAGCGTACTGGCCGCAGTTTGCGTGATTTTAATTAGACCTCGTTGAACGCTGATCACATTATTTGCATTGCTAGTTTGTGTTTGTTCCGCGATTGGCTGTTAGATTGTTAGATTGAACGCTGATCATATTATTTGCATTGCTAGTTTGTGTTTGTTCCGCGATTGGCTTGTTTGTTAGATTGTTAGATTGACTAGGCTGTTAGTTTTGCGTTATTGTGCTTTTTAATTGGTAGTACTTATTTATCCGTGCTTGCGAAGTGTCTCACACAGCTGTTAACCACTTGCAATCAGCTGTGTGCATTTAAAAAGACATCTGGAAGAGCTCCGTCCCAGTTTATGTGTGTTCTCCCTATCCCTGTCTGCTCTCTTCCTTTTAGAACCCGCTTCCAACGATGTGGCCCTCCACGGCGACGCAACCCGTCCAACCTCCGCTACCCCTCGCTGACTCCCTGCGAGAACTTCACCGTCGCAGGGGGGCTCTGGAACTGCCAGTCTGCCACACGGAAAGCAGACTTCATCTCTGGCTATGCCTCCTTCCTGTCCCTCCAGTTTCTCGCCCTCACCGAAACCTGGATCACACCGGACAACACGGCAACTCCCGCTGCCCTCTCCTCCTCCTTCTCTCACACCCCCCAGCCGTCTGGTCGCAGAGGTGGTACTGGTTTGCAACTCTCCCCCTCATGGTCATTCTCTGTTCTCCCCCTCTCTGATATATCTATTACTAGTTTTGAATACCACTCTGTGTTAATCAACCACCCTATTAACCTGTACATTATAGTTGTTTATCGCCCTCCAGGTCCCCTGGGGTGCTTCCTCGATGAGCTCAACACCCTGCTCAGCTCCTTCCCAGAGGACGGCACCCCGCTGATCCTCCTGGGAGACTTCAACATCCATCTAGATGCCTCCCAATCTGCAGCCTTCCTACCACTTCTCCGCTCCTTTGACCTCACCCTCCAACCCTCCCCCCCAACCCACAAGGCTGGCAACCTCCTAGACCTAGTCTTCCAGAGGAACAGCCCCTGCTCTGATCTCACTGTTACCCCTCTCCATACCTCTGATCACTTCATTTCTTTCTCTCTTCCTCTTGTTCCACACCGCCCCCCCCCCCCCCCCTCCCCCCCACCCCCACTGTCTCTGTCCGCCTAAACCTCTGCTCCCTCTCACCCTCCTCACTTGCTCCCTGTGTCACTGCTTCCCTCCCCCCTCTCAAATCCTTCTCTCAACTCCCCATCGACTCTGCATCCGACACCCTGCTCACAGCTCTCTCCACATCACTTAACTCTCTCTGCCCTCTTGTCTCTAGGCCCACACGCCCATCTCCTCCCTGCCCGTGGATGTCCGATGCCCTGCGCACCTCCAGGGCCGGTCTTCGCACAGCAGAGAGGATGTGGAGGAAATCCAGAGATGCATCAGACCTCTCCTCCTTCCAAGTCTCTCCTAGCGGCGTTCTCTACCGCTGCCAAGGTAACTTACTATCACACTAAAATTCACAAATAGTTCTAACCCCCGTCAATTGTTCTCCATGGGGGACATGGCAAACACCTTCTCGTGGTGTCCCCTGTCAGTAACTTATGACTGCCAATCGTAATTGTAAGCAAAACAGAGTTTGCCAATTAAGGGCCCTCACCCGGGCTGGTCCTCGGCTGCAGTCGGGGAGGAGAGCCGGTGGTGTTTGCTCCGCTGGCCTCCAACCCAGAATACTGCAGCTGAACACCGAAGGGCTCACCTCCAGCAAGATCAGCGTCATCAAGCAGCTGGCCTATACCACCAAGGCCCTCGTCATCCTCCTCCAGGAGACCCAATGCGTTTCAGCAAACAAGCTAGTATTACCAAATTTCACACTAGCTGGGTCTATCCTAAGCAGGAAACACGGCCTTGCCACGTTTGTCCATGAAAGGTTGAGCTGGACTCTCGCCGATCCAATCTCCGGCTGACTCGGAGATTGAGTGGTTGTGCGTGGACGTTGCCGGTTTTAAAATTGTAAACGTCTACAAGCCTCCCCCCTCGCGATTCACGTGTTCCCCCACCCCTGTCTCTATGCTGGCGACTTTAACTGTCAGCATGAAGACTGGGGGTACAATACCAACACACTCAACAGAGAGAACCTGGCTGCTTGGGCAGCTAACAACTGCCTGGCCCTGTTATACGATCCAAAGGGCGCAGCCAGCTTTCTCTCCGGTCGCTGGAACACTGGGACGAATCCAGACGTGGCATTTGCGAGTGTTGGTGCAGACAACCGGCTCCCTGACAGACGTGTGCTCGGAAAGTTCCCGCGGTCCCAACATCGACCATCGCTGATAACCGTGCCTAAACTCGTGGACTCTATCCCGAGTGAGCCGGTGAAGCGATGGAATTTCCGTAAGGCCAATTGGAAACGCTTCCGCCTCCTCACTAACAAATCCACGTGGCGTCTTCCATCGCCTAATACCAACAACGTGGATGAGGCATACCGGGACTTCTGCGGCATGTTAGTGAAAGCGGCCAAGAAATCCATCCCACGCAGACGTCGCAATAGCTACAAACCGTGCTGGGATGCGGAGTGCGAGAACCTCTACCGCGTTTTCCTTCGGGCTCCTGCCGGAACCGAGTCAAACAGGGCTGTTACAGCCCTGTTGTCAAGACTTGGCCGGAGGAGACAAGAGCGCTGGGAGGAGGCTGTCAATTCCATCGACTTCTCGCACTCCAGCCGCAAGGCATGGAGTATCCTGAACAACCTCACTGGCAGGTCAAGACACTCCCCTCGTCACTGCCCCATTTCTGCAAATAAAATCGCATCACAATTTGTGACAAATGGGTTATACGAGGGTAAAGACCGCGAGTCATCACGACTCGTGGCAAAAGAAGTGTCTGACCTCTGGAGGGCCCCAACATCTAGCAGCGATAACATCTCTGGTGAATTCACACCGGAGGAGTTCGCTGCCGCCCTCCAGCACCTAAAGCCAGTAAAAGCTCCGGGCCCTGATTCCATCTGCCCGGAGCTTATACTCCATGCCGCACCTGCCCTGAAGTCCTGGTTAAGAGCTTTCCTCTCTTCCTGCTTGCGCCAACTCAAGATCCCCAAAATCTGGAGAAGAGCCCTAGTTGTCGCGATCCCTAAGCCGAATAAGCCTGAAGGGGATCCTAAGAGCTACCGTCCCATCTCCTTGCTCTGCATCTTATCTACGCCCGCGTCGAACCGATCGTCAACCCACTGCTCCCTCAGGAGCAGGCCGGGTTCCGACGCGGGAGATCGACCGTAGACTAAGTCACTTTGATGACTCAAGACATCGAGGACAGTTTTTCGTTCAAGAAGAAGGCCGGAGCCGTTTTTGTCGATCTGACGGCTGCCTATGATACCGTATGGCACCGCGGCCTCACCTGCAAGCTGCTCCGCCTGCTGCCGGACAGGCACATGGTCAGTATGATCCTGGAGCTTGTCCGAAATCGCAGCTTTAACCTCAACACCGGGAGCGGACAGCGAAACAGGTTACGACGCCTCAAGAACGGCGTCCCCCAGGGATCTGTCCTGGCCCCCCTCCTCTATAATATCTACACTTATGACTTGCCTGATACAGTCTCGCGGAAGTATGCCTATGCGGATGACCTCGCGTTGGTGTACTCCGCTGGAGACTGCCAGTCATTGGAGGGGACTTTGAGTCAGGACATGCAGACACTAGTGGCATACCTCTGGAAATGGAGGTTGAAGCTCAGCGAGGCAAAGACGGTGTCGGCGGCCTTCCATCTTAACAACAGGGAGGCTAAACGTGAGCTCCGAATATATATTGGCGGAACACCCCTGCCATGCTGCGCTGAGCCAACTTACCTCGGTGTGACATTGGACAGGTCGCTCACGTTTCGCCGACACCTTGAGTCACTGCGCAAGAAGTTAACATCTCGTGTGGCATTGATGAGGCGACTAGTCGGGTCAGGCTGGGGCGCCGACGCAAGAACATTGCGTACGGCAGCCCTGGCCCTTGTTTACTCGACTAGTGAGTACTGCGCACTGGTGTCGCAGTGCCCACACTCGCCTCATCTATACGCCCATCAACGAAGCCTTGCGCATCGTGACAGGATGCCTGCGTCCCACTCCCGTGGACAATCTTCCCATTCTTGCAGGCATCCAGCCCGCTGGGCTTTGCCGCGCGGGAGCCACAGCATGTCTCGCGTGCCGGGCCGTGGAGCCAAACCATCTGCTCCACGAAAGGCTCGCTGTAATTGCTGAGCCTCCCCGGCGCCTTAAGTCGAGACACCCATTTGTGCCTGCCGCACAGGAATTCCTGCAGCAATGCAGTGATCTTAACATCAGTGTGGCACGGTGAGCGGATTACATCTGGAGCACGGAGTGGGAGAAGAACACCTCTAGACTCTGTGACTTCATCCCAGACATCGGTTTTCCCCCTATTGGGGTGGACCTGCCTAGACTGGCGTGGGTGAGGCTTAACCGCCTCCGGACCGGCGTTGGGTGCTTCCGCTCATTGATGCACAGATGTGGCTTGGCTTCTTGCGATGTGGCGCAGAGGAACAAACCGCAGACTATGTCATCCTGGACTGCCCGATTTATCGGGCACCCAATGGGATGCATAGTCTGTCGGTTCTGGATGACGACACGGTGACGTGGCTACTGGAGGTGTGCCCCGAAATATAGTCCGGGTGAACCCCCCCTAGGCTCGGGGTGGTAAAAGGATAGCCCCTCGGCCCCGAGCCTGTGGATGTGGAACGATGAAGATCCTACCCAAACGCAGAAGAAGAATTGTTCTCCATCTTCTCCTCCTTCCTCAGCAAATCCCCTCCTGCTCCTCAATCCTCGTTCACTGCCGACGACTTCGCAGATTTCTTTGATGAGAAGATCGCAGACATCCGCAGCTCCTTCAGCCCCTCTCTCTATGCCCCACCCCCTGTTTCCCCACTCCCCCTCCCCTCACGGACACTGTTTTCCACTCTCCTCCTCTCTCTACCCCTTCCGTGTCCCACCCCTGCTTCTCCACCTTTTCTCCCGTCTGATACCGATGTATCCCACCTCCTACTCTCCCATCGCCCCACTACCTGTGCCCTCGACCCTATCCCTTCATCTCTCCTCCAGGCAATCACCCCAGATATCCTCCTGTTTGTGACCTCTCTGGTGAACTCCTCCCTGACCTCTGGCTGCTTCCCCTCATCCTTCAAGAGAGCCCACATCACCCCGATCCTGAAAAAAACCATTCTGGACCCCTCCAACATTCTTCCTTTTCTTTCCAAAACTATTGAACGTGCTGTTTCTAACCAACTGTCTTCTTTCCTTTCCCAGAACAACCTACTAGACCCCCACCAGTCCGGCTTCAGACCTGGCCACTCAACGGAGACCGCACTCCTCTCTGTTAGCGAGATGCTTCACGCAGCTCGGACAGCCTCCCTCTCCTCTGTGCTAATACTCCTAGACCTCTCTGCCGCCTTCGACACCGTAGATCACTCCATCCTCCTGTCGTCCCTGTCTGCAGCGGGGATCGGCGGCTCGGCCCTGGCCTGGATTGAGTCCTACCTCTCGGAGCGCTCCTCCCAGGTTGTGTAACCCGGGCGTGCAGGTTCTTCCTGTACAACATCAGGAGAATCCGCCCCTTCCTCACCACCCACTCAACCCAGCTCCTGGTCCAACCGATGGTGCTGTCCCACCTGGACTACTGCAACTCTCTCCTGGCTGGCCTGCCAGCATCGGCCATTAGACCCCTTCAGCTTATCCAGAACGCAGCAGCGCGCCTGGTCTTCAACCTCCCCCGACACTCCCATGTCACCCCCCTGCTCATTGATCTCCACTGGCTACCTGTGATGGCTCGCATCAAATTCAAAACATTGGTGCTCGCCTTCCAGGCAGTCCGAGGATCAGCCCCTCCATACCTCTAAAAGCTCATCAGACCCTACACACCTATCAGATCCATGCGTTCCGCCTCCTCAGGACGACTGGTACCCCCCCCCCCCCACTTCATACTAGCACCCGGTCTCGACGTCTGTCTGTCCTGGCCCCACGGTGGTGGAATGAGCTCCCCGTGGAGGTCAGAACAACAGAAAGTCTGACCACCTTCAAGCGCAGATTGAAGACTCACCTCTTCAAGCTGCACCTCTCTCAACTCCTCCCTACCTCCTTGTGACCTCCCTTGATTGTGTTTTTCTGAATCCTTGTTTAAGTGGTTCAAGCTGCTAGTTTAATACTTAAGGTTACTTATTAGCTTACTGTTGTACACGCCAATGATTGATATCGTGTGGTCCCCCCCGCCCCCCCCAAAAAAAAAAAAAAAAATCATACTGACTGCGCCTGGTGTTTGAAATCGTATTTACCTTTTAGGGCTGTTTTAACGCACTTGTTGCAAGTTGGAAAATGCACTAATGTACGGCGCTCTGGATAAGAGCGTCTGCCAAATAACTAAAATGTAAAATGTAAATGTATTTAGACAACAATATCAAATTCTTTTTTTATATAACTACATGGAAATTATATAAAATTAGCGAAGTTTGAAAAAACCATTGAAAAATCCGCTGACAATAGAATCATAGATGTATGACATCATACGTGGAGGTGCAAATATTTCCCTATTGTACATACAATGTGTACAATATTGGTCTGTAAATGTAAATTGTACATTTAATTGTACAAGGGGGGGGGGTTAGGGTTAGTGTCTACCTGGGTGGGGGGGGGGGGGTTAGGGTTAGTGTCTACCTGGGGCGGGGGTTAGGGTTAGTGTCTACCTGGGGGGTTAGGGTCAGTGTCTACCTGGGGGGGGGGGGTTAATGTCTACCTGGGGGGGGGGCGAGCTGGTTTTAGCGCCTATCGGTATACAACAATTACAGACACCCACAAATCAGACAGTTCTGAGGAGGAAGAGGAATTTCAGTTTTTTGAGCAGGGACAAGAAGATCTGGACGATCAGGCTGGTATAACGTTAGCTAGTTGTGTTAGCTAACTATTTCTGTGAGAAAAGTTGAAAACTGTCTCTGTGCATTGGTATGGTTAGACACTAAAGATTTTTCCCCACTGGCCACCTGATGGCCCACACACATCCCAGCTAGAAAAATTGACTCGGCCCACATCTGGCCCGATTCCGGCATGCTGGAACAAAAAGACTCTGCCCGATTTTGGCATGCGGAATCGGCGGAGTGTCGGTCGTGAGGTACGGCCCGAGTCCGGGCCGAGTGTCCTGGCCCAAGTCCGGCAACCGTAATTAAACCGGAATTTGCGGAATCCGCCCGGATTTCAGCCAGAAGTAATCCACAATCGGCCCGATTTTGGGCCAGGTTAGTCTTATTTTGTTAATTTACCACTGCTCTTTACCCATCCCATCCTCCCTGCTATTGCTCTTTATTTTTAAATTACCTTTAATTTACACAACAATAATGTGGTGCTTAATCAAAGTCCAATACAATGCAGCAACAACAACTACATTAATAATAAAAATAAATTAATAAAAGGCGGGCTCGCTACATCCCTTTGTTCTCACTGATGGCCTATTACCTCCATCCCTCATAGTGCACAAAGCGATAATGGCCGAAGCCCAGGTAGGCAGGCTACCTTATCAGAGTAATGCCTAGATGAGTGGCTCATTTAATTAATTACATGGCTCCCTTTTGAAAATAAATTAATTCTTACACGGAATGTAACCTTGCTGTACCAGATGTTATTCGGAATTGTAAACCGCATAGGCTAAAACCATAGCCTATTGCTGCGAATGCCTAAAATGATTTCCCTCTTGAAAAATAAAACAACTGATTTTAATCAATTCAAACATTTTTATTTGGATAAATCACATAATTACAAAGGATGAACAAGCAAAGGAATTAGGTTAGGCTACATCATTTGCAATACACTACATTATTAGGCTACAAAGGAATTAGGCTACATCATTTGCAACAGACTTTTTTCAGACGCTATCTATTTTCAGAAAAAAAACTTTCCAAAGTGCGCTGCAGTGGTCCAAACACAATCAGGTACCTTATCAGAATAAAACCTAGATGAATGGCTCTTTTGATAAATTACTCTAGGAAAATAAAACACATTTTAATGAATTTAAATATTTTTTATTATGGGTATATAAAATAACAGTTTATATAACGTTACATGATCACTGTCTCGGGACGCTAATGCGGTCATTATGCAAACTCAGTCAATACGCTCCCGGAGGAGAGAAGGAGCGATTCACACTTGGGTACCAACGCCAAATGCCGTTGAACGTGGCGGTTATAGGGGGTCTTTGAGGTTAAAAAAAAATCAAGAAACTCATCTAACTCATAATTTTAGGATTACAACAGCGTCGGTAGGCTATTTGCAGTATAACTATTTAGGAAAAGTCAGGGCAGGACAGAAACATTCTATAAACACGGATTAAATCATTCTAAATTTAAAATCACAACGCCAATTGGCATCGGCCTTCACGGTTCTAGTTTTAAAAATTAAGAAAAATATATCTTTAAACATATAGTAGGCTAATTGCAATATATGAAATGGAGTAGACAAAACCAGAGTACACAAATGTTTGAGAGTAAATAACTGGGGATTATTAGCAGGTAAGTTATTTTACACAACATTCATAAATACATTAATTTGAAAAACAAAATAGGCGTAGACATAAATGTTGGTGGAGCAGAATGTCTAGTAGGCCTCTGTGAAACTAGGCTGATGTACCTTAGTCACCACAGAAGAATAGGATGTCCAGAGGTCCTAGTGAGAAAAGAGTGGAATAAGAGAATAAGAATTAATTTAGCAGAAAAGCCATTATCCTATTGTCATTATCACAAAATAATAAACTAATAATAATAATACTAATAAATTATAAACTAGGTTGAACCAAAAGAGAAAGTAAATACTAACAGGGGTGTCAATATTAACAAGATAATTCTGGTGATTGACTTCAAAAGCAAGACAATGGTGCACAGTGTGTGTTGCATTTCTGTCTCTCTTCTTACTGTGCAGACATTGTGGAGCTAGCAGTCTACCCTGAAAGACAGTTTTATTTAAATTAACTTTATACTACATGTAAAATAACAACAAAAAGAACATATTAGTTCAGCATCTGAAAAGATAGCCTAGTTATAGCAATGAAAATGAAAGGATTGAAACAAGCTAGTTAAAACTATTGTTGCTTAAACAGCATGTAGTGTTGTTTAACTGCTAATACATTCATGCACACTAACATGGAAGACAGTCAAATTGTTAGATTAAAGACAATTTGTAAAGATATCAATCGACAACCTTAATGTGGTAAAGTGAGTTATTACACGTTATGGCCAGTAGGTGTCAGTAGGGCCAAATAAGACATCCCTATGCCAAGGCAAAGGCGAAGGGAGGTGTTGATAGTTGTTCTAAATTACTAACATTATAAAAATTATTTTTGTTCTCTCATGCGCCAGATAAAGAGTAGGCTATGTATGTTGTTCGCTGCCTTGCAACATAGTTCTTATTAAAGAGCTAAAAGTAGATACACTTCCATACACTTCTTGCCTCATTTATTTTGATTTGTAAGACACATTCAATCTAACTGCACTTGGTTACCCCTAGCTTGGAGCATATTATCCACCACCAATGAAAGCATTCGATTCCAAGTGTATTTTGATTAGTAGCTAGTTCTTGTTCCAACATTAACACAGACAGATGTAGCAATCAACGGAGGTACGGTACAATTGTAAGAACGAAAAATAACTGCATATACCATTAATATCTGCAAGGACAAATTTTCCAGGACAAAACACTGTTGGTTCAAAAAGCACAGGCTACCCTACCTGCATTGATGTTTACACCAGCAACCAATTACAATTTATTAGTTTATTGCCAAAAATAGTAGGCTACATAGGCTTATCCTAATTGACATTCAGAAGCTACATTTTGCGGTATTTTCAATTTACGGACGCAGTAGGCTACGCGTGGTCCTGAGCAGGTGTACATTTTGTTCGTACGTACGTACAATGACTATTAGATCACCTAAAGAGCCATTAAATCAGATCTAAGCATCTGGTAAGATCTCTTTTAGCTTTTTTTAGCCCGGCTAAAATGTGTCTACAACATAGGCCTAGACGTGCCATAGGCTATAACACATTTTATTTAACCATTTTCATACGTGATTCATTTGTAAGTTCAAAGAGAAAGGATTTCCACGGGGGACGTCCCAATATCTGAGAGAGCCCTATCTGTCTCCCCCAATGTTACATCGACACAAATGCAGAAATGCGCCTGTATTATTGCCCATGTACGAGGTTGTATATGGTAATCAGTGGGCGGGGCAACAATGTTACTGCATTTAGCTACATTATAGAGCTCCGTAGTCCCGCCCAATTTGGTGACGAACGTCTGGTGCCACTTTTCAGAAAAAATATAATGGGAGTCAATGGACTGAAAATGAATTTTTTCTATTCAGGCAGATAGATGTACAAAACACCCAAGAGAGGGATTGTCACATTTTAAAATAATTTATAAAATTGGGTCATTTGAAATGATGTCCAACAAATAA
The DNA here is from genome assembly GCA_029718625.1 of Synaphobranchus kaupii. Lineage (NCBI taxonomy): Eukaryota > Metazoa > Chordata > Actinopteri > Anguilliformes > Synaphobranchidae > Synaphobranchus > Synaphobranchus kaupii. The sequence continues at coordinate 67,569,798 of CM056376.1, read as the reverse complement.
ACAACAAACACTGCTGGAGATAGCAATACGCCAAAAATTATCCTGGCCACACCTCATCTTAAAGGGATAGTTCGGAATTTTGGACATAATGTCTCAGTTACGACTTACCCATGATGTAGTTGGTTGATGGAAACCATTTTCAGCTAATTCCATGCTGTCCCTTCTTTTGGACATACACGTGTTGCTAATGCTAGTGCAACTTTATGGCAACGAATACGACGACAGTCTATCTGGGTTATTTTGAGTGTTTATACCATAATTTTTCAAGTCAAACTATCGTTGAATCCTTTACTTTGTGCTGACCTAATATTCTCTGTGGAAGTACGGCGGCGGAGCGAACGTGGCCATTGCAACTTGTTACTCTTCTTTGTTGTTGTAGTCGACCAGTAGTCGTAGGTAACGTAAAGTATCGCTCCCCCGATAGACCGTCGTCGTATTTTATTTGCTTTGGGTGCACTGTGGAGTGTTTAAGTGCGTTTGGTAGTGGATGCTACCGGTTGTCATAGAGTTGCGCTAGCATTAGCAACGTGTGTATGTCCAAAAGAAGGGACAGCATGGAATTAGCTGAAAATGGTTTCCATCAATCAACTACATCATGGGTAAGTCGTAATTGAGACATTATGTCCAAAATTCCAAACTATCCCTTTAAGACCAACCTGCCCAGTTCACTTGCTATGGGCGTGAGTTCACTTGGTAGTTAAACAACGTTAGCGCTGGACGCTATGACCCCTGCGCCGGGTGTAAGATAGCAAAGACACTTGCGTTTGGTTTAGCGCCGGGTGTAAGATTGGGCCCAATGTGTTTATTATGAAACTGTGATTTAGCATATCAAACTGATATGTACAATTTTTAAAGTGGCAGAAAATCCTCAGGATGAAAATGTTCAGGATGTGATACATGAGTGTATTTAATTATGGCACAAATCACCCTCCATATGTAATGACGTGAGGTCGACATGATAATAGCAAGACAAGTATACTGTACCATTTATTTTGCACTCTGGTCATCCTCACTTTCCATTGGAAGTAGCCATAGATACTCCTAGCCAAAGGAGATAGCCAAGGTCATCCTCTCTATAATCTTTTTGATAAAATAAAATCACATTGTATTTTTAGGGGAATTATGAGAAAAGTTTGTGAAAATATCAAGGAAATGAGGCAGAGAAATAAATCTTGTACCTTACGAGATGTTTCTTGTTGTCAAAGTATTTCCTTCAGGTTTAAAATTTTTGATGTATGATATGAAGTTCAACCTTCTGGCAACATTTTCACAAAGCGTTCCTCCCTCTCGATCTCCAGCTAACGTTAGTTAGTTGAAGCCATCGTTTTATCACTTTTTCGATCTCCCCATCTGTGGCCTTGGATGGTTCTTAGTGACTGCGGCGACAGAGAGAGATTATTACACAACATTCCACTAGCTATGACCATTACTTTAAATTTTATTCCAATCAATTATGTTACTCTACGTTAAAAGTATGTTGTGCATTTAACGTACATATTTGTTAGTATGTTTAATGTCGTCAACTCAGCTGCTGGGTTGAGGCTGAGAGGACAACGGTAACTTAGCAACGGTAGTTTTTTCTCAGTTCCACCTCGCGTTAAACTGTTGGCTATAGCTAGCACTACCCTTACGAATTACTAAAGTTATTCACCAGAGAGTAAACGTTTCCTCGTCCATAAACTAACTAGATACTTATCATTGATAATATTACATAATGAACGGTAGCTAGCTAATGTCTGTAAGCTCGCTGTAGCCAGCTGCTGATAAATGAACTATAATTAAGTAAACTGAACGTGAAAATTTGGTTTCGCTAATGTTAAATAAATAAAAAACTTGGCCAATAATTACCCAATTGTGTGCGCTTTATTCTGTCTCACAGTGAGCAGACTTCACGTGCAGTTTCAGTTATTCTCACGTCACTCCCATATGAAAAAATACTATAGTATACTATAGTAAAAACTATAGTATTACTATATTGTAGTATACTATAGTGTTTTTGCGGAATACTATAGTATCAGAATACTATAGTATACTATAGTATTACGATACTATAGTATTACCGGTAATACTATAGTATTCCGCAGAAACACTATAGTATACTATAGTATTACGATACTATAGTATTACCGGTAATACTATAGTATTTCGCAAAAACACTATAGTATACTATAGTACAATATGTTGGAATGTTTACTATAGTATTTTACTCTGTTATTACTGTAGTATACTACAGTATATGTTGGAATGTTTACTATAGTATTTACTATAGTATTTTACTCTGTTATTACTGTAGTATACTACAGTATATGTTGGAATGTTTACTATAGTATTTACTATAGTATTTTCCACTATTTTCTACAGTAATTGTTTACTATAGTTTTTACTGTTATTACTACAGTATACCACAGTACAATATGTTGGACTGTTTACTATAGTATTTACTATATATTTACTATACATTGTTTACTACAGTTTTTACTGTTATTACTATAGTATACCACACTACAAAATACTAAAATATTATACTTGCTGTAGTGTTTACAATAGTAAGCATTTTAAGTGCAAACTAAAAATATCAATTAAAATAACATTTACATATTTGTTGTAATAATTAAGAAAAACATAGGAATGCATTTATTTTTCTAATAAATAGTTTATTTTAAATTTTACAAGTGAAATAAAGATTTAATTAGTTTTTTATTTTGCTGGCGTTATTTAATTTCTGCCAAATTAGCGCTCTGATGTTCCCATCCGTCAGGCTCGGGAAGTGTTCTTTGGCAGCTTCTAAGAAAGAAAGACAGAAAAACAACAAGACAAAATGAGGACTTTTATTTGACGCAGTAGATCAAGTCGGGTTGAGAGAAAAATTAAACAATGCGCCATTAATTCTGTCAATTTGGTTTAAAATACATAATTTGCAATGAAACACTATGAAGGGTGAAAGTAACAAAAATTAAATGATAAAAACAGAGAAAAAGAGAGTTGATAAATGTACCATTTTAAGAAAGCAATAATCAACGACGAAGTGTGCATTACACGGTTTTAACCGCACGACGTTGAGGCGAAGAACCACCCGACGCGAAGCGGAGGGTGGTTGCCTCAGCGGAGTGCGGTTAAAACCGTGTAACGCACACCTCGGAGTTGATTATTGCTTACTTAAAATGGTACATTTATCAACTCTCTCATTAACACATTTATTAAATCAATGGTACTTTTATCAACTCCCTTTTCATCATTTATCAACTCTGTTTTTATCATTTAATTTTTGTTACTTTCACAAAACACAGCATGTGCTGCATTCCATACTTCTTTAAAATTGAGTTTTGAATTATGTTTTTATTGCTCAGCCTTTAATTTGCGGTAATTCATTTATTTTCCATGAGTCACTCACCTCGTTAACTCGCACATTTTTGATGGACCCCAACAGACGCAAGTAATCGAGGTGATGGTGTACCATATATCCAGTGTTTCCCCTACCATACATTAGTGGGTAAAACAGCACCCAAAACTCCCCAAAACAGCACCCCCCATAGGGGAAACACTGAATATCAATGCATCAACTCAGATTTGAATGTTTTTTTTACATAACCTACTTGTGATGAGTTCCAGTTCCTTCCGTGGTCCTTTCCCACTGATGACTTGGCCCCGGTCAGTGAATGTTCTGCCATGTACTCCCGTGTGTACAGGCCGTGGAGCAGGTCATTGATACATTTTTGTGCATTGTGCTTTGCACAAAGGCACAACAATTCTTTTGAGATAAACTGAAAATACAAGAAAAATACAAGAACCATAAGTATCACCTATTAGTGCCAAACAGACAAAGACAGTCCAATCACAGTTTAATTTAATTATTATTATTATTTTTATTTTGTACGTTGACTGTCTCAGTAAACTTAAAATATTGTTTACAGTGCTGGTACAACATACCCCACGCTGGTCATCAGAATATCAAAATATACATTTATGTGTGAAATAGCTTTAAAATATGAGAAACTTTATTTGTCAATATTAGGTAGGACCACTTTACCATGGAATTGCTCTATTCTAAAGTTTAGTTGAATACTTACACCATCTGTGGTCCCCTGACCCTCAGCAGGGATGGGCACAGAGCTGTCCTTTCTTGCTTGGGAGTGAGTCGGAGAGGGCGGAGAGGGATGAGATGGAGAGGAGCGAGAGGAGGAGTGAGGGGAATGTACAAACCCCTCCAGTTTTCTCACAATTTCTGGTAGCACTGTAAAATATATGGAAAAAAAAATTCTTTAAAAACAAATACTTAGAATATTGATAAACCTGTGGAAACCTTATTTAGATATGGTTGAAGATATAAGTTATTTTTTCAAAATACAGGCTCCCATCCTCCCTGATGCCAAACTCCAGGGCCCCATAATAAATAACTTCCTCTCCCTGTGTCCTCTCCATCATCAGCACTGATCTAAAAAGGACTAGGATAGGTGAAATTAGGCAAAATAAGTGGCATGTTGCTTTTAACTATAATTTCCTTTTCTTCAACTATCTTAATACTTTTTAGATTTTTCTTTTTTTGTTTTTGTTTTTTAGTCTGGGAGGCTGAGCATGCATTTTGGAAAACAGCCAAAGATTGAGGCTGTACAATGAATTCATGTTAAATAATTAAGATGACAAAGAAGAAATAATAAAGATCACAGCAGAAATGCGTTCAACAAGGCAAATGTCTACGGTGAAGCATGTTCACTTTTAACAGTGGTAGTTGAATAATATAAACTGAACATTCCATTCAATTAATTAAGAAAGCAGAGAATTCCACAGATGTCACAATTTAAAAAGACTGTTTTGGAGCTTACATTCGCCACACACTAGCTACCTTCTCTGTTAGCTAACTTTCTCCGCGGTAAAATCAAATAATGCAAACCACATTCTAAAACAAATAACGTTAACGTTAATGCAGCAGACATTAGCAAATGGCAATAATAACGTTATTACGGAGAACGACAAGCCCGTGGCTATGGATGCAGCGGGCGTCTGAAAGAAAATAATGTGTAGGATCGTGATAATGCTGTCGATACGTTAGCTACTTCTGCCATAGCTAGCCATGTGTACTGTCATGAAGGTTTAGCTAGCTATCATACTTAGCTAGCTAGGTTTACAGGGATGTGCGTTATCAGCTGTGTATTCTTAGCTAGCTAACTTAGCTAGCTTAGCTACCGTTAGGGCCGTATGTCGTTCCATTGTTCGTTACCATTGAGGTGTTTAATCTAGCTAGCTAGCTAGCTAGCTAACTGTTAGCTAGCTAATTATGTGAATGCCACCATCTTCCCCTTTTGTCCATTCGTTTCCTTTGGTGAAATTAAATTAGCTAGCCAGCATGATCATGCGCCCTAAAGTTTAAAGGCTAGACTAACGTTAACTTAGCTAGGCCAGTAACAGGGACAGTAATTTCAGAACAATTAACGTTAATACATGGGCAGCAACGTTGAGCTAGTAACGTTAGCTAGCTAGCTAACACGTTAGCGTAGCAACATTTTCAACTTATTATTAACTAAATGTTACATTATCTCAGAAATAACGTTAACATTAGCTAACGACATCACACATAACGTTAACGTAACGTTACTGATCTTACCTTAGCGTCTTTATCAATCCGGCCAACGAACTTCTTGACTTCAACTGTCAGATTGGCAGCGCGCTGATGCTGGGCGTTCAAACTATGCGCTCGCGGAGCCTGGAACCCACCAGACGCGCAAGCGCACAGACGCTTATTGCGCGCGCAGATTTGAGCAGAACTGAACCCACTAGACGCGCAAAGGCACAAACGCTTTTATTGCTTTTTTGGAGCGCATTCCGTGAACCACACGAGACGCGCTATACAAACAAACAGTCTACATTCCGGATTTGTGAGCTTCGCTTAATAATGGATAAGTAAATATTGCTATTACATATGTCTTACTGCTTGACAGGTTAATTAAAATGAAAATTTGCATACTGTCAATATATAGTAGCTACATGGGAAAATAGCTACACATGAATCAGACCAACAAACAAGTCTTCCCTGGCTGGCAGCAAATGGCCTACTTTTGATTTTTACTTCGTAAGCCTATAGCTAATGTAATTATGTCATTATAACGAAATCAGTTGAGTGATTACCTTATCTCGCAATATTAATATAGTAGTTTTTTTGTTTGTTTCAATACAAGTTGTAAACATGAGGAAGGCAATTACGGTTTACCTCTTGCTCCAAATGCTCCTGAGGAGGAGAAGAATGTGGGTAGCTACACCCCATGAACTGCTTTGATCACACTTTACTTTGATCACACTTTTGATTATATTAAAACAAATATCTAAACTATATAGAATGTTGTTTTTTAAAGCTAAATGTAGCAAACGAGACAATGCCTCTTTTATAAAGTCTGTTTAATATTATTTATTTATTTAAGACAGTAATCAACATGTTCTAAACATTTAATTTTAGCAGAATTAGCAGCTATTTTGATTATGTAGTACCTTAAATCGATACAGTGATATCAGTATAATAAAAACAGAAGTAAGCATAGGGTTAATTCATTGAACATATATATATATATATATATATATATATATATATATATATATATATATGTATACTATAATAAAGAAAAAGCATTATAAAACGAGAATAACTGGTTATATGCAAAATGTATGACTTGATTTAACTTAATTCATCCCACAATGGACAATGGTGATTGTCTCTGTTCCCATTTTCATTAGGGCCTATATTAAAATATAATATGTAGGCTATTAAAATAATTTATAACAATTGTAAAACTATTAGTAGGTTGAAAAACATTAAAATGTGGTGATATAATGCAGATATTGAACATATTCAATGTATTTCTATGAGATTGCGCATGCGGATGGCCAGAAAATTCCGCCCGGAGCGGAAAAATCAGCTCCACGCCCGTGAGTCGTCCGCCCGCCTGCCGTGCGTGCGTGGCCGGTGAGAACCGCGGCAATTCGTTAACATGGGAGCGGAAGTGAAGCGCAGCAGTGCACGTGTGCGTGCGCTTGTGCTTGCGCGTCTGGTGGGTTCTAGGGGTTACAAAGCACAATGGGGAACATTCTTGCTTGAGCATTTTAGTCTGCACTGACTTAGGTTTTCATTTAAACACATTTTGTGTGATTTTCTTTATCCCAAATTCATGTTATACGAGTTGCTTGTATTATTATATTTTGCATGTATTTTGTTAATGCCTGAACAAATTCCTTGCATTTTTATGCTTGGCATAAAAATGTCAGATTTTGATTTCTTGATATAAATTGTACTTTATTTTAAAGTGATATGGTTTGTATAGTCAATTATTTATCAATGTATAAATCAATATATTGCTATTGATATTAGTGTATAAATGTTGCGGGAGTGTTGAAAATATTTTGTTGTTGTTTAAGACATTATATTTTAATCTAACGTTGAATGTAAAACAAATAAACTCAACGTTTTGAACAATCTCTTGTTTTGGAGTATCAATCCAAAATAATGACTGTATACTATAATATACTGTATCTGAAGTATAATTACTATATTATACTATAATATACTGCATCTGAAGTATAATTATTATAGTATACTACATCTGAAGTATAATTACTATAGTATACTACATCTGAAGTATAATTACTATAGTATACTACATCTTAAGTATAATTACTATAGTATATTATAGTATATACTGTATCTGAAGTATAATTACTTTACTACACTATAGTATTCACTGTATCTGAAGTATAATTACTATACTATACTATAGTATATACTGTACTGAAGTATAATTACTATAGTATACTATAGTAGTCACTGTATCTGAAGTATTATTACTATAGTATACTATAGTATTTACTCCATCTGAAGTATAATTACTATAGTATACTATAGTATATACTGTACTGAAGTATAATTACTATAGTATACTATAGTAGTCACTGTATCTGAAGTATTATTACTATAGTATACTATAGTATTTACTCCATCTGAAGTATAATTACTATAGTATACTATAGTATTCACTGTATCTGAAGTATAATTACTATAGTATACTATAGTATTTACTCCATCTGAAGTATAATTACTATAGTATACTATAGTATTCACTGTATCTGAAGTATAATTACTATAGTATACTATAGTATTTACTCCATCTGAAGTATAATTACTATAGTATTCTATAGTAAACTACAGAATACTATAGTACGTACTACAGTATACTATAGTATTTTTTCGTTTGGGGCTGATATGGCTCAAAAGACACGTTGTTATAACTGTCATTATTTATTTGTTTAGTTATGACCAAGTGTGTGACTGCTGAAGTTGTGTTGTTGGATGCACCAACTGGGCTGAAATGAATCCACCCCCTTAGCAGAAGTGCACATATTCAATCCCTTTTTAAAATTTGAATCAATATTGCTCCAAAATAATAAAATAACTGGTTAAAAAGTATGACCGTTTAAAGGTTAAGCAATTAAATAAATACATAAATCAATAAAAGTAGGTTAAATAACTAGCTAGATCACTTGCCTGCTGATTGATGGAAAGATGGATCAAACATAGAACATACACAAATGTTTAATCGGAAAATTGTTTTATTTTTAATCGTTGCCAGTTTCCATAACATGCCGAGCAGTAACCAGAATCGGGTCCGATTCACGTTTGCCAGATCTGGGCGAAACGCCTCAAACCAGAATCGGCCCGAGTGTGGCTAGCCACAGCCGGCCCGCATCTTAGAATCAGGCGACTCTGCCGAAGGTTGGCCAGAATCGGCCCGGATAACTGTCGCTGTAGCCTACACTCAGCCGACAGTGCCGACATTCAGCCGGAATCGGCACAGGTCCGTAGGCTAGCTGGGATATTACACAGTCTAGCGATAATGTTAGCTAACTAGCTAACTAAGACTGAGATGCATAACGTTAGCAAGCTAACGTTAAGTTAATGCAGTAAGCTAAGCTACTAGCGAGCTACTGAGATCATGTATACGCAAAGTTAACGTTAGCTAACGTTAGTTCAGTTAATCGACAATTAACATTAAGGAAACCAAACGTTTTTGTAACTCGAATAGCATGCAGTCTCCCGACTTTTTGTGGATTCCAAGGAGGGGACAATCAGAAAGCTGGACGACTAGAGCGAGAAAGAGTTTTGGCATATTAAACCGTGAAGATTCTGATCATCCGGTCTCGTTGTACTGCGTCTATGTGCCTGATTTGCTGGTTCATCCGGGCAAAGTTTTTATTATAAAGTCACCAACCTGTTTCGGCAGTATGCCTTCATCAAGGGTGCAGTGTAGGTTTTCTATATCTGATTTTAATGGGCCGCTATTCAGCATCCTTTTTTGGGGAGTGCCTTCTTACAACTTCTATTGTTCGTAGTCTAACCACGTAGGCTAAACTCTTTTCCATTCCTCTCTGAATTTTGTTTCTGTCTTTATCTTTCTTTCTCGCTCATAGTCATCTAACGTTAGATTTCTGTTCGTCAATTTCTCTTCGCGTGTTGCATTGGAAAGCTGCTGAATAACGTTGACAGTACCATGTATGACGTCAGCGTTTTGACAAAAAACGTTCTTTTATGAAATACAAAAAATGTTGGAGGCGGGGCGAAAGCGGTACTGGAAACACATTTTAAACACCGATATCCAACATTTATATAACATTCATATACTTTATGATTACATAATCTTATACCAGAGTAATTTTTCTTTCACATTTTTTGAATTTCCAGCGTTTTAAATTATCTGGTGTTATGCTTTAAAACACTCCTCACACAGAAGATTTGTCGGGCTTCTCATCTACATGAATTCTCTGGTGGCTAGGCCTACTTTAATTTAGATATTTCGGAAAAGCGCTTCTGACAGTGAATATATTTGTAGGGCTTTTCACCTGTATGAATTCTCTGGTGGATATTTAAATGAGACATTGTGGAAAAGCACTTCCTACACTGAGAACATGTGTAGGGCCTTTCACCTGTATGAATTCTCAGGTGGCGACTTAAATGAGACATTGTGGAAAAGCACTTCCTACACTGAACATGCGTAGGGCCTTTCACCTGTATGAATTCTCAGGTGGATATTTAAATGAGACATTGTGGAAAAGCACTTCCTACACTGAGAGCATGTGTAGGGACTTTCACCTTTATGAATTCTCAGGTGGATATTTAAATGAGACATTGTGGAAAAGCATGTCCTACACTGAGAACATGTGTAGGGCCTTTCACCTGTATGAATTCTCAGGTGGATATTTAAATGTGTAAGCATGCATGGCTTTTCATCTGTATGAATTGTACCTTTTTTCTATGAATTGTCTTCCTTTGATGGAAATTCAAGAGGCTTGGGTTTTTCCTTGAATTACTTATCATGGGTTCAGGGACCACATTCTTTCTCTGACAATGAATATGTTTGTTGCTACTGCTTGTATTTTTCTGGACAATTCTGGTCAGATTATTTTCATTGTTTATGTCACAGTAAGTCCCCATATTGGGGCAGCAGATCATGAATTCCTTCTTTTTTTACAGTTTGGATTTGGCTCTCCTGCACATTGCCATGGTTCAGTCTGGTCTTTGTGATCAACACCAGCTCCATTCACAAGTTTTCACGAGAGTTGTATAATATGCATTTACCCTATTATGTTTAACAACGACGTGTCCAGCATGATTTGCATATTACTGTTATTAATTTTGAGATGTGAATTAAAAAAAATGTTTAGACAAAAATAAATTAATAATGGCTAAAATAATGTAATGTAATGGAGTCAAAATGTAGTGTTATGAGTTATATGCAAAAGGAATTAAACTGCATTTACAAACAGGAGAAAACAATGAAACAATGAAGGTCATAAGAGTTTATACAGACATTTACATGGCGTGAAGGCCTTGGAATGTGCACATTCACAATGTAAAAATATTTCAAACAAAATTCATATACAATATTGAAAAATAAAGAGTGAAATGAAGACAATCAACCGATATCTCAGATAAAACATATGGTCTGAAGTCTAATGATCTGCTTTAGCTGACATACACATTACAGCCTCTACATTGGCAGTAGAAGAACAGAAACACCCAGTACTGTCAAAATCATTTTCAGGAGACAAATTTTCAATACACATTAGTTTCTTCCTACAGTACAAACAGTTTTCACATTGTTCTTTTCATAGAACTTACACTGGCATCAATGTCATTATCACAAAATATTTGGACTACAAGGGAAATTACTTTTTCGAAATAATAAAATGGTCACATTGTTATTAAAGGAATATTGGATCCCAGTTTGCCCTAGTCATTGTGCTGTTTTTTTCTTCCAAATGCCTATCCAAAACATGATCAGCAAGGAATACCACTGGGGAACAATAAAGAAAAAGGTTTGCTTTAAAAAAAAAAGTGATGGTCACAAAAGGAATTAATTACAAGTAAATATCCACCGGGAAAGTTATTGCAAAATGTCCAAAATTGCTAATTTTATTCGAGGAGCCAGTACCCTGTAGTGGTGATTTGATAAGAGTCTGTGGAAAACTCCCTTTAGTCTGTAGAAAATCTGTTTGGTTTTTTACCAACATGTATGTTAGATTTTTAAAAAATCAATTGTATGACTTAAAATAATGGTCCATAATATTTATATGTGAACATAAATATAATGACAACCTGGTTCAAAAATGTAATTTTTCACAATTTAGTGCCAGAGGCCTTTAGCCAAAGCGACGTACAAAAGTGAATTTCACATAGTAAGCAAGCTTCCCACACAAGTTACACGCATGGAGTTTCAGATTAAATTTTCTGGAGTTGAAATGAAAATAATGAACCATTATGCTTTTCACTTTTTATATTTATGTTTATCTGGTGTCCCTTAAACCAGGTTGATAATTGTAAGCCTTTCTACAATAAACAAACAGACATCCTTCCACATAAAAGTATTTTTGGTGAAAAGTTTAAGATTTAAAGATCCACTCCACATGTACACTATATGGCCAAAAGTATGTGGACACCCCTTGGTCTGGGGCTGTTTTTCATGGTTCAGGCTAGGCTCCTTAGTTCCAGTGAAGGCAAATCTTAACACTCCAGCATACAATGACATTCTAGACGATTCTGGGTTTCCAAATTTGTGACAGCAGTTTGGGGAAAGCCCTTTCCTGTTTCACAATGACAATGTACGGCACAAATAGAGGTCTATACAGAAATGCTTTGTCGAGATCGGTATGGAAGAACTTGACTGGCCTGCACAGAGCCCTGACCTCAACCCCATCAAACACCATTGGTGTTAGGATTCTGTAATCTGTCTGTTTTATCTGTTAGTATGTTTCCTGATTTCTTTTCCTTTTTTCCCGCATTTCCCTCGCGATTGTCAGTCCGTGTTCCATGTTCCTCAGATTCCACTCCCTGTCTTTGTCATTGCACTATTCGGGTGATTTTGGGAACATTCGGGTTTCCTCTGTATTTCGTATCTCGTTTTCTTCCTTCTGGCTTTATTAATATTTGTATATAATACTAATGTACTAATCATACTAACTGTTAGATTAGATTTAATACTAACCTGTTAACAAAACTAACATGTATATAATACTAACCAGCTAACCTACTAACATTAGGGTTTTAGAGTTCGCTACTAACATTACTAATTACTAATTCATCTTGAGTCTCTACCTGCAGCTGTCATTTCCCTCCTCATTATCCTATCCCTGTATCTATCTGATTTTGCATTCTCTGCACGTGTCTCCACTTTCGTGTTCTTCCCCCTCCGAGCTGTGCACTTGTCTACCTGCTAACCCCAGGCCGTTTGTTATCATTGTATATGTGTATTCCAGTCTGTGTCTTACATTTCCCCCATTATTGTATCATTGGTCCTTGTTAACCCTCATTGTTCTCACCTGTGTACTCTCCCATTTCCCCTCCTCTTCACACCTGATTCCTTTTGTGTAATCTTCTCCCTGTGTATTTATACCCTGTTATTTCAGTCTGTCTTCGCGAGTTCCTCACCATTGATTTTCTACTGTGTGTTTTGCTAGTTTCCAGAGTTCCTGCCCCAGTATCCGTTTCCGAGTTTTCGTATCCCTCGTCCTTTACCTGTGGTTGTTTTATTTCTGTCTTCGGTTTATTTTCTTTTTTGTTTCTCTTTTGCCTCCCTGGTTTCGACCCCTGCCTGTGTTCTCGTGACTCAGATTTTTGGATACTGTTTTTGTGCCTTTGTTTTGCCCCTCCCTGTTCTGACCCCTGCCTGTTCTGTGACCCTATTTTTGGACTCTGTCTTTGTACCGTTGCCCTGCCTTCCCTGTTTTTGACCCGGCCTGTATTACCACGGATTGCTGCCTTGCCCTTATTAAACTTCGTTTTTTTTTTGTACTCCTGCCTGCGTTTGGGTCCTTCCCCCACCTACACCTAACAATTGGGATCAATTGGTAAGCTGAATGCGAGCCAGGCCTAATAGCCCCACATCAGTGCCCGACCTCACTAATGCTTTTCTGACAGAATGGAAACAAATCCATGCATCAATGTTCCAACATCTAGTGGAAAGCCTTCCCAGGAGAGTGGAGGCTGTTATAGCAGCAAATGGGGGACCAATTCCATATTAATGCACATGATTTTGGCATGAGGTGTCCATATACCTTTGCCAATGTAGTGTATGTTAAACCCTTCAAATATTCTATATTGAATAATAATTTAAAAAGAAAATTTCCAATCCATGTTAAAAAAAAACTACTCAAAATGGCTTTGTAAGCATCTATACTTTTACCCTTACTGAGAATTCCAGAATCTACCCCCATGCCCTCATGGCCCGATCCCCCTTTCCCCCACATAAGCTGGCTAAGTAACACTGCTTCATTCCATGATGGCAACAATGGAGAAATAACGTTACATCCCTACATGTTTCAGCCTCAGTCGGACTCGGAGTCTGAAGAAGAGCCTATTGTTCTCCAAAATTTTACTCATTGATGTATCTGAATGGTAAGTGGAGTTCTCAATTTGCATTTACAGATATCGCTCGCTAACAGCTTGCAACTGACAACTAGCCTACTGTAGCTAGCTAGTTAGTAAGGTAGCATTGGTCATAGGGAGATAGATTTCAATATCTGGGCTTCTTTGGCAAAGATTGGAACAAAGTTCTAAAACTGCACAGTCTGTCATGTTTAGCACACCCTTTCCTGCCTGAGAGAATATTTCATCAACATTCTATTCTGTTCTATTTCTTAGCGTGCGTTGCAAAAATGTTTGTGGTGTGATCATATTACATCAGATACCTAAACTTTATATGCCATTGTAAACAGGATAACTGGGACTTTCAATTGATATAGAAAACAATAGGATTACTTGATAGCAATATCATCAATTATGGAAATACATTCACTAACTAAATTTATAAAATGTTCTAAATGGCTATTTTCTAATGAGAAACCTACAATTTTACCCATTTCCATGTTCAAAATAGAGGGAAACTTACAGTGGATGATATCTTCACCATTGTGTGAGTGATATAGAACAGGAAACAGAATAGATTTATCTTCTACTGCTCAAAGGTTATAACCACTGCAGTGATGGGTACGAAAAAGCTAAAAAAAATGCTTTAGAATGTTAGGTTTTTTGAAAATATGACATGCGTATGCAAAACGGTTTGTGGTGTGATCATATTATGTCACACCCCTAAATATAATATACCATTTTAAACAGGATAACTGGAGCTCATGTATATACAATCATATGCTTACTTTAACACAATATCATCAATTATTAAAACAATTCACTAAATAAATCTTTTTTTTTTTACTTTCTAAATGGCTATTCTCCATGAGAAACCTAAGTTTTTAAACATTTCATGTTCAAGATAGAGTGAGACAAACCTGTGTGGTATCTTCACTATTGTGTAAGTAATTGGGATGGCAGGTATGCCATCCACCAAGTTACGGCTTGGTGGGGCATGCCCCATACCTATACAGCACCGAGAGTTTGGCACTTTTCAGGGTTTCCTACAGAAGTAACCACAATGACCATAGACTCTCAGCCTTTAAAAACATTAACTTCTGTATGTTCTGACCTCATGTAACCACACAGCATTCAGATACAACTTCACACATCCACACAATAAAGCCCCAAACTTGGGTTATTTTTGCCGTTTTTCTCCTTCCTCTTCTGCTTCTTCTTCTTCTTCCCATTTTCCTGCCAAACTGCCTGCCTCGCGATGTTATCCAATGGGGAGAATTATTCTTTGAGGGTATGGTCCGTATACCTGCTCATCAAGCTTATCCTCCAATAAAAATGCGTCATACTAATGTTTTTTAATGTTAATATAGCTAGGCTTCATGCTTTCCAAGAAGCTACTGTGGCTTAGTGGTTAAAACTGCAGTCTCTCACACAGTGGATTGTGGGTTTGAGCCCAGCAAGGCACATGTGTATTTTCCACAAAAACAATGTGCAACTGTTAAGTACTTTTTATTTCTTAAACTGTTATCATTTTCACATTGGCACATTAACGTATTTTTATTGCAAAGGCAAAAGAGGTTTACAATATTAACTGTTCAATGTTTCACTTGTATTTCACTTGCACTATATCACACCCTCCCCAAACCGGACGCTCACTTTTGTCTGGTTTGGGGAAGGTGTTACGCTCTGCTCTTGCGGTCATGACTGCCTGACTGTGGAAACCCCTTGCCTCGGCCAACATTTCTTTATTCATTAATTTCTTCACTTCAGCTCTGTTCACTTGATCCTTTTCACACATAACACAAGGTCACCATAAAATTAACTACTAGGAAAATTAAGAATGTGCCCCGTTGACTTCTATTGTAGCCCAGTGAGAGCCTACAGGAAATCTGTAGCGAGCTCAATACTGGACCGATCAGCGAAAATATGGACTCAATGTGTCAGGTTCATGGAAGACAGACCGCAAATAGGGTCCAAGGTCCAAAATAGCGAACTTATCCTTTAATGTAATTGTGTGCTGTCTGTAATAGGATAACTGTTCTCATTTTTGTCAATAGAGGGCGTTATGGTTAAGCGAATGTCTGCATACATTTCTTTGGAATGCATGTCTCTCTTCGTGTTTATCTTCATGCATTATTCATCATTAGTTAGCTATAAAAAATGTGATATCAGATCAAAAACGTCTACGACGTAAAAAAAAGCCAAGTTACTCACGCATAGCCTACATAGCGCTGTCCATAACTTATTAATTACAACTTGCAAAAACTAGGCCTGCCTTTAAAAGTCTTGATATCAAAATGTGGCCAAGTTACAACTAACAATATTGCCTATCATAGCTCACACTAAATAAACTAGCTCTATTCCAAAGCAATGCTATCCAAACTTTCCTAAATTATTTAATGCAACTTGGCCCTGTGTTTCTTCAAGAGAATGTGGTCAATGTGCCACACCAAACTGCAAAATGAAAATAATTTATAGTGGAAATACTCTGATTCAGATGTGTTGCACTTAGAAATTAAACAGAAAAATTACTACAGTATAGGGCATGTTTGAACAATTGTCTGCATCCACTGCTTTGGGTCTATGAAAAGCACAGAATGAATAAAATGTATTATTATTATTATAATTATTATTATGTATTTATTTATTTATTTGGATTTCTATCAAAACCTGTGTGGTCCTACAGAGCATAGATATCCTTGTGTTCACAAAATTCTGTTTGCAAATATCATAAATACTATTATGTTAAGAAAATTGGTACTATTACTTATTTGCAACCATCTGACCCACAAACATGTCTGGATACGTTTGTAAAAATGCTTTATGTACGCTATTTTCTAGGTAAAAATATGACTCATTTTTATCTGCATTTATTTATTCATCACCCCTTTCTTCATATAAATGTCTGTTTGTGAATTGTAAAGAATGCTGTAGCAGCAGTTAACATTTTAAAACCTGTACATTTTCTAAAGTAAACTTGCCAACAAAATACAACCATATCCTTTCTGGAGTGTAATTATTCATCAACTGTTAAAAACATTCATTGAAATCATGTTGTTCCATGAGGCACAATATCTTCATATGCAAAGATGAAGAAACACAGGGCCAAGTTGCATTAAATAATTTAGGAAAGTTTGGATAGCATTGCTTTGGAATAGAGCTAGTTTATTTAGTGTGAGCTACGTTAGGCAATATTGTTAGTTGTAACTTGGCCACATTTTGATATCAAGACTTTTATAGGCAGGCCTAGTTTTTGCAAGTTGGAATTAAGAAGTTATGGACAGCGCTATGTAGGCTATGCGTGAGTAACCTGGCTTTTTTTTAACGTCGTAGACGTTTTTGATCTCATATAGAGTACAAATCAGAACAGATTTATCATCTACTGCTCAAACGTTATAACCTCTTAGTGATGTATGGGAAAAGGCAAAAAAATAATTTAATTAGAATGTTCATTGACATTTCACATTACCACTTATCCATACTCCTAATGGGCCACTTGAGAATCGGATGATATAATGCAAAATTGAAAGACTCATACACTGAAATATACAATTTATGTATTCAATGAAACACACACTTTATTTTGAAAAAAATGTTATCAAATGTATGATAGTGAATGGATGAACCAAGTAAATGCATAACATTGCAAAACAAATCAAAACAAGATACAACCTATGGCAAATATCAGTTTAGATGCCTGTAAAATGAATGAATTGGATTTATTTACAGTAAAACCATGAATGTATTAGTACAGATACAGCATACAAATCTATGGTCAAGCATAAATACCTTCAATATATTCAAAAATCAAGAAGATAACAGTAAGTGCATGCATGCCCTGATGGTCCTCCGTGTCATGCTCTTAAATGACCCTCAGCACCCTTCTTCTCTTCAGGGACTGTATCAGATGGCTGAATCAATCAAACTTTATTTATATAGCACCTTTCATACAAGTAAATGCAGTTCAAAGTGCTGTCCATGGAAATGATCGACAGGCAAATATCCAACAAGAACAAAATAAAAACATTTAATAAAAGAATAATAAACAATAAAAGAATAACAGACAATAAGAAAAATATTTAAAACATTATATAAATAAAAATAAATAAAAGAATAAAACCATAAAACAAAGAGTAAAACAATCAAACATGGGAGTGCACAGCAAAGTTTAAGATAAAAATGCTAGGTAAAAGCCTAGGTAAAAGTTGAGCTTACGTTTAAAAATATCAATATTTTCAGCTGCCCTCAGATCCTCAGGGAGGCTATTCCAGTGACTGGAAGCGTAACTACTAAATGCTGCCTCACCGAAGGTTTTCGTTCTGCTTTTCGGGACAGTTAAAAGGTTGCTCCGAGAGGATCTGAGGGGCCTTCCTGGTTCATACATTAAAAGCATTTGAGACAGGTAGCTTGGTGCAAGGCCATGCAGCGCTTTATAAACTAGTAAAATAACTTTAAAATCAATACGAAAACTAACCGGTAACCAGTGTAGAGACTTCAAAATAGGTGTAATATGTGCTCTCCTTCTGGTCCTTGTCAGTACTTTGGCAGCAGAATTCTGAATTAATTGGAACTGATTTATAGCTTTTTTGGGGAGACCAGATAGGAGAGCGTTACAATAGTCTAGCATGCTAGTAATAAAAGCGTGCATTAGCCTCTCTGTATTGCTCTGAGAGAGAAAAGACCAAACTCTAGTAATATTTTTCAAGTGATAAAAGGCAGATTTGGTGACATTCCTGGAGTCAAATATAACACCTAAGTTTTTAGCTTGTTGGCTGGGGATAAGTCTGAGTGAATGTAATTTTGCAGCCAATTTCTCTCTCAGGGCCTTTGTACCAATAACTAGAACCTCCCTTTTATCCTGGTTTAACTGTAAAATATTTTGTGCCATCCACGCATTAATATCTAAAATACATTTAAAAAGGGCATCAATAGGCCTTGTGTCATCAGGAGACACAGCAACATAAAGTTGTGTATCATCAGCAAATCTGTGAAAGGAGTCTATCCTTCGCTGCAATACATAAATATGTAATCATTTACCATTTCATTAATCCATAACACATGATATAAAACCATTTCTGAGTCATTAAAGGGCTGTACACTAGCAATAATAACATCTTACAGCAAACGCTTTATGCTTATGTCAGGGAAAAAAAAGCTATTCTGGACACAAGCATAATGTCCATCCATCGCTGAAATAGATAATTATATTATCAGTTGCAATTCCAGTAATACAAAACATATAAAACCATTTCTGAGTCATTAAAGGGCTGTACAGTCCCGGCCAAAAGTCTTGTCGCATGAGCGGACAAAAGTGACAATTGCTAATTACCCAACTCTTAATTAGCTAATACAGTTAGGAAACAACACAAATTAATCATAAGTGTCTAAAGTTTATTTAGATACTAGCAAAACAAAAATTTCATAGATGCTTATAAGGTTAATTGCTTGATAATGGTGAACAAGCCAGTTTCTACCTGGACAAAAGTCTTGTCGCAAATCAAATTATAATCAATTAATTTTATCTTTCTCAAAAAGTTAATAAAATACCAAATGAAAAATCAGTCTAGTATTTCATCATGGACTATAAGTTAAGAAATTAATATCTTGTATGGGTTCCTTTGGCCTGCAGAACAGTTGCCATCCGGTTTGGCAGAGAGTCGTAGAGCTTGTTGATGAAGTCGTCGGGGATGGCATGGAAGGCCACCTTGCAGGCATCCCAAAGCTCCTCCAAGTTCTTCGGCTTGGTCCTCCAAGCTTCCTCCTTCATTCTTCCCCAGATATGCTCAATAATATTCATATCTGGAGACTGTGCTGGCCATCCCTGAAGGACCTTGATCTTCTTCCCCCTGAGAAACTTCATAGTGGAACCTGAGGTATGGCAAGGAGCTCCATCCTGTTGAAAAATCTGACCCCTCTTGTAGTTGGGAATGTACTGGGAGGCAAGAATCTATTGATATTTGGCACTGTCAATGTTACCATCCACCTTACAGATCTCCCTGGCACCTCCGTATTGGATGTAACCCCAAACCATAATCTTTCCACCTCCAAATTTGACTGTCTTCTGGGTGAACTGTGGGTCCAGACGGGCCCCAGAGGGTCGTCGTCAATATTGGCGGCGCTTGGGATGGAGCTCAACTGACGATTCATCTGAAAAATCAATTTTTTGCCACTTTTCTGCTGTCCAACCTTCCGTCAGGCTGTGGGCCTTGGCGTACGCAACACGGTTTCTTAGCTGTCTCTTGTTTAGCGCTGGTTTCTGGGCAGCAATACGACCATGGAGACCATTGCGAGCAAGAATCCGACGTACAGTTCTTGACGAAACAGGCGTTGCTGGCGTCCACTCCTCCCTGGGGCTGGCTTTTGACCATCGGACTAGCAAGCTGTCGTCGCG
The DNA here is from genome assembly GCA_029718625.1 of Synaphobranchus kaupii. Taxonomy (NCBI): domain Eukaryota; kingdom Metazoa; phylum Chordata; class Actinopteri; order Anguilliformes; family Synaphobranchidae; genus Synaphobranchus; species Synaphobranchus kaupii. Next base: position 67,549,513 of record CM056376.1, on the reverse strand, counting down.
AGCAGTTGTCTTGCGCGGTCTGCCCGACCTGGGTCTGTCATGGACGTCGCCAGTCTCTTGGTAGCACTTGCGAATCCTCTCCACCTGCCGTTTAGACACATTGAAGATGTCTGAAACTTCAGCAGGAGACTTGGACTTGAGATTCTTGATGATCAGCACTTTGGTTTCTGGTTTGATCTTGGGCATGTTGACAGAAGCAATGTTGAGCATGAACTTGGCTTAAAGTGTCAAATTTCTGCTTTTATAGCTCAAAGTTACCTACAGCTGACTAATCAAGCCCCTTGTTTGTTTCTTCCTTATTCACTGTGGCCTAGAAATTGGGAGTTGGCCATTGCGACAAGACTTTTGTCCGGCCAAAACTGGCCTGTTGATCATTATCAAGCTGTAACATTTAGTAACAATTTTGAAATGTCATTTTGCTAGTATCTAAATAAACTTTAGGCACTTATGATTAATTTGTGTTGTTTCCTAACTGTATTAGCTAATTAAGAGTTGGGTAATTAGCAATTGTCACTTTTGTCCACTCATGCGACAAGACTTTTGGCCGGGACTGTATAGTGAGAATGACATTTTACAGAAACCACTTTATGCTCCAGAATAATGTTAGATAAAAAGCACAACAATAACACAATGTTAGACTACTTAGCATAATGTCCATCAATGTAAAATATTGATCTGAATGAACAGACCTAAATCATCAGTGACATTGATTCAACTGAATGATGTCTTGTCATATTTGTCTAAACAGGCTAATCTTGCTCAGGTCAAAAACGTGAATCAAAATAAAACTTGAAGCTGACGTTAGTAAATGTTCGCTGCTTAGTTCCCTTCTCCATTCATTTTCGACAAGACTGATCAGCAACAATAAGTTACCTTCAAATTTAGATATAACGTTATGTTAAAACACTAGCTAGTTAGTACTTGCTATTGATAAGACTAATAGTTGAGTATAACATTGTGGTAGGGGGGCGTGGTTTTAGGCGCTGCCGGCAAAAGAGTGAACTCGTGGGGTTTGTGGAGCCGGCACAGCTGTCGGAAATCAGGCAATTGGTGATGAATGATTGTTTATTGATTGTGTAATTAACCAATTGCCTTGATTGTTCGACAGTGAGCCTGGGAGCATAAAAGGAGGTTGCTGGGAGTTCGCGGAAGATTGATCTATGTCTGTGTTTGTATGTCTTGAGAGCGCTGAATAAAGGAGCGCGTAAAATAAACGGAGTGATCTCCAAATCAAAATACTTGTCTGGACTCTTGAACCCGAGTGGTGGCACTCACTTCGCCACAAACATTTATAAAGCTAGTAAGACAGACAGCAGAGCTAACGTTAAGTTAGGAAAAGAAAAACGCTTCAGAAAATAAAATGGCTGTTCGCGCCAGGACGCTAACTGAGCCTGTTAACTTACGTTACTGGTTTTAGCTTTAGTTATTACTTAGTTATCAAAGTCTACACTAAATATGGAAAATATTCACATCTATCTACACTTATGTTAATTGTATGACAGACTTTTTCACAATTTCATCTCAAAATGAGCTGGGGGAAGAATAACAAAGTGGATTCTCATTTGAGCTTTACACGAACGTTAGCTAGCGAATTTCAAGTGACCAATCTGAAAGTCTGCGGTACAAAAACATTTATTCAAAATAAAATAGTTTCTGAAGTAATACCTATGGTTAATTATTATCTTAAATGCTTCTTACCTCAGGGGGTTTATTGGCTTTCCCTCAGTCGCAGTAAAGTCTTCAGACGATAGTCTTCTGTCCAAGGTGGTTAGCTCCGTTTGCGGTGAAGCAAATGGATTTACGTAGTTGACATGTGGTTTTATCTAGCGGTCTAGAAATAAATCCCCGCCCATAAGCTCATGAACCAATGATATGCAATTTTAGCTTATTTTGTCATCTCTAACTAGTATTTTTCAAAAAGAAAATCAGTGATTGGCAGAGATATTATACGTCAAACCATCGGAACTATTGTTACAAAATTAGAACGCACCGGCTTTAAAGGGTTAACACACCAAGTGTCACAACAATTTTACAAACGAATCCGTTTTCTGTGCACCGTTTAAAGGTTGTATCAGCGATTTTGGGTGGAAACATAAATGATCACATTCATCTGATTTTTCCTCACGATCCGCTAGCTGCCCGCCCCATAAGCAGGCCGTCAAAAAACCGCGTCTCTGTAGGCAGCCTATGCTCCGAGATCGTACACAAAAACAATGGTACTACCAACTACTCAAAACCAAAATAAACAGTATTCCAACCAATCACAATGATCTGCACAAACGCTAATACTCTTATCTCGCTGAAATCTTGACGGATTTACAAACGGTTTGGTTTCTTACAAACGTTATTAACGTGGTTATAATTCTGGATGCTTGAACACTATTTTTTAAAACATAACATAATTATTCATAAGTATGTTTGTTTGGGATTTCGCTTCAGAAGTGACGTCACGTTTGTGCAGATCATTGTGTTATTTTGACACCTTCTTCTGTATTAATTACCATATTGGTCCTCTTTTCTTTGTTCTCCAACTCCTTGTCAAGCTGTTGGAGCTCCTCCGTATTCTGACATGGACCATTTTCCGTAATGTCCTCTGCCCCAGCTGCCAGTATTCTCCTTTGCATTCCAAGGATTTCTTGCTGGGTGTCTGCAAAATACTTTTGTGAGAATATCTATGGGGAAAGATTAAATGTTGTGGCATTAGATCCTTGAGTGTAGGTATTTACGTACATGTGTGTAATCTAAAAATTTACAGAACAGTTTAGTCTTTGTTGCTACTTCTGATAAGGCCCGGGGCTCTTCAGACAGGAGTTGTGACATAAAACAAAAATATACTTAAGTACCAAACTATTAAATTCCATGTTATCCATACTATTTTTTAATTAACTTTACTTTAAAAAAAGAATGCTATGATATTTAAAGATACATTGAACAGGGGAAATAATAAATGTGAGAAGTCTAAAACCTATATGTAATTATATAAAAGATGTAGATTTATCTAAAATAATAGGCAATATTCCTCATATATTTGCAGTTATAGGAAGTAGAAAATAAAATAATAATGATGCCCACTTACAGTTTTCAGAGGGGCAGCCTGACATGTCTCTTGGTCTGTGGTGAAAGAGAAAAAATGGTCTTTGCAAAAATCAAATCACATAAGCTAATATCTTATACAACGGCATACATACTGTAGCTTTACTGTTCTACTTACCCTGCAGTTTGCCTTTAGCTAGGCTATGGGAAGACAGTTCAGAAGGGTGGCTTTGCATTGTAGTTACTCATTAGGAATATACTCAGAATATTGTTACATTTTTGTGTGAATCACACAAACAGAACCCAAATTGTACATCATGGAGGGAAGTACACCACCAAGTCCCCGAGTTAAGGATTGTGTTAGCTACCGTGTGATCTTCGCAAACAGTGAGCAAAAGCGTTGTTCAACACTAAAAGGGAGAGAATATAGTGAAAAAGTAGAGGTTGTCATTATCAAAACTGAAAATCATGCCAGCGCACCATTTAAGATGGAATTAATCTCACGTAGCGATTAATAGACCTAACATTAATTGAGTAGGCTTACCCAAATGTATCTTTCCGTCACATTGGCTGCTAAGCACAGTAAAGTTTTCTATTTTTCATTTTAAATTTCTCACTGCATTTCAACTTAGGTTAAATGATACACTAGCTATCATTCGTTAGCGAGCTAAGTCGGTTTAATGTTAAGCTGTTTGGCCTGGGCTTTTACACAGCTCTACTGATTCTACATAACTTTGCTAGCCTAATTACAAATGTATTCAAGAAACTAGGTTTAAATTACCTACCTGTACCAGTGCAGAGACCGAAAAAGAAACGGTGGGCGTCAGGTGTTGTCTATTGTCTGGGTAGTTGGACATTAACGTAAAGTGTGACAGTGACGCATGCGCGGTACAGATCGGGCAGGAGGCAGATCGGGCATTGTACGCATGCGCGATACAAATCGGGCAGGGGGGACAGATCGGGCAGTGACAAGTCCTATTCAATTTGGGTTCTTCCGCAATGGCACCGCCGCAAGATGGCTGCCATGGCCCGGAAATAGTATTATTATGAGCTCTGCCATGTATTTCCAATGGTGCGTTGTGAAAGTCAACATAGTGGCCCCAGCGCAATCTAGGTATCAAAAGTTCACAATATTGTAGTCAATAGAAGCAGGCAATCACATTTTACATTTTTCCTGGGTTAAAATTTTTTTTAGCCTACACAGAAAAAAGAGAGCCATGATTTAAAAATACTCATCGGTGAGTGTTTAGCAAGCGCACTGAACTGTGATTGGTTAAGAACATGGTCACGTGGTAATTTTAGTTACGTCACAGGGCAATCACGTGAGGAGGCCTATTGGCATTTTCGCCTCAAATCCATTCTCTCAACCTCTATTGAACTCTATGGTTAGCTGACTTGCTATGAGCATTCAGCTAACTGCTTCCGTTGCTGTAGCTATATGAAGTTCGCTTACCAGCTATCTTGTGCATAATAATGAAATGGTTTTCAAATGCTTTCGCGTGTGTAATATTTCTAAGGTCATACTTCATATCTCAAGATGGGTGTTGTTAGATTACACTAATTAGTAACACACCCAGTGAATATGTTAGTTTTGAAGTCTGAAAAGCCGCCCGGATAGCAAGACGCTAACGGTAGCGGGTCAACATCGGGTTGGCTACAGAAATGTTGTTCGGCTCCCGGCGTATTATGCTTGTTAATAACGCTAGTTAACAAGACAGTTATTAAAGATTTTTAGTAACTATTCGTGGCTCGTTTATCTGGATCTGCAGTTTTGCTCACGTTAGGCTGAGGTATTTCAACAAGATATCCGTGGCCTATAGCCTAGCCATTAATCTGTCTAACGTTACGATAACACTACAAGATCACCATAGTTCATTCTAACAGTCTTAACAATCACATAGACATTCCTGAGAGGCTATACCTGGAAAAATAGGCGACAAGTTTCACTGTGGTCGCGATTTCTAATTATTTAGGCTACAGTTACATGGCTACACCACACTATTAGCTAGCCGCGCAAGGCTGGTTCACGGAAATCTTGAGTCAGGGACCGGTCCGGATGTAATGTAATGTTACTGCTGGAGCTAGGCTACTGCCTAGCCATACCACAGACTAACGTTATGGATTAAACAAAATAAACAAGCAGATGCAATAATCGTTATTTAATTATGTGAACGTAATCGTATCATAGACCTATTTAAGATTGTATCTATGTATTTATTGTTTTGCTTTTCACATAATATCGAATGTTCTCACGACATCCACTCTACGGTTAGAGTGGATCTGGGGTAGGCGCTGGACCCAGGAAAGCGGGCTGGAAAACTTTGTTTTAATGAAAGGTTGGTGGATCCAACATGTCATTAGCTGGTTATATTTTTCGAAATAGCCTATTTTGTCTAACCGCGTGACACAGTAGGCTATGCGGTAAATGTTTGCGCAGAACAGCGAGTGCTCCTCCGTTGTCTATAGCCCAGCTAGGCTATAGGACATTGTAGCTTTACATAACATTACATATTGTGGCTGCGTTTACTATTATGTTGCTCTTGTTTAATTATGTAAACATAATCATATAATAGACATATTTAATGTTTTATCTAGGCCTATGTATTTATTGTTTTGGTTTTCACATAACATCGAATGTTCTCACGACATCCACTCTGCGGTTAGAGTGGGTCTGGGTAGGCGCTGGACTCAGGAAAGCGTGCTGTAAAGGACTTTGTTTTTATATATATGGGAAAGGTTAGTGGATCCAACATGTCATTAGCTGGTTATATTTTTCGAAATAGTCTATTTTGTCTAACCGCGTGACACAGTAGGCTATGCGGTAAATGTTTGCGAAGAACAGCGAGTGCTCCCCGTTGTCTATAGCCCAGCTAGGCTATAGGACATTGTAGCTTTACATAACATTACATATTGTGGCTGCGTTTACTATTATGTTGCTTTGGTATGTCGATTTACACGTGTGCATCCTCTCATCGCTCAAAAGAAATCAACTGGATTGAGGAACTGAAGTTGCGCATCAAAACCAGATACGGTAATGCACTTTTAACAGCGCATAAACGAAGTGTCTTTGCTTACAGACACCCCTGGATGAGTTTTGCTAGTAGGCTACCACTTAGAGCCCACATAAACGTGTACATTTTTCCTTAATGTGACCTTGTCATTTTAATGTGTCTTGTCAGGGTTTGTCTTGTGGATGTGCGTCTTATCCTGTGTTCTCACGTTCAGCCTGCACCTTGATGTGGTGAGTGGGCTTTAAACTGAGACAGGCTGCTGAACTTTGCTGTGTCCTATAACAAACTCCTAACGTCTCTACGTTTTTTCCCCCTTATCGTCCAGGACAACGTTGGAGACGGTGATTAAACTTGCTGTGAATGAAACGCAGCATATCGAAGAATAAAAATGTTTCCCTTATTCATGATTCATAATTTTGAATGGTGTACATTTGATTATTTAGTCTTTACAAATGAAAAAAAATTAGCAATTTCTCCTTATACCACTGTATGACATATGCAAACAATTAACCCTTCAATAAAAAAACAAGTTTTATAATTAATTGAAACTTTTTATTACTGTTTCCCCAAAATGGACATACTAGCTACATCCAGCGTGGGGAGAAATACGCAAAGAAGGCCATGGATTGGCATGGCTGGAGAGGACAAGATGTGCGGGGGGGGTGTTTGTAGGGAAGATAAGGGACAGGGGTGAGGAGAAGAGCAGAGGGCGTTGGGTGAACAATGTCATGGCTACAAATTTAATTTAAAAATAATCACATACATTTTGAAAACCTGACTTAGTTCATTAAAAAAACCCTGTTCCGTTAAAAGCCAAATCCAGGATTGGAGAAACTGCCAGAATTGGGCAGGGAAAACCCGTAAAGGCAGCGTCTCCTCCCCTGAATTCAGTATTTAAGGGACTGTAAAATAGCATTTAGAAAAATATAATTTCCCCTAGGGGTGAAATGAACTCCATCACAAAGAAATAAGTCAGTATTTCCAAAAATTTATGTGAGGATGTTTAATAAATTTACCACACAATAGCACAATGGTATTAGCCTTTAGGTTAAGGTAGCCTACACTTTGTTATGTTAACAGGTGAAAAATCAACCCGGTCTCACGCTTTTTCATGCTCATAGTCACGACAATGAATCTATTGAATCGTCACCCGGAGCACGATTGTCCGACTTTTATCGTGCTACACAGAACGAAATTTAAACCCATGCATTTTCAATGCTAGCATTTCTCAGACTGTTTTCGTGCTACATAGAACGAAATTTAGAGGTGTTACTGTGGGCTTGGCTACTATGCTACTTTTCGGTTGTTAGCTAGCTAGCCGGCTAGTGAATTTTGTTTACCAGACGAGTGACTTTTGAGTAGCTACTGGTTGATGGTGATAACCGCTAAATATGTTAATAGGGACACAAAAAACATGGGTTTATTCAGTCACAAAAAAAGCAAACAGTTTATGTCGGATATGGTCAAAATCCCACAATCTCAATTCATTTTAATACTGTCCCCTACATGGGGCGACCCAGATTAGCCGTAGGCTATATATTTATTATCTGAACCCTAACCCTAAACGGACTACAGACGGCGCCATCTTTTCACAGGCCATCATTACGTAGAGCTCTGGTTTTTGGGGAATTGTAGTTCTAAACTATTAGTACCAATAACGGAAAAAATACTAATCCTATTGACCTGGGGCTTAAAATTTATGTTCAATATAGCATCAGTTAAGATCCCAATTGATCATATAATTGAATCATCAAAGTATCAAATGATTAAGTATAAAACGTTTTATTCAGGCCCTTCTGTTAGAGCTTGAAGGCTGGCTCTGACATTATTTATGAAAGACTAGTTAGTTAATCATCCTGTTAAATATCTACCCGATATGTCCATTGGTTCCAGAATTAGAAGCATTTGAAGTTTGGCCAGTTTTGCCCTTCTAGGGGGCGCTACTGAGTCCCCTGGGGTGTCAGGGCAAAATAATTGACAAACGTTATTCTCCAGGTCAAGGCCTTTCCAAAAACGTCTTTAGTTTTGTCCTACGACAAAGTTTAATTTTCACCTCTGTCTGGTTAGAGCCTCTTTGAGGTGTAGTTTCTGAGACCCTTTGAGACTCCAGCCTGGATAAAATTAAGTCTTTTGATTTTTTTGCTTATTTGGTGGAAAAAATCCTTCAAGGTATTGATGTTTTTCCTAATCACAGTCATGTGTTTGGATTTGCACTAGTGTAGACCTTATTTTACCTACCAAATACATCTGGATTGTTGTCATATGAGGCTTAGGGTTAGATAACATGCTGTTTTTGAAGCGCTTTAGCCCCTCCCCCAAACCTCCTGAATAGTCCTACATCGTCAGGATATAATGTTGTAGCTTCAATATCCCTCTGTGTACGGATGAAGTTTCCTACATATATCTCTGAAGATGACACTGTTATGAACTTGTAGGTGGCAGTCTCCACAGCTGATTTGTGGCTTATCCTTACCATGGGTGATGAGTTGATAATCAGATGGACTAGTTCTGATACCCGTTGGAGCACACAATCACTAATTGAATTGGCTATTTAGTCGGCCCTATACCTAATTAATGCGTGCGTGCGTGTGGGTACATTGCGTGCCATCTGCTGGCTGCTGTGCACCAGACATACAGAGAGATACAGAGGTTTTCTCTTTTATGTGTTAGGTATAATTTTTTACGTCAAAAATTATAATATATAATTCGTACACCTAGTAGTCCGTGAGCCAGTAGGGTTGGTCGGTACCATCTGAGGGGAATAATGCTCTTGTGATTTTTGGCAAGGTATAGCCTACATCTCTAGAGTTATAAAATATGTGATAGCATTGTTGTTACTGCATAGGCCTACCAGTTTTGCCAAACCTGAATTATAGCGCGGAGCTTTCAAAACCATAACAGCGCAGAAACCCTGGGGGAAAAAATTAAATATTTTCACGGTAAGAAATCTTTTTTTGACAACGTTAGGTTAGCCTGCTTGTCTTCTTCGTCGTCCTGCTTGAGCTAAATTAGCATTAACCACAAATATGCTTTGCTGTTAGGTCTGTTTATTTTCCTGCATCACCCTTGTCATAGTAACTTGTTGAACTGAACCAACCAGGAAAAAATGTATTCACTCACCACATAACGTAGGCTACACATACAGCGTAGCTATATATAGGATGTCTATGAACATAGACACAGGCTATATAACATACATTATATATATATATATATATATAGTTATCTTAATGCATAGCGGACACTTGTGCCCGTTTATGCGGTCTAAAGTGCAGCTAGTCTATAACGTTGATATTGGAAGGTTATCGTAATAACGTTAGCTAGCTATGTCCATTGCAGTTTCGAGGGGGTTACGGTAAGATTAGCCAAATGTGTTCTAAAGTATAACTAACGTTATGCTATACCTGGCTTATTTTCTTTTAAATGTGCATCGAGCTACTATTGGTGTATTATCAACAGGCTTTTGTGATAGCATGTCCTTTCTAGGCCTCTGGCTGCTACTGCGAGCTAACTTAGCTAACGGTAGCTAACAAAGTTACCTTTCATTTAGCTTTTTTATTCGGTAGCATAACTTTCCAGTCGTCGCTATACATGTATATGGTCGCTAACTAGAGTTACAACGGCAGCCATTACTCTGTGAAAAGGGAGAAAATGATCACCTTCACGTGACAGGTCACGTTGGCCAATCAGAGAAAAAACTTTGGGCCGTGGAAACGGTGCCGTTTTGAGAAGGCTTCTGCCTTTCTAGTTAATATATAGTTCTATGGTACAAACGATGTACACTACATGACCGGAGATTTTTTTTTTGTCAAGATGGCGACGGCTGAGCCTGCGCTGGTCTACAAATGTAAATATAAATGCAAGTTTCATCTTGTAGCCTATATTAAATCAGTTTAATCGGCTTTATAACCGAAATATAAATAAACGCGGTAGATTAAATATATTACAAAGTGTTAGCAATTTTTTTAATTTAACAATTATTACTGTTTAATGGAAAATGCAACTTAATTAGCTAGCTAGCTACCTAGTTACCTAACTTACCTATCTACCTACAACGAGACAACAAAACCCTTGTTCAAAATAAAAAAAGAAAACTTTTTTACCGTTTCTTGCATGCTTTCTCACCAAGCCGGTGACCGCTGTCACGCAAGCGTTGCGCGTTGCTAAGTAACCTATTCAGACTATGTAGTGTCCGAAATCACCTCCTTCTTTTCCACCAGTGAATCCCTATATAGTGCCCTATGTACATTCCCTAAGTAGTGTATAGGGAGGGAGTGAATAGGGAGCGATTCCGAACACAGCCCAGGTTAATTTCAGCCGTGTGCATCACTTTTTTGTGGCTCCTGGAAACCCTGTGTTGTGTGCCACTTGCAACCCGGCTCGAAAAAGTAAGCGTAACCATAGCAACAGTGGACAGCGAGGGTCAATCAAAGAATTGCGATACAATTATTGACGGTCATACGTTGCATGCCGCCGCCACCAGTGTGCAGAGTCGATGCAAAACATAAACGTGGTCAATCAACTTATGTGTTGTAGTGATGAGAGTTTGTAACGTTAGTGAAGTAACGTTAGGCCTATTTCAGCAACCCACCAATGGTAGCTGACCTCATTTGTAGATTTTTAAAGCATTTGGCGAGTGGCGGGTGCTAACTTTGGACCCTGTCTGCTATTAAAGCGAAATTGACCGACTATAAATCGTGACCTGTCGAATACCACGCTGTAGCTAGCTAGCAATAGCGTTCAGTGTCAAGTGCTAGCCCTCATTCACCACGTGTTGGCTAGCTAGCTAGGTACCAGTAGCTATCTTAAATTTGGAGCCTGACAGGTTCAGCCTGAAAGCAATAACGTTACATTGAAACCATGCCCCCTGTCAAATACCACGACATGTAGCTAGTTTGAAGTAACCACCATTCATGCCATCAACCTCCACATTGCTACGTTTTAGAATTATTAACGTTAAGTAGCTAACCTTGCTTGCGTTCAACTCTGGCGTTAGCCTGCATACGTTAATGAGCTTGCTAATTATCAACGACAGACTGCCAGTGAGTAACAGCCTAGAGAAGGCTAACGTTATAAACTTAAATTCCTTGTCTAACACAGAAGCACGCCGACTACAAATCTTGTGATAGATCTTACCATTAAATACATTAACATTTGCATTCATGATATGATACACAGCAACATGTTAAACAAGAATCTTACCTTCAACCCAACAGCTCGACACTCCGGAATCCCGCCAATGAAACGGATAGACCCTGGCCTGGAGCTAAGAACTAGCGCTGACGCATGCGTACGTTGCAGTGCAGGGCTAATGTCTTTGAGTAGATTTTATTATGTTTTTTATGTTGCAATTGTTACTGTTAAAAAATAGGTAGTGTAAGTAAAATTGACCCATTATTATATATTTCACTTGCTGACTAATATACTGTCAGTAAAATTTAAACGATTTTGCATGGTTGTATTTACCACCCTCCAAAATCCTTTTTTACAGTGTAACCGACATGCTTTGAAAAAGCATTTTAGACACTATGTACACATACAGTGATCCTCCGCTGATTCAATTTTCTGGTGGTAATTTAAGTTACGTTTTGTTACAGAACACTGTGTACACTTCTATGGCATTTCACCTGTATGAATTTTCAGGTGTGTATTTAAATCAGATTTTCTATTAAAACACTTTTCAGACTGTGTACACTTGTATGGCTTTTCACCTGTAGGAATTCTGAGGTGGGGATTTAAATGAGATATGCAGGAAAAGCACTTCCCTCAATGAAAACATTTGTAGGGCTTTTCACCTGTATGAATTCTCAGGTGTATAATTAAAGTACATATTGTACGGAAACACTTCACACTGTGTACACTTGTACGGCATTTCACCTGTATGAATTCTCAGGTGTCTATTCAAACAAGATTTTGAACGAAAAGACTTTGCACACGTGTACACTTGTACGGCTTATCACCTGTATGAATTCTCTGGTGCTTCTTTAAATTAGTCACAGTGAATAAATTTTCAGTCTTTTTTTTCTTCATGCTTCTCAAACTGTAAGGGGTTGTGTTAAGGTTCGGAGAACCAGACGCGACCGACAAGGATTCTAAAAGCGTATCTAGAAAGATACGCCACAAGTAGCCGCAACAGAGGAGAGGAAAACAAAAGAACGGGAGCAAAACTTTCCTAGCACAAGCCAAATCATAGCAACTTCAAAAGGAGGCGAGTCTCGATAAACAGCGAGAATAAATAACAAAAGAACCTCACACACTAAATCAATAGGCGTAACAGGAGGTAGAGAAACAAAGCAAAACTCGATAAAACGAGTGAAGGAAAAGAACAGAAAAGAAAACCTGTTATCCAGAGCTCTTGTGGCAAAAGTACTAAACACAAAAGGTAACAGGTAACAAGAATAAAGGATAAAGAGAAAGATTGGAAATAAAAGAGAAAACCCATCTAATCCTAATTCTATAACCGGACTTGCTGTGTTTCTTATTCGTACAAACCATAAATGCAGCGACCGAATTTCCTATACCTTACCGACTTTGTTTGTCAACATAGCAAAGACAATGTGGAAGTGTTGGATATGCGGAAGTCCTGGGCTATTTATAACCGGCAGGAAACCCGAAACAGGTGCAAGGAATAATAGCTGAGCGAGATCCAAAAACCAAATAGAATAACGACCGCAGCCATCAGAGGCTGCCAATAACCATGACACAAACTGTGTAAACTTGCATGACTTTTCACCTGCATTCATTTCCCATTTATTTCTAGAATAATGAATATGTCTCAACAATTCTGCTCTGATTATTTTCAGTGTTTATGTCACAATGATGATTTATTGGGATGGAAAATCATGGATTTCTTCTTTTTTATTTGGATTTGGCTGTCCTGCACAATGACATGGTCAACACCAGCTCCATTCAACACAGTATTCCTGAGATCACTCACTAAACTTTCAATGGATTCACACTTCATTTTATCAGATATAATATTAACACATTTAATATCCTGAAAGTCACTGATGTGTCTAGGCTCTCGGTCTTAATGAGATCCCCAGTGTGGCTGGAGCCCAGATCAGTTTCAGTTTTAATCAGTGATCTGTGTGTGTGGTGTACATCACTGACCCCGCTGTGTGCTGTAACCCACTCTGGCTCCAGTGTGTTGACTTCTGGTGCAGCACACTCTGTCTCTGACTCTGCCATGTAGACCGACTCCAGTCAACTGATTCCTCTTCTTTCTGTCTGATCCTGTGCTGCTCAGTGAGCTCTGGTAGTGTTGTCTCAGTGTCCTGTTTCAGACAGAATCCTGCCTGCATCAAATCTTTCTTTATTTTGAAGAAAGATCTTATTCAAATTTACTAAAGGAAAATTTGAAAAATAATCAGTTGTAGATTGGAGCTATAATGTCTCTGACAACATTAAAGTTGGTTTGAGGCATCTTAGTCACATATAACATGAGCTATTTAAATTTTAGTGCTTTTATTTTTAAGAAAAATTCATTTAAAATCTACAATGAGAAAATTGGAAAAAGCATTGCTTGTCAATTTGGGACATAATGTCTCTGACAACATTAAAGTTGGTTTGATGCATCTTAGTCACATGTCACAGAAGCTATTGGTCAGATTTTAGTGCTTTTATTTTGAAGAACAATTCATTTAAAATTTACAAAAAAAAAATGTGAAAAATAATCAGTTGTAAATTTGAGTTATACTCAACAGGCAACTTGTTTTGAGGTGTCTTGGTCACATGTCACAGAATCTATTGACATTTTAGTGTATTTATTTTGAAAATAAAAAAAGGAAAAATTGGAAAAAGCATTGCTTGCAAATTGGAGAAATAATGTCTGTGACAATATTGAAGTTCGTTTGAGGCATCTTAGTCACATGTCATGGAAGCTATTGAAATATTAGCATTTTTAATTTGAAGAAAAATTCATTAAAAATTTACAAAAAGAACATTTGAAAGATAATCAGTTGTAAATTTCAACTATTTTGTCTCTGACAACAGGCAACTTGTTTTGAGGTGTCTTGGTCACATGATACAGAAATATTGACATTTTAGTGTATTTATTTTGAATAAAAATCGATTTAAAATTCACAAAGGGACAATTGGAAAAATAATTGGTTGTAAATTGGAGAAGTAACGTATCTGACAACATCAAAGTTGGTTTGAGGCATCTTAGTAACATGTCACAGAAGCTATTGAAATTTTAGCCGTTTTATTTTTAAGAAAGATTAATTTAAAATTTACAAAAGGAAATTTTTAAAAACAATCAGGTGTATATTTCAGCTATAATGTCTTTGACAACATTAAAGTTGGTTTGAGGCGTCTTCATCATATGTCACAGAAGCTATTGAAATTTTAGCCGTTTTATTTTTAAGAAAAATTCATTTAAAGTGATACTGCAGTCAAAAACCAACTTTTCCCGTTGAAAACCGATGTTTTGGGTTAGATTATGATCATACAACTGTCTATGTCCGAAAATCTCATGTTTAGTCAAAATAGTTTTATCTGAGTTTTTGTGTAGACTTACCAATACGCTGGTTTCTGGGGATTTGTGACGTCAAGAGATCCTTAACATAAAAATGGGTGGAGTTGAGGTGGTCCTAGGGGTGGTCCGGCTGGGCACGTGGTATAAAAGCAGAGGCCAACTTTTTTTTTTTTTTTCCCTCTTTGAGACTGAGACCACAGAAATATAGTTCTGTGACTGAGACCCTTGTACTGCTAACTAGCCAGTTCAAGTTCAAATGCGAATTGCTTTGTATTACTGCTAACGTTAATATTACGACTTACGTATATCGAGCTACTAAGGCTACATTCACACTGCAGGCCTTAGTGCTCAATTCCGATTTATTGCTCAGATCAGATTTTTTTTGTTTGGCTGTTCACATAAATTTTTTAATGTGGCCCATATCTGATTCCAGTGTGAACCGATTGCTCTGCTCAAATGACCGTGCAAATTAGCAAAAGACATAGCGCCTGTTACACAGCCTGCAGAAATAAACAACAACAAAAAGGTAGTCATCAAAGTCACAGCTTCTGCGTTAATTTTAAAGTTGATGTGCAGTGGAGCTAATGATAAGGGTGAGGAGACGGGGGGAAAAAGCCTAGCTTTTTGTGCTGCCATGGCTGCTACTTCTGTGCAGAGGGACTCGTGAATGCGAGATCTGAGCCAGGAATGGGGGGACCGTGACATGGGCGGTTTCAGTGAAACTCAAGCAAGGCATGAAATTAGTGATTCTGAGGACGGGCGAGTTAAGAAAATGGAGCGCTCGGCCGTTTGGCTAGTGAGACCAGTCGATATAACATTTATAAAACGGATAGTTCCGGGATGCAGATTGGCCAATACAGCGTTCCAGCCGTGTTAAAATACACAGTATAAAAAAGCTATCACACGACACATCTGTTCAACTTCATGTGTAACGTTAGGCTATAGCCCAACATCACTACGCACCCTTAGATTAAACTATTGACACATTATTGGACCGACAACCATTAACGTTCGGTAAGCAGCTACATGAGAAAACCGTGAATAATAAATACCGTGCAACAAACCAAGACAATAATATGGACAGTTCTAACATTATTTTAAATCACAAAACGGTTAACGCAGCTGTCCGCGAATGATATGAAAACGTAGCCTACGACTTATTATGGTGTAGGCTATCGTTTGTGCCCAAAAAAATTCACTGCTTTGCACATTTACCACTTATCTAAAATGACAACACATGATAATATAATGTGAATGTGTTGATAACCTAACTAGCCCGTGCGCTACGTTCTAATGGTGTATTCAAATTATCTCGGAAGTCGGAATATTTCTCATTAACGAGAAGAAAAAACGATTTGAATGTGACATTATTGTTATTTGAATACACCATAATGCCCTGCTACATCAAAAATGACGTAAAAAGTCACATTAATTCCGATCTGACTGTTCAGACTGCGTTCGCTTTGACACAATCGGTTATGTATCGGAATCTAATACCACATTCAAAAGTGGCCAAAATGAGAATTGGAAATGTCAGATTCAATGTGATTTTTGCTGTTCACACTTCCATAAAAAATCTGATCTGTGTCACATTTGAGGAAAAAATCGGATCTGGGCCACTTTTTACATTACATTACATTACATTCATTTAGCAGACGCTTTTATCCAAAGCGACGTACAATAAGTGCATACAGAGACATCAGCAAGATCACTACAGAACAGACAAGACAAAGCACATCCTTCCCATAATGTAGCAGCTATCCCTAGTAATGAACGTTGACTGTAGTTCACAGTAAGCTGTGGGTAAATCCGCAATACTACACTTCTATTCTAAATACTATTATAAACTATAATAAACAGACAGGAAAACACACGGAACTAGTAAACACAGGGAACTGATATTCCTAGGTTAGAATATCAGTCAAGGTGGAGTCTGAAGAGGTGTGTCTTCAGGCCTCGACGGAATGCAGGCAGGGTTGGAGTAGAACGTAGGGGAATGGGAAGTTCATTCCACCACTAAGGAGCTAAGGTGGAAAAACTCCGGAGTCGGGACGAGCGAGAGCCTTTGACACGGAGGGGGGGAAGTGCCAGTCGCCCTGCTGTAGAAGAGCGAAGTGGTCGAGCAGGAACATAGTTCTGGATGAAGTCATGCAGGTAGGCGGGGCCTGTCCTATTGGCTGCAGTGTAGGCCAGGGTCAGAACTTTGAACCTGATCCTGGCTGCAACTGGCAGCCAGTGGAGTGACTTCAGCAGGGGGGTTACATGGGAAAATTTCGGGAGGTTGAACACAAGCCGGGCAGCTGCATTCTGGATCAGTTGAAGAGGCAGAATGGTGCAGGCCGGTAGGCTTGCGAGCAGGGAGTTGCAGTAGTCCAGGCATGAGGTGACTATGGTCTGGACAAGAAGCTGGGTGGAATAGGTGGTCAGGTACAGTCGAATCCTCCTGATGTTGTACAGGAGGAACCTGCAGGACCGAGCCGTCGCCCTGATGCTCTTTGAAGTCCAGCCGGTCGTCCAGGACCACCCCCAGGTTCCTTGCAGAGCGGGAGGCAGCCACCACGGTCCCGTCAACGGTGATGGAGAGGTCATGTAGTGGGGAGGTCTTGTACGGCATGAAGAGGAGCTCTGTCTTGTCAAGGTTGAGCTTCAGGTGATGGGTAGCCATCCACTCAGAGATGTCAGTCAGACAAGCAGATATCCTCTCCTTAACCTGTGGGGTAGAGGGAGGGAAAGAGAGGAAGAGTTGAGTATCATCAGCATAGCTATGGTATGAGAAGCCATGTGAATGAATTACTGAACCAAGAGACGTAGTATACATAGAGAACAGCAGAGGACCCAGTACAGATCCCTGCGGGACTCCTGTAGACAGGGGATGGGGAGCAGAGACGGAATCCTTCCAGGAGACTTGGTAGGATCTATCAGTGAGATACGATACAAACCAAGAGAGGGCAGTTCCAGAAATGCCCATCTCAGCGAGTGTGGAGATCAGGAGTTTGTGGTTGACCGTGTCGAATGCCTCCGTCACGGCCAGGAGAGCAGTTTCAGTGGAATGGCTGGTTCTGAAGCCGGACTGATGCGGGTCAAGCAGGTTGTTCTGGTGGAGAAAAACATACAGTTGGTTAAGGACAGCACGTTCAATTGTTTTCGACAGGAAGGGCAAGAGAGATACAGGGCGGTAGTTCCTGATATCAGTGGGATCGAAGCTAGGTTTTTTAAGGAGTGGGGTTACACGGGCAGTTTTAAAGGCAGCAGGAACATGGCCACAGATTAGGGAGGTGTTAATAATGGAGGACAGATATGGAAGGAGCTCAGCAGATATAGACTGGAGGACTGCTGAAGGTATGGGGTCTAGTGGACAGGTTTTAGCTGATGTGGTTGCAGCTGTGAAAGCTGCCAGCAGAGTGTGGTAAGAGGCCAGGTCATCTGGGGATCTGGATTTCCTCCACTTTCTCTCAGCGGCTTGCAGCATGGTTCTGCTGGATCTGAGAGAATCCGTCAGCCACGGGGAGGGGGGTGATAGTCGAGCTGGTTTGGAGACAAGAGGACATAGTGAGTTGAGAGACTGAGAGAGTCATGAGTTAAACACAGAGGTGGCAACATCAATAGGCATTTTAGCAAAGGTAGCAGGAGGAGGAAGTGCAGAGAGAGCAGAAGTAGTGAGAGAGGAGTGTGAGAGGGTGCGGAGATTTCTCCTGAATATAACAGTGGGTGGGTTGTTAGCGGAGTTGAGGGAGAGTGGGCAGGAGAGAGAAAATGAGATAAAGAAATGGTCCGATACATGGAGGGGGGTCACCGTGAGTTCAGATGTGGCGCAACTCCTGGTGAGTACAAGGTCCAGTTGGTTACCACCCTTGTGGGTGGCAGGTGATGGGGACTGAGTGAGGGCAAAGGACTGGAGGAGTGAGGCGACACTGGATAGCTGGGAACTGTCTGGTTGGAGGTTGAAGTCTCCCAGTAGGATTACAGGGGTACCATCCTCAGGGAAGGAGCTCAGGAGTGTGTCCAGTTCATCCAGGAAAGCGCCAAGCGGACCTGGAGGGCGATAGAGAACAACAATTTTAAGTGCAGATGGGTGAGTTACAGTGACTGCATGAAACTCAAAGGAGGAGATATTCAGGCAGGGTACAGTGGCAATAGAGAATTTCCAGGACGTGGAAATGAGCAAACCAGTACCCCCGCCTCTGCCAGAGGCCCTGGGGGTGTGGGAGAAGGAGTAGCCAGCAGACAGAGCAGCTGGAGTGGCTGTGTTATCGGGAGTGATCCAGGTCTCAGTGAGAGCCAGGAAGTGGAGGGACTTCACCTTGGCATAGGCAGTGATGAAGTCAGCTTTCTGGACGGCTGACCGGCAGATCCATAGTCCACCCACCACTGAGAGTTCCTTATGAGAGGACAGCGGTGGGCAGACCAGGTTAGCCGGACAGCGTCTGCGGTGGTTGGGCCTCCTGGAGCGAGGCATGGAGCACAGAGGAGTGGGGGTTAGACACATGGTAGGGGGTGATAAGACAGGTTAGGTGGGGAAAGATCATTACAAACAGATAGTTCAAATTGCCGATGAGGCTGCCGTATTACGGCAGCCTCTACTTTAACTTATAGACTATTGGCTAATTTCCCGATTGCAGTCAGCTGCTTGCAGGGCTACTTCACTCAGGTGAATCTATTTTCAATTAGCAACACAAAAGACTAGCAGCTGGCCTAAAAACACAAAGCAAGTTAACAACTGACCGCTAATGCTGCAATTTACTTCAACTAAACAGTGACTACGCTACAAACAGTTCAATTAACTAACGCACAGCTGAAACCGAATGAAAAGATGACACTTAGCCTATCCGACGGTAGATTATTGACAACGCTGGTCTGATTGCACTCTGAAGTAGGAATGCAAAACATGCTATATATTCACTCAGGTGAATCTATTTTCAATTAGCAACACAAAAGACTAGCAGCTGGCCTAAAAACACAAAGCAAGTTAACAACTGACCGCTAATGCTGCAATTTACTTCAACTAAACAGTGACTACGCTACAAACAGTTCAATTAACTAACGCACAGCTGAAACCGAATGAAAAGACGACACTTAGCCTATCCGACGGTAGATTATTGACAACGCTGGTCTGATTGCACTCTGAAGTAGGAATGCAAAACACGCTATATATTCACTCAGGTGAATCTATTTTCAATTAGCAACACAAAAGACTAGCAGCTGGCCTAAAAACACAAAGCAATTTAACAACTGACCGCTAATGCTGCAGTTTACTTCAACTAAACAGTGACTACGCTACAAACAGTTCAATTAACTAACGCACAGCTGAAACCGAATGAAAAGACGACACTTAGCCTATCCGACGGTAGATTATTGACAACGCTGGTCTGATTGCACTCTGAAGTAGGAATGCAAAACACGCTATATATTCACTCAGGTGAATCTATTTTCAATTAGCAACACAAAAGACTAGCAGCTGGCCTAAAAACACAAAGCAAGTTAACAACTGACCGCTAATGCTGCAATTTACTTCAACTAAACAGTGACTACGCTACAAACAGTTCAATTAACTAACGCACAGCTGAAACCGAATGAAAAGACGACACTTAGCCTATCCGACGGTAGATTATTGACAACGCTGGTCTGATTGCACTCTGAAGTAGGAATGCAAAACACGCTATATATTCACTCAGGTGAATCTATTTTCAATTAGCAACACAAAAGACTAGCAGCTGGCCTAAAAACACAAAGCAAGTTAACAACTGACCGCTAATGCTGCAATTTACTTCAACTAAACAGTGACTACGCTACAAACAGTTCAATTAACTAACGCACAGCTGAAACCGAATGAAAAGACGACACTTAGCCTATCCGACGGTAGATTATTGACAACGCTGGTCTGATTGCACTCTGAAGTAGGAATGCAAAACACGCTATATATTCACTCAGGTGAATCTATTTTCAATTAGCAACACAAAAGACTAGCAGCTGGCCTAAAAACACAAAGCAAGTTAACAACTGACCACTAATGCTGCAATTTACTTCAACTAAACAGTGACTACGCTACAAACAGTTCAATTAACTAACGCACAGCTGAAACCGAATGAAAAGACGACACTTAGCCTATCCGACGGTAGATTATTGACAACGCTGGTCTGATTGCACTCTGAAGTAGGAATGCAAAACACGCTATATATTCACTCAGGTGAATCTATTTTCAATTAGCAACACAAAAGACTAGCAGCTGGCCTAAAAACACAAAGCAATTTAACAACTGACCGCTAATGCTGCAATTTACTTCAACTAAACAGTGACTATGCTACAAACAGTTCAATTAACTAACGCACAGCTGAAACCGAATGAAAAGACGACACTTAGCCTATCCGACGGTAGATTATTGACAACGCTGGTCTGATTGCACTCTGAAGTAGGAATGCAAAACACGCTATATATTCACTCAGGTGAATCTATTTTCAATTAGCAACACAAAAGACTAGCAGCTGGCCTAAAAACACAAAGCAAGTTAACAACTGACCGCTAATGCTGCAATTTACTTCAACTAAACAGTGACTACGCTACAAACAGTTCAATTAACTAACGCACAGCTGAAACCGAATGAAAAGACGACACTTAGCCTATCCGACGGTAGATTATTGACAACGCTGGTCTGATTGCACTCTGAAGTAGGAATGCAAAACACGCTATATATTCACTCAGGTGAATCTATTTTCAATTAGCAACACAAAAGACTAGCAGCTGGCCTAAAAACACAAAGCAAGTTAACAACTGACCGCTAATGCTGCAATTTACTTCAACTAAACAGTGACTACGCTACAAACAGTTCAATTAACTAACGCACAGCTGAAACCGAATGAAAAGACGACACTTAGCCTATCCGACGGTAGATTATTGACAACGCTGGTCTGATTGCACCTGCAGTGTGAACGTAGCCATAGAGTTCTTCATCTACAACGTCTTACTTTGGTATCTTTAGCTAATTATGCCAAGGAGTCAGAGATGTATCGTTCCTCGACTCTTAGCTTTCATAATCTGCCGAGTGACGGAATGTATTGATAAGTTAGGTAATGCAAGGCAGTCTATTGTGTGTGAGTTTAGCCCCGTTTGGTCCAGAGAACTGGTAACTTAGCTAGCTAGTTATAATAATGTTAGCTAATAAATTATAACAATTCTCTCCGGACCAAGTGGATGAGGGCGCTACAACCAGCCATGTTCAATATACTAACGTTACTGTGTGACTGGGTTTTGCTGTGTTTTTTGAATGTATTTAATAGTAACGTTACTTTAGCGTGAATGAGCGTATTGAGTTCAGTGGGGCTGAGTCAGTTCACCAAGACACACCCTTTCACTCCTTGACCGTATGAATATTCATAATATTACTACGTGGCATCATCGTCATATGACCACCCCTACTCACGAGTTCCAGTTCAAATTGAAGCGGTAAAACAGGCCTTAGAAAAGGCTCTGCAGTATCTCTTTAAAATTTACAAAAATAAAATTAGAAAAATAATCAGTTGTAAATTTCAGCTATATTGTCTCTGACAACAGGCAACGTGGTTTGAGTATGGTATGTTACAGAAACTATTTACATTTTAGTGTAAATTTCGAAGAAAATTTAAATTTAAATTTACAAAAGTAAAATTGGAAAAAGCACTGGTTGTAAATTTGAGCAATGTCTTTGACAACATTAAAGTTGGTTTGAGGCATCTTGGTCACATATCACAGAAGCTATTGAAATTTTAGTCATTTTATTTTTAAGACAAATAAAAGTTGAAATATCATAGGTCGTAAATTTGAGCAATATATCTCCAAAGAGATTAAAGTTGGTTTGACACTTCTACTTCAAATGGCATTGGAACTATCGAAATTCAAGTGTTTTTATAGGTTCAATATTGACTTTTTTTTTTCTGAAATATGAAAAAAAAAATGCTTGGAAAAGTCTCTTTGTTCTACACTGAAAACAAATATGTCAATTAAAATGCACCTACGTGCTTCTGTCATTAGCTATAAAAACGAATATCCACTGAATATCCAATATCCAATAGAAAACCAATTTTACGACGGTGTGGGCTAGAACAAAGAAATGCATTTACTCGTCATAGGCTGTGGAACGTTGCATGATGGGGGAATTCCATGTCAGTCAATAGTGCTCTTTGATGGTAATACTCTAGAGTACAAAAAGTATAATCTGTGCCAAGTATATACATTTCCGAGTGTCACAATTACATTCTAGACTATAAGTTATGTTCACCATCTGCACTGCTCTTATCAGGTGTAGCCTAACGGTACCATTTAGGTTTTTTTTATTAATAATCATAGGGGATGTGTCCCCCACAATATCTGAGAGCCTATGCATATGCATTAAAAGCGCCTGTATATCGCCCATGTACAAGGTTGTATATGGCAATCAGTGGGCGAGGCAACAATGTTGCTCCATTATATTATTGGGGCGATAGACGATATAAACAAACTACAATGTAGCAAAGCAGTGTTTAATTTCTGGCGGCACCCTCTGCAATTATGTAGACTGCGAGGCTGTATAGAGTGGAAACGTGAGGCTTAGGTTCCAGAAGCAAAAACTCCATTCACTGTTTACATTGCTGTGTCCGAATGGTCTGCATCCTGTGTAATAGCATGCCTACTGAATACTGCTTAGGCTACATGCTGTTTAGTGACATGCAGTATGCGAAAAATATCCTCCATAGGCTACTATTATCAGCGAAAACTCGGAAATAAGTATATTATTAGGGGATTTTAAGCACACTACATTTAGAGAACATTTTGCCTGTTTAACGTTCTCATCCAATCTAGGCTACTCAACTATCATAACGTTACTCAATAGTAGCCTATAGAAGGGTGATGAATCGGACACAGCCATTGACAGCCTAACATGAAACACCTTCATGCATCTTTACCTGACTCACATTGATTTGCGAGGCATTTCTGAGAATCGTAGCCTATGGTAAAATTAGGCTAATAAAGTGCCGAAAACTTTATTTAGGTCTACAGCATTTAGGTGTAGCTTTTCTGAATTTGGCTATGGGATAATTTAACAACAAACAATACAAGGCGTGAGCTTTGTAGATTTGTAGAGCTAAGTAAAGTGCATGGTAATTAACTCCTGTAGCTACATTATTAGGCTTTATGGGCTAATTTGAACATATCTTGATATGCATATCTCTCATTTCCGGGGTGTGATTTCCGGTTTATGATTACTCGTTGTATCTTCACTTCCGCCCCCACCATTCGCCATGGCACAAAGCAGAAGCAAGAGGTGCTGTGTCCCTATGTGCAAAAACAGCAAACAAACGCACCCATATTTAAGTTTCCACAATTTCCCGGAAGACGAAGGCCGAAAGAAGAAGTGGGTCCAGGCCGTGAGAAGAGAGGAAGGTCCTTTGTTTAAAGTAACAAAGTGCACCTACATCTGTAGCGCCCATTTTGAGGAGGGAGACGTGTTCCTGACGCCGGGTGGCCTGAAACGTGTGAGGAAAGATGCGGTGCCTTGTCGTTTTGCATGGGCAAACAGGTCTTCACGTCGAAAGTCAGCGTATGCAAGGGCTACGGATGTTCGGGTGATTACGGAAAACGGCGAAGAGGTAGAGATGGCCGCCGCTGTTCCTGCGGTGTCCGATCATGACTACGATGCTCGACCACCTGCCGGTAAGTGTATATTATTAACTTGATTAGCTAGCTAGCTAGCTAACCTACTTGGTTACCATTCTGTTTTGTTGATTGTTGTTTGTATTGTTATTTTAAATTGGTTAATTCAACCAGTGAGGTTTTAGGTTAGCTAGCTTGCCAACTAGATTAGCTAGCTCGTATTTTTAGCTGTGGCCATATAGCTAGTAGTGCTGTGCATGACGCACATTTCTGATCGTCGACAAGTTAGTGGCTGAGGAGGAGGCAGATCACGAGATATATATATTTTTAATCAAACCAAAAAACCGCATTAACAAATGAAGCCTTGGTATATTTTTTGTCCCCAGTTATATATGATTTTATGCTTATGCGTCTGCAGGGTCTGCACACAAATACATCGCCAGCTAGGGAATAAGGTTTCGCTCAAACTCACTGAATGAAACTTGTATCCCTTATCCATTTTTGACCGTTTTGTCTTTGTGTGTCTATCAACGTGCCAACGTCTGAAAGACGGAGTTTCTGTAAAACGAAACACGTTGGGTTCAGTCCAATCACTTATTTTCATCATTTCCTCGTGTCCTTTTCCTCGGTCCTTAGTTCCTTCCAGGCCCGGACTGGCCATCTGGCAGGCTGGTCTGATTTTCTACTGTTTTATGGGCCGGTGAATCGTAGGCTACAATTTTTTCCAGCATATAATTTTTTATATGCTTCACCGTCACTGAACAAGACAAATAACCAATCACTGCTCAACTACGAGCAGGAAGTTGAGCAATGTCCAATCAGATAACACTTTCGTTGTGCACGTTTATGAATAGATGAGCTGTCTTTGAACCCATCCATGGTCAGTAGCTAGCATTCGTAATGCGAATGTGTACTCGCTAATAATGTTTATTTACAGGCCAATTGAACAAATACATTCAAAATGATCAGTTCAGTGCTAGGTGCTAGTAGCTAGCGAGACGTAGCCTACAGTCAAGCAACGGACCTGGAAGTGGGAAAAAGTTATATGCCGGGAAGAATTGTACGCTACACTGGTCTGACTGCCTTGTTGCGAGAGAGAGATTGAGAGGGGTAGGACAGTTATTATTTTCATATTCTATTCTATTCTAACTCTGTTTTAAATTTATTGGTAGATGGTTTGTGACGATTTCTGCTGAATACCGAGTTTCTAAGTGTCACTATTTCCCCGTAGCAAGTCCATTTAACAAGCAACCCCCCACATAGTGGACAATAGCGTCTATGTTTGAGTTCATAAATATATTTATTCATCATATAAAATTAGAATAACGTCGTAGCAACGCGATAAACCCAACAATAGCCTGATTGTATGCCAGAAAAGCTGTGAAAAGCCCTGCTCACTCAAATGCAAAATAAACTGTGAAAGTACTGTCTCATTCTACCATGTATTCTACTAGCAATATATGCTACTAAATATGAAATAAATATACAATCCTACCATCGGTTTTACACATCGAGATGTTCCTTTCAAAATTCAGTGGTCATTTATTGTCTGGTACAAGCGGTTTGAGAAATATACAACACTTTATACCGCTATTACACTATCTGAAACGTCGCCGAGTAATACCCCGTAAACATGCCCAAGTTCCAAGGCTACTTTGAGACTCGCAGTCAAACGCAAACATGTCCACAACATCGCCCGATTTCCTATGGGAAGACATGTACCGAAGGGCGAACAGAACTACAGTTCCGAACAAAATCGCCCAAAACTCCATATACGGAGAAAGGCACAGAAGGACAGCTGCACCGGAATTATCGGCTATGAGACTAGCGCAAGCTCAAACAAAAATACACGCCCTGCCTCTAAGAATAAATAGAGCCCTAAAGTCAGTATGATAAAACACCCGGTCTCTTAGTAAAAAGACTCCTCTTGCTTTCACAGAAGACAGCAGACAGAGAGAGGAGAAAGAGACAGCAAAGGGCAAACGATCTAGGCAAAACGACAAACAAAGGACAGACCAGAAAGCGGCGACTGAAATGAGCACACAAAACAGGAATTTAACCTGAAAGCTCAAAGCACAAAGCCAAGTCCCGCAAAACTCCAACAAAGCACAATGGAGCAAAACGGTCTCCTTAAAACACTAGATCAACATACTAGCTTAAAACTTTAAAAGGGCTAAATAAACCACACACAAACAGCACAAATAATGCCAAAAAACACACCACAGTACAAACAACAAACAATCAATATCGAAGCCCCGAATGAAGGAAACGGAAGGCTTATATAGCTCACCGGCAACCATGTACAGCTGTGCAACGCTGAAGAGACTTCTTCGCGAGAAGAAGGAACGGAGCCAAAACTCCACCAACGAAGCAGCGCCCATGTGTGGTGACCGAGGAACACAACCGCAAGGGAAAAAGGTCATAAACCATGACTCAATGTGGGCATAAAATTATTATGGGCATAATTACCTTCATTCGTTCACCCAGCGAAGTCCGCACTTTAGACTTGAACTCGGCTACTTTGCTGCGGTCTCCTTCTCTCATTAGATGGGTATTGATCAGACTGAAAGTGATCGGGTACGTGTTAGAGATTGAGACCTCTGTTTCCGCAGACATCACCGTAGTGGCACACTTGAGTGCTGCCAACACAGGCGCCATGTCCTCCACGAGCTGCCAGTATTCACCCTTCAGCTCGAGGACCCTGGCATCTTGGAGTTTGGTCACCGTGCGATCAGAAAGAACAGCGGTCACAGCCCACCGCTGTTCCACCAGCCTGTCAAACATCTCACAGACGGAATTCCTCTTGTCTTGCAAGACTGTATCAGACAGTGAGTTGGCAGTCGCATTTGTTGCTGCTTTGCCTCCAGCGCTTTAGTAGCAGGGGTACTGTGGTGGAAATGCTTCACCAACTTGCCAGCTGCAACGATGACCCGTTGATCAATGATCATTGATGGCCAGCTGTAAAGGACAAGTGCCCCCGCCAGGAGTAATCTATGGCTGCATAGCTATGAAGACAGAGTTTGAGAAACCATGTAGTCATGAGAGGGAAAACAATCCTACCCACCTATCAAGAGCCAGCCCAGGAAGATGGGGTCACAGCTGTTGACAGATGATAGTAAGGAAAGGATGCCACCCCACATTACTCTATGGCTAAATGCTTCTCTGGTCCTGTCTCCAGACTATAGCTCATTATAAGCCTGATCATAAAGGTGCGTTTTTAATCTAGACTTAAATATTGAGACTGTGTCTGATTCCCTTATAAATTTTGGCAGAGTGTTCCACAGTAGTGGCGCTCTGTAGGAGAAAGCTCTACTACCCGTCAAGTTTTTTGATATTCTTGGGACTACTAGGTAGCCTGCGTCTTGGGAACGAAGTGATCTTTTTGGCTTATATGGTAAAAGCAGATTACATATATACACTGGCGCAAGTCCATTTAAAGCTTTAAAGGTCAGAAGCAAAACCTTAAAGTCTATCCTAAACTTAATTGGTAGCCAATGAAGCGATGCTAGTACTGGGGTAATATGCTCATATTTCTTAGTTCTAGTTAAATGCAAGCGGCTGCATTCTGCACAAGCTGGAGATTATTTAGCAAGGATTTAGGGCAGCCAGATAGCAGGGCATTACAGTAATCTAGCCTAGACTTAACAAAAGCATGTTTTCTCTGCGTCCCCTTCTGATAGGAAGTGCCTTATTTTAGCTATGTTCCTAGCTACTCTAGATATGTTTTTTATATGCGCGCTAAAGGTTAGATCTGGGTCTATAGTAATACCTAGGTCTTTCACAACGAGTTTGGAACGGCTAAACAACAATCGAAATTTAAAGTAGATGTATCCAATTTCTCCCTTCGTTTTTTTGGACCTAAAACCAGCATTTCGGTCTTTTCTGAGTTTAGGAGCAGGAAATTGGAAAGCATCCACGCTTTATCTGCAATACAAGCCTCTAACTGAGAAAGTGGTAGTGCCTCGCCGGGTTTCATGGAAATGTATATCTGCATATCGTCCGCATAGCAGTGAAAATCTACCCCATGTGCCCGAATAATATCACCAAGGGGTAGCATATATAATGAAAAGAGTACTGGGCCTAGCACTGATCCTTGTGGAATACCATATTTCATTACTGAGTAACTGGATACTTCTTCATTTAATTTAACAAACTGCTTCCTGTTGTATAAGTATGATCTGAACCATGCAAGAGCTTGACCATTTAGTCCAACACAGCCCTGGAGTCTGTTCAGTAGAATCTCATGATCTATTGTATCAAAAGCTGCACTTAGGTCAAGGAGTACAAGAACAGACACAGAGTTTGGTCGGCTGATAATAGTAAATCGTTAATAACTTTAACCAGTGCCGTTTCAGTGCTATGGTAGGGTCTAAATCCTGACTGGAACATTTCATGGATATGGTTTGAGCTAAGGTATGCATCAAGTTGCTTAGCAACAGCTTTCTCTAATATTTTTGATAGAAATGGAAGATTTGAAATGGGTCTATAGTTTTCCAGTTTGTCAGATTTGAGGTTTGGTTTCCTCAGTAATGGCTTAATAACCGCCATTTTTAGTGGCTCTGGTACATATCTGCTACTATAACATTACATTACATTACAATCATTTGGCAGACGCTTTTATCCAAAGCGACGTACAATAAGTGCATTTTGACGGTCATTGACACGACTACAAACCAAATCTGCCAAAGCACAGCTTTCTCATAGCGTAGGAGCTATCCCTAGTAATAAACATGAGTAGTTACACACAGTCAGCTATACATTCTGAACTATAAAATAACCAAAAACACAAGTTAAATAGAAAACAGTAAGCGAATACTATAGAATGGCCCTATATAGGTATAATTTTAGTCGAGGTGGAGTCTGAAAAAGTGCGTTTTCAGACCACGACGAAAAACAGACAGCTAATGATTTTTAACGTATGCTGGCCTAGTATGGGGAAAAGTTCTTTAACTAATTTTGTAGGGATTGGGTCGAGTAGACAGGTAGTCGATTTTGAGGACATAACCAGTTTTGACAGCTCCTCCATGTCAATTGGCCTAAAACAGTTTAGTGCCACTGTTGATACATCTTCCTGTGTTGACCAAGATCTGGGCTGTTCATTGATTATGGGAGGAGTGATGCCTAGAGGAGGAGGCAATTTGGAGATCTGGTCTCTAATAGCTTCAATCTTCTGATTGAAAAAATTCATGAAATCATTACTGCTGTAAACGCTGGGGTGAGATGAAAATTCTGATGATGGTTTTTTAGTCAAATTGTCCACAGTGCTAAACAAAAATTTTGGGTTGCATTTGTTTTGTTCAATTAATTTAGAGAAAAAGGCAGATCTAGCTGATGCAAGAGCTTGCTTGTACTGGAGGAGGCTATCTTTCCATGCAAGACGAAATACTTCTAGTTTAGCTGACCGCCATTTTCGCTCCAGTTTTCTTGTGGACTGCTTCAGGGCACGGGTAGTGTCATTGTACCAGGGAGTACGGTTTTTCCGACAAAACTTTCTTTTTAGAGGGGCAACCATATCAAGGGTGCTTCTGAGAGTTAAACTTAACTGGTTAGTCAATTCATCCAGCGATACTTCAGTGGTATTTTCTTTGTTTGAAAGGAATGATTCCGGAAGCATATCTATAAACTTTGGAATGACGTCAGAGTTTAACGACCGGCTGTAATAATGTCTTGGCTCTGATATAGAAGTGATGGTTGCCTCGATTTAAAAAGTAATAAGGAAATGATCAGATAATACAGGGTTATGGGGTGCAATAGTAAGTTTCATGACATTGATACCATAGGATAACACTAAGTCTAGGGTATGGCTATGGCAATGAGTGGGTCCACAGACATTTTGTTTGAAACCAACAGAGTCAATTATAGAGGCAAAGGCTGTTCCTAGGGGATCACCCGGTTTATCCACATGTATGTTAAAATCACCAACAATCACAACCTTGTCTGCCGAAATAGCAAGGCAAGACAAAAACTCAGCAAATTCTATTAGAAAATCCGAATAGGGCCTATGTGGTCTGTAAACCAGAGGAGGTTTCTCTAAGACAACAGGTGAAGCAGTGCTTCACCCAAAAAAAATAAAAAAATAAATAAATAAAAGAACATGCATAGCACACACAACACATCTTTATTTAATATTGAATTATCATCACAACTACCATTTCCCTTGTGAAGCTAA
The DNA here is from genome assembly GCA_029718625.1 of Synaphobranchus kaupii. NCBI lineage: Eukaryota > Metazoa > Chordata > Actinopteri > Anguilliformes > Synaphobranchidae > Synaphobranchus > Synaphobranchus kaupii. The sequence continues at coordinate 67,519,221 of CM056376.1, read as the reverse complement.
AAAAAAAAGTGCCTCGATTCAAAAATGTGCCTTGTATCGTGAAAAACAGCGCCACCCTTAGACTTTTAAAAGGAACTTCAGTGAAGCACTGTGTCTGACTGCTTACTAGACCATTGGAAATCAGGGGGACTTTATAAAATATGATTGGATAATTGTGGATTATGACGCATTTTTTTAGCCTACCCGTGAAGCACTGCCTCACTAATGTATTTCAATAATGCGTGTTCTTGTGCGCATTCTCGTCCTGATGATTGACATAATGTCTAACCATACAGAACATGAGTTCATTTGTCCAGCAAGATATAATCATCCTACCCGCCAATTTTCCCTGTTGGTAGTAGAGACGTTAGTGTGTTGCTGTATTGGAGAGAGAGAGCGATTTATTACATTTATTCAATTTTTATGGTTATGGCGTTGTCGGCGGTGATTTGTATATATTGTAAGTAGTAAAAAATTGTATCTGTGTTGTAGCGTTATCTTTTTTTATCATTAAGCGATCTCAATATTTTTGTTTAACCTTAGCTAGCTAGCTAATTGCTAACGTGAATTAGCTAGCTGACGTTAGCCAAAACTAGCTCACTTTTTGAAAAGGTAGCTTTTTCCATTTAATTTGGCTCCAGTTAGAAGAAAATGGAATCTGCGAATGTAACGTCAAACATCCTGGATCGAATTCTGCAGGATTCTTTTCAGTCGTTAAACTACGAAGAAAAACTGCGAGTGAAGGCCGAGGGAAGACCGAAGCCTCCTATCAATTTGGTCCAGCGAGTGGGCTCGGTGAGTCGGAGTTTTAAAGTATCACGGTATGACAAGGTGGAGTGGCTAACTGGTAGCTTGCTAACGAACCGCCTGTATTGCTGGCCATGTGTCTTGTTCAAGTGCGCTGCTGCAGGAGATGTATGTTCAAAGTTTGCGAGAGATGGCTTTGAGGATTTACGTAATTTCGACAGGTCTGTTAAGATTCATGGGAAATCGAAGGAGCATGTCAGTGCAACCGTGCAGCTGAGTCTTTTGGGAAATGTGAGAATCGAGCATTTAATTGATGAAGGTGCACGTATCCAATTAGCAAAGCACAATGAAATGGTGCGGAAAAATCGTGACATTCTCAGGAGGTTGGTTGATGCGATTGCATTCTTGGGTCGTCAGGAGCTGGGATTTAGGGGGCATGACGAGAGTGAAAATTCTGATAACAGAGGAAACTACAGGGAGTTGACTGAAATGCTTTCTCGCTATGATGACGTTCTGGCTGCACACTTGAAATCGTCCACTGTGTTCTCTGGCATGTCTAAGACGATTCAAAATGATCTGATCGAAGCTAACGCAGCTACGATGCAGCAGGAGATCAAGAGTGAAGTAACCGCTGCTCCTTTTTTTGCGTGGCAAATAGATGAGACGACCAACATCTCTTGCAAAGCTCAGTTGTCCATAATTCTGCGTTATGTCGATGCTGCGGCAATAATTCAAGAGCCCTCATCAAGTCCAGCTCAGCTATCTTGTGTCACTCACAAGCAGTACAAATTGTACACTTAAGTTGATATTTAAATTTTAATTAAAAAACATTTAAACTGCCTATGAAATGTTTTTGCCCAGTATTTGCACTTAAAATATGCAATTGCACTTGAGATACTCTGCATATTTACTCTTGAAAAACTGCTGAATAAATATGTTAAATGTATATTGTCTTTGTTTTCATTTAAATTTACCCAATTCAAATATTGTCTGTTTTTATAGGTGTGGTGAAATGACAGTTAAAATGTCAACTTTACAGAAGTGTAAATCTACAGTAAATTGCTGACTACTGAGTTGCACTATTACAGTTGATATGTAAAAATACAGGTGATTACTGTACAGCATTTGTTTTTCCTGTTCATTCTGTTTCCTGTTTCCTGTTTCCTGTCAGAGTCTGCTGAGTTTGCGCGGGACAGTTTGCGCGGGACAGAGCTTGGAGTTTGAAAATAGTCGGCTCAATTTTGGCATTTTATCATTATTTTATTATTTTTATCGTCTTATTATTTTATCATTTTATACTTTTATTATTTTTAGTACGATTCTAGTTTTTATTTTATTTTTTATTATTTTATTTTATTTATATATATATCTCGCTCCTAGAAACAATATGGATATTTCCCTCTCCCCTGTCAAAGAAGACGATAACAGGGGATTTGAGACTTTTAAATGCGCCATGTGCAGCATGTATAGGGTTTTTCTCAGAACGAATGAGGATGACATGCTTAAAATTGAGGTTATATTAACCATGGGCGAGACCTTCATTTGCGATGGATGTCAAAGGAACATTAAACTACAGGACGAGGCTCTCCTGCTACAGCGGCAGCTAAAGGAGAGAGATAAGCTGATAGCGGACATGCTAGCGGATCATGCTACACTTCCGAGGCAGTCTGATGAGCAGGGCCGCCCGGTATTCTCCATGAATTGCCCCGCTTCATCGGAGAAGTGGTCCGAGGTGGTGTCGAAAGGGAGGCGTAGGCGTGCGGGAAGGATTTCGCTTCCTCTCTTCTCCCCCGTGGAAGAACCGCCAGTACTTCTTCGAAATGCCTTTGCCCCACTATCGGGCGATGTACCGGCCCCCGGTTCATCCTCTACCGCCGTTGACAACGTTACCACCTCCGCGTTACATGGCTGCGATCCAGCTGTATCGGTGGCTGCCCCTACTCCCCCTCATTGTTTAGACTCTCTGCGTGAGCTGAATGATGGGGTGATAGTCATAGGCAGCTCGATTGTCCGGGATATAAACCTGCCGGGAGCAAAGACCTTTTGTTTCCCAGGAGCTTATGTCTTAGATATCGATAGACAAGTTACTGCGGTGCTACAACAGCACCCAGATGCACATCTACTTGTCGTGCACGTAGGCTCGAACGATATTAAATTAGGGGAAACTGAAACTTTGAAAAAAGACTTCGAGCAGCTTTGGAACACTCTGCAGCAGACTCGAAAGCGTTTTCTTCTTTCGGGACCCCTGCCCACACATGGCAGAGGATGTGAACGTTTTAGTAGAACTTTTCAGTTGGACCAATGGCTGAAATCATTCTGCAATGCAACAGGTACTGATTTTATTGACAATTTTGATTGTTTTTTTAAGTCCCCCTTTCTGTTTAAACGGGACGGAGTTCACCCGAATAGAAAAGGTGTGAAGCAACTGTCTTGGAATTTTGCGAGTGCCTTGAAATGACGTGTACACAGTCCCATACCAGTTATTGAAACCACTTTGCACACACACATTCGTTCTCACGTTAGGCCCAATGGTGTTATTTTTAATAATTTAATTCAGATAACTGTAACAACGAATATTGTTTCTCGATGTGAGAATGAAGTAGTCGATATAGTTTTAACTCCTTCTACCTTCAGTGCACGCAGACATGGATTGGGACTGTTATGTTATAATGTGAGAAGTCTATTGTCTAAAATTGACTTTATTAGAGTCTGGACACTACAGACGGATCCAGATATTTTTATAATCAATGAATCATGGCTAAATGATACAGTTATGGACACTGATATTATTTTAAATGGTTACAAAGTTTTTAGGTGTGATAGAAAATTAAGAGGGGGCGGGGTGGTTATGTGTGTGAAGTCCACCTTCATTGTGACGGTTTTAATCTCCACATCTGCCCCAAAGCAATTTGAATGCCTGGTTTTAAGCGTACGGACAGGTAGCACAAATATCAATATCGCTGGTGTCTACCGTCCGCCAAATGCCTTATCCAGTGCTATTAAAAATCTTACAAGTATATTATCTGATTATGCTCATTCTGAGCTTCTAGTCATGGGCGATCTAAACTTGGACTGGCAGTCTCGAGCCTCAGATGATTTCAAGGTCATTTGCAATGATCTAAATCTCACGCAATTGATCCAGGAACCCACGCGCCCAAACCAGAAAACCCCCTCAAAGTCTACTTTGATAGATATCATTTTAACTAATAAGCCGCATAAGTATCGCAGTGGAGTTTTCCCACTTGATATTAGTGACCATTGTCCTGTGGCTTGTATCAGAAACGAAAAACAATCTGTAACAGCGCCGTCACGTTTTATTACTAAAAGGGATTTAAAAAACTTTTGTGAACAAGGTTTTATGTTTGATTTACTTTTAAGTAATATTGACTGTGTTGCATCCATACCGGATCTGGACTTAGCGTTTAATTATTTTTCTACAACCTTTCAGTCTGTCGTAAACAAGCATGCCCCTTTTAAAAGATTCCGAGTAAAAAACAGATCAAATCCCTGGTTCTCAAATGGCTTATCTAACGAACTACATGATAGAGATAGGGCATGGAAACGGGCCAGAGAGACAGACTCACTCGCGGACTGGCAGCACTTTAGACAGCTACGAAATAAATGCTGTGCTTCAATAAGGAAAGCTAAATCAAATTATTATATAACCTCACTATCTGATTCGGATGGCGATCCGGCTAAGTTCTGGAAGGTTGTGAATTCTTTGAAGCATGGTTCTGCTCCTTCCTTACCACATTTCATTAATTCCGATTCTGGTCCTATTTTTGAGAAAAATGAAATGGGGAATGCTTTTAATAGTCATTTTATAGAAGCAGGAAATCTTTTTGAAAATGCACATCATGCTGTTCTGCAAATAGATGGATTAGATTTTAGCTGCAGCTCCATTGAAAGCCCATTAATAAACAGAGCTATGTTCTCATTTAGATTCTTTAGAGAACAAGAAGTATTGGAGGCCTTACTTGCCATAAATACAAAGAAATCAAAGGGGGAAGATCAATTAGACCCTATTTTTCTACGAATGGGGGCCCCATTAATTGCTAATCCATTAACAAATATTTTTAATCTGTCACTTATTACTGGTGCTATTCCTGATGTTTGGAAATCAGCACATGTTCTACCTCTATTTAAAGGGGGTGCACCCAGTGAGCTGAACAATTACAGACCTATTTCTAAACTCCCTTGTTTGGCAAAAATTTTAGAATTTTTAATAAATCTGCAACTACGCTCTTTCCTATCCAGGAATAATATTTTAAATCAGTTTCAGTCTGGTTTCAGACCCGGCCACAGTACCATATCAGCAGCCTCACTGGTCATAAACGACATTATAAATGCATTAGATAGCAAACAAAAATGTGCAGCCCTTTTTATAGACCTGTCCAAGGCATTTGATACGGTTGACCATTCAGTACTTCTGACCAGGTTGTCCTCCATTGGCCTAGATGGAAATGCTTTAAATTGGTTTCGTAATTACCTCTCTAACAGGACCCAAGCTATTGTCATAGATGAGGTGAAGTCACCCTTTCTAAAGGTCAATAAAGGAGTCCCACAAGGATCCATCCTGGGCCCGTTATTATTTACCATTTATATAAACGAGATTGCCACTAAAGTAGAAAATTGTAATGTTCATTTCTACGCCGATGATACCGTAATTTACTCATCGGCATCCACAAGCAGACAAGCTCTCACTTATATACAAACTGCTTTTAACAGTATTCAATTAGAATTGGCCAGTTTGAAATTAGTTTTGAATGCAAATAAAACAAAGTATATGTTTTTCTCCACACACAATGTAGACCCTATGGATGCTCATTTATTTACCTTGAATAATATTGAAATCGAATGCGTCCAGAATTATAAGTATCTGGGTATCTGGTTAGATCACGATTTTTCATACAGGTCACATGTGGCTAATCTAACAAAAAAACTTAAACCTAAACTTGGCTTTCTTTTTAGAAACAAGTCTTGCCTCTCCTTGGTTAGCAGGACAAAGATTGCTCAGGCCACAATTTTACCAGTACTTGATTATGGGGATGTTTTATATATGCATGCCCCCACTTGTGTTTTAAAACCCTTGGATGCCATATACCATAGTGTATTGCGCTTTATCACAGGTGACGGCTTTAGAACTCATCACTGTGATTTGTATAAATCAGTAGGCTGGTCCTCCTTAGAGCTACGGAGGAAGCAACACGGTATTGTATTTGTTTATAAAGCGTTGCTTGCGAAACTCCCTCATTATTTCACAAAACATATTTTTTTTAAGGTTTCAAAATATAATACTAGAGCTCAGGACTGGATTACTTTAGATATACCTCGATTTAGAACTGAACTGGGTAAAACTGCTTTCAGTGTTTCTGCGCCCAAATTGTGGAATGAAACCCAGGAATCACTTCACTTAACGTCACTGGTATCTGTTGAACATTTTAAGCAACTGGTTTTTAATTTATTAGAGAAGGAAGGTACATGTACCTGCATGGCCTAATCATCCATGTGTTCTTTGCACAGGATGCATCCTATGATTGTGGGCCTGTATATGTTTGTGCTCATGTGTATACTTACATGAGTATGTATGCATTTGTATAAGTATGTGTATGTGTATGTATATATGTATATACTACCATTTATTCTTATTCTCTTTTACTTGCAAATCATCTCTGTACATATTTTCTCTGTATAACTTACTAGAATGTTCATTCTTCTGTTTTATCATTGTATGGTCGCAGGGCCCCCCTGAAAAAGAGATTTCGGTCTCAGTGGGGTCCCCCTGCATAAATAAAGGAAAATAATAATAATAATCACAGTAATTCCATGGTCAGGTTGACTGAAATTGCAGCACACAGTTATCATTTCATAAAGATTTACTGATAATACGATACGGAAATTACTGTGAAAGTAATGCAATTAGTAGCCAGAAATTTACTGTAAATTTAAAGTGAACTATTTTACAGTGTGTATTTTACAGTGGGGGGGGGGGGTGTGTTTGGGGTTTGCTTCACCAAAAATTTTGGTCAGCAGCCGCCACTGCTGTAAGACACTAGGAAAAAGGACTGCATGCTACCCCTTATTTTAGCTAAGTCATGCTGTACACAATTCATAGAAAGAACTTCAAAAGATGAGAACGTATTTCCACACTTAGGGGTTAAGCTTAAGGTGGACCGATAGATCGCTGCAACACCACCCCCTCTTCCTGACTGGCGCGATACCTGAGTACTTAAAAAACCTACAGGAGACGCTTCATTAAGTGCGACATATTCACCAGGTCTTAGCCAAGTTTCAGTCAGACACAGTACTTTGAGATTATGATCTGTGATCAATTCGTTTACAAGAATTGCTTTAGGAGCAAGAGATCTAACATTCAGTAGTCCAATTTTTAGGAGTGATTCACAACAGCTGCTAGCAGCAACATGTTTTAATTTGAGAGTAGTAAGATTATCCGTGTTAATATCACTTTTGCTTTACGTTTAGCATAGATGCATGGGGCAGACACAGTCTCAATATAATAATACTAGTTTCTAGCTCAGATATGGGATGAGGATGAGTACTATTGCCAATTACTAGCTCTGAAACGCACCTTGCGGACAACGGCGTTGGGCCATGTGTCTGAGTCACGGGCATTGGGAAACGCATTGGGAAACACACAGGCTCCGATGTAGGATCAATGATTGCATTTCCCCAACAGCTCCCGTTGACACAATTAAGATGAGACCGCAAATAGTTCAATTTGATCGTTAAATTTGAAATGGTCGATCGATCAAATTATTAATGGTAATTAATCGATCAACGATTAATCGTTAACACCCCTATTCCGTTCCATTCCTGGGTTTTATTATTGAGGAAGGGAAGATCCGGGCTGACCCCGCGAAGATCCAAGCCGTCGCTGACTGGCCTCAACCGGCCTCCCGTAAGCATTTACTCCAATTCCTGGGCTTTGCAAATTTCTATAGGCGGTTTATCCGCAATTACAGCCAAATCGCTGCCCCATTAACTAACCTTACCTCCACTTCCGTTTCCTTCAATTGGAACCCCGAGGCGAACCATGCCTTTGCCACCCTCAAAACTAAGTTCTCCACGGACCCTATCCTCTGCCACCCGGACCCCAGCCGTCAGTTTGTCATCGAGGTAGACGCCTCCGACACTGGCGTTGGGGCCGTCCTCTCGCAACGCTCCGCCCAGGACCAGAAGATGCACCCCTGCGCCTTATTCTCCCGTTGACTCACCCCGGCCCAACACAATTACGACGTTGGGGACCGGGAGTTATTAGCTATCAAGCTTGCCTTGGAGGAGTGGCAGCACTGGCTGGAGGGGGCAGGTAAACCATTTCTTGTCCTGACTGACCACCGCAACCTGGAATACATTAAATCCGCCAAACGCCTCATTTCCCATCAAGCCCACTGGTCTTTGTTTTTTGCACGGTTTAACTTTTCTATAACTTACAGACCCGGTTCCCGCAACACAAAACCCGATGCCCTGTCCTGTATGTTCTCCCCTCACGCCAGACCTGCTGTCCCTGACCCCATCATTTCCCCGTCCTGGGAGATCAAAGGGATTGTGAAGGCCGCCCAGGTGACCCACTCGGATCCCAGCAATAACCCTAACTCCTGTTTGTTTGTCCCCGACTCCGCTCTCAGGTTCTCCAGTGGGCTCACGCCTCCCGTCTGGCTTGCCATCCTGGTATCCTGAGGACGACCGCCCTGGTCAGGAGGAGTTTCTGGTGGCCCACCCTGAAGGGGGATACCCGTGCCTTCGTCCTCGCCTGCCCGGTGTGTGCCAGGAGTAAGGCCTCCCACCATCCCCCCGCTGGCCTCCTTCGCCCCCTCCCTGTCCCAGGCCGTCCTTGGAGCCATGTGGGGGTGGATTTCGTAACCGGTCTGCCCCCCTCGGATGGCAACACCGCCATTGTGGACCGGTTCTCCAAGGCGGCCCACTTCATTCCCCTGCCTAAGCTTCCCTCTGCCCTGGAGACAGCGGAACTCCTGGTGCAACATGTGGTGAGGCTGCACAGGATCCCCAGTGACATCGTGTCGGACCGTGGGCCCCAGTTCTCCTCCCAGGTGTGGAAGGCTTTCTGCGCAGCCCTGGGTGCCTCCGCCAGCCTGTCCTCGGGTTACCACCCCCAGACCAACGGCAAGACGGAGCGTGCCAATAAGACCTGCGGTGCGTGCCCTGCGGTGCGTGTCAGCTCGCAACCCCTCCTCCTGGAGTAAGTTCCTGCCATGGGTGGAGTATGCACACAACTCCTTGAGGAGCACCGTCACTGGGATGTCCCTCTTCGAGTGCTCCTTGGGGTGCCAGCCTCCCCTGTTCCCGGCCCAGGAGGAGGAGGTTGCCGTCCCGTCCGTCCGGGCCCACCTCCTCAGATGTCGGAGGGTCTGGAGTTTTACCCGCACCGCACTCCTCCGCACCACCTCTCGCACCTGGCGGACCTTCACAGGACTGCAGCCCCACGGTACACCCCAGGTCAGCAGGTCTGGTTATCCACTTCCTCCATTCCCCTCCAGTCCACCTCAAAGAAACTTCAGCCATGGTTCATCGGTTCCTACCCCATCCTCACGGTCCTCAACCCAATCACTGCCAAGCTCCGCCTTCCCGCTTCACTCAAAATCCACCCCACCTTCCACGTCAGTCAGGTCAAGCCTGTCTCATCCAGTCCCCTCAGTGCTCCCGTTGATGCTCCCCACCCCCCGGATTATTGATGATGCCCCAGCATACACTGTCCATCGGGTCTTGGATATCCGCTGCAGGGGCTGCGGATACCAGTATTTGGTGGACTGGGAGGGCTACGGTCCAGAAGAGCGGTCCTGGCTGTCAAAAAAACTCATCCTGGACTGCAGCCTGCAGCTATCCTAGCACCACTCCACGCAGCCCCTGTCTCCCACATCCCGCTCCTCCTCTGCTACACCAACCCAGGATTCTGCCACCATCCAGCCCCTTGCCTACTCCCACTCCCGTTCTACCCCTGCTAAAGCCATTCCAGGATCCAGTCCCTACCCTTATCTCTCCCTATACTTCTGGAGTTTTGGACGAAGTAATAAATTATTGAATTATTGTAATTTCTGTCTCAGAGTCGTGCATTTGAGTCCAGTCCCTTCTCGGATCCATAACAGGTTGGTCACATTTCCATAAGCAGGACATTATAAAACAAGGGAAACCTATGCGTGAACCTATGGGTTGCCAACCTGACAGCTTTATTGTTATTAGAGAAAGCTGTTGCTAAGCAACTTGATGCATACCTTAGCTCAAACCATATCCATGAAATGTTCCAGTCAGGATTTAGACCCTACCATAGCACTGAAACGGCACTGGCCTCGAGCACACATGCAACGGCGTAATTGGGTGTGCGTATTTCCCTGTGTATGTGAGAGTGTGTGTCATTAAGGCAAAATAACGTTATTTATGTTATTAATCAAAATTAGAATGCAGGTAGCCTAATGAACTTCGGGTGACGCTTGAACATGAGTTCATTGCTTCATTGCATAATCAAACAAAATTTGTTAAAGGTTGTATCAGCGATTTTGGGTGACGTCACTTCTGAAGCGAAATCCCAGACAAACAGAGCCAGCTCCAGCTCAGAGCCAATTATGTTATGTTTTAAAAAATAGTGTTCAAGCATCCAGAATTATAACCACGTTAATAACGTTTGTAAGAAACCAAACCGTTTGTAAATCCGTCAAGATTTCAGCGAGATAAGAGTATTAGCGTATTAGTATCACCCACCCCTTGTCGGTGATTGGTTGGAATACTGTTTATTTTGGTTTTGAGTGGTTGGTAGTACCATTTGTTTTTGTGTACGATCTCGGAGCATAGGCTGCCTACAGAGACGCAGTTTTTTGATGGCCTGCTTATGGGGCGGGCAGCTAGCGGATCGTGAGGAAAAATCAGATGAATGTGATCATTTATGTTTCGACCCAAAATCGCTGATACAACCTTTAAACAAGCAGGCTAATTTGGCATTTTCTAAGGTGAGACGGAAGCCATTGGTAGCTCATTCTTAGCTGTTGCAGGTGCTTTTAACAAAATTTAACCACATATATTTTGTAAACAGCATTGTCAGGAATTACCGGGAACTCATAATGGTCAGTCCGAATAATATTGATCATAGGCTACTATTGATCCATATTGCCTATTCCTTGATTGCACTAAACACGCACAAGCATGTCTGTTTCGCCATCATCTAAGCAATTCGCCAAGGTGGAAAAGCAGGATTTTAAAGGGAATGGGATATGACATTTTGATTGGTTTATTGCATGTCACGACCAAAATACACCTATAATTAATGAAGAGACTAAGTTCAGCCCATTTGCACGTTGCGCCGTGCTTAGCGCTAAAAAAACACGCCGTTAAAATAGCAAAACTGGACTTGGACACACCCTAAATGCACTTAACGCCATGCGCTTAGACAAAGCGCTAAGATCGCCAAGATAGAGCCCCACGTGTTTATTTTGAAAGCTGTGTACAAAGTAATGCAGGAAATGTAATGGAAGAAGCCAAACAATCAGTTACAACGTTTGTCCAGCAGATGAAGATTTTTGGAAAAGGTTAGATTTGCGATTGAAAAATAATTGTCAACCTCGTTGACAATTGTGTTGCATTGTCCTGAAACCGGAGTTCAGATCTAGTAGGCTAGAAATAGTAGGTAGGAAATGTTCAAAATGGCACAATAAGACAAATACATAATAAAAGCACACCAATAAAATAAATAATAGCACAAGGACAGTGATTGATTTTTTTGTTGTTGTTTTTTGAATAAACATGTTCTGCACTTTGTATTGCATAGGCTTTGAGTAATATTGTGGATGTAGCCTAGCACCCGTAGGCTAACTATGTCATAATTCAACCTAATAATTTTCATTACGAATACTTATACTTGTTGGAATTAAAATGTTATAATACCGACATACATCTAAAAATGCAATGCAAACGATATTAAATCGGTAAATTAAAACAAGCTTAATGGCCGGTAAAAATGACGTGACAGATTTTTTTTTTCAATTCCTTCCTTCACGTTGACAGATTATGATTTTGTTATCTTCGGGCGGGGGAGAAGGACCCAAACGCAGGCAGGAGTATGAAAAACCGAAGTTTAATAAAGGGCAAGGCAGCAATCCGTGGTGAAACAGGCTGGGTCAAAAACTGGGGAGACAGGGCAACGGTACAAAGCACAGTCCAAAGAGTGGTCAAGGAACAGGCAGGGGTCAAAACCGGGAAGGCACAGCAAAGGTACAAAAACAGGATCCAAAAACAGGGTCGCGAGAACACAGGCAGGGGTCAAAACCGGGGAGGCAGAGGAGGAACAAAAAGAAAACAAAACAGACTGAAAAGACAACAAAAAAGAAAACAACGGGTAAAGGATGAGGGATACGAAAACTCGGAAACAGATATCAGGGCAGGAACTCGGGACACTCGCAAAAACACACAGAAAATCAATAATGAGGAACTCGCAAAGACATACTGAAATAACGGTTTAAATACACAAGGAGAAGATTACACAAAAGGAATCAGGTTTGAAGGGGAGGGGGAATGGGAGAGTACACAGGTGAGAACAATGAGGGTAACATGGACCAATAATACAATGACGGGGGAAATGTAGGACTGGAATACACATAGACACAATGATAACAAACGGCCTGGGGTTAGCAGGTAAACAAGTGCACAGCTCAGAGGGGAGGTACACGAAAGTGGACACGTGCAGAGAATGCGAAATCACAGATAGATACAGGGATATGATAACGAGGAGGGAAATGACAGCTGCAGGTAGAAACTCAAGATGAATTAGTAATTAGTAATGTTAGTAGTGAACTCTAAAACCCTAATGTTAGTAGGTTAGCTGGTTAGTATTATATACACGTTAGTTTGTTAGCAGGTTACTATTAAATCTAATCTAACAGTTAGTATGATTAGTACATTAGTATTAAATACAAATATTAATAAAGCCAGAAGGAAGAAAACGAGATACGAAATACAGAGGAAACCCGAATGTTCCCAAAATCACCCGAATAGTGTAATGACAAAGACAGGGAGTGGAATCTGAGGAACATGGAACGCGGACTGACAATCGCGAGGGAAATGCAGGGGAAAAAAAGGAAGAAATCAGGAAACATAACAAATAAAACAGACAGAATTACAGGATCCTAACAGATTTACTCTAGCGCAACCACTGGTCCACAAAATGGTCAAGCAACAAAATAAAGTAGGCTAACCCCTGCCAAAAGAAATATTTAACAACTTGAACATTGTGATTCATTAAAAGAAAAATGAGAGAAATCGTTAATAACTGGTCTTACTGCTAGCTGCTAGAAGTGAGCTTGCGAGGTGCGAGCTATGAGGTGGAAGCTACGAGCTGCCAGCGAGCTGTGAGGTGGGAGCTGCCAACGAACTGCGAGTTGCCACAGCGACCTGCCACTGCGAGCTGCCAGTGAACTGCGAGGTGCGGTGCATGCTGGGAACTGCGAGGTCTGCGAGCTCACAGCTCACACAGAAGGATTGTACTCTGTGAATGTATTTGTATGACATGAATTGCATCGGTAAAAGACAGCCAATTCACATAAATAGATGTAAGCTAAATTACATTATTCTTTCTCAATCATACAGTTTTAATGCCGCAGTTTCCACTTCTGCTCATTATTAGTGCAGGACAAATCATATGTCTGATTGTAAAATTATGGCTGAAATGTAATTGTTAAAGTTTTATTTTCCCAGATAGCAAGCGATCGTTGAATCGGCATAGATTCAATGAGGAATTCCGACGTTGATTCAACATCAATTTGCTCATCGAGATCACGTTGAATCAACGTCAGAATACCGACAAATATTGAATAATCAAGGTTAAAAATTAACATGATATTTAAAAGTTTTAATGTTTGTCGCCATCACTGACTCACTCCATCAGCTAACTGAACTAGTTAGTAGCCAATAATGTCAGTAGTAATTGTAGTCTAAATAATTCTCCTAATGTCATAAGTTGCTTTGCCAGCTAGTTGGTAGGCCTAGACATTAGTTACTGAACATGTAATAAAATGGATAAAAATAAAAAATTTTAAAAACAGTGTACTGGGGGCAAAAAAATAACCAATTTTGATGATTATTCAATATTTGTCGGTATTCTGACGTTGATTCAACGTGATCTCGATCAGCAAATTATTGTTGAATCAACGTCGGAATTCAACGTTCACTTGCTATCTGGGTTTGGTTTGGCGGGGGATAAATTACATACAGGTAACTAAACTGTAGTGGCCTGTAAACTGTAATTTGTTCTGCTACTGTTTCAGAACAAGGGTGACCTGCACCTAAAAAACTGAGGGGCACAGAGAAATAATGATAGGAGTTGATAACAATATCCTGTTTGGAGAATAGTTTTGAGGGAATATAGCCCACAGTCATCTTACAATATTTTTGGATGTATAATAATATTTGGAAATAAAATAAAATTGACTTATTTACATGTAGATAGATTCTGAGAAAGCTTAATCTGAAATCTGGCCAAGTCGGGGGCTCGTTGAATGAGCAGATCACCATCACTGTTTCAGAATAAAGGCAGATATTTTTACTCACATAATTAACATAAAAGATGGCAACTGTTTTGCAGCGTCGCTTGAGCTAAGCCATCGGTCCACAACGCATTTTGAGGAGAACATCGTTCGCAGTAATTATCTATTTGCTAGCTACATTGATGTGAATGTGGTTACAATGGTTTAAAACATTATTTCCAGCATAAAGTTAGCAAAGCTGTATCACGACGTGAAGTTGAATGTGATCTCTAAATCTGACGTAGCATGCGGTGCCATATATTTTTACTGCAACCTTGGACTGCGATTCCAAACACTTTAAATAAACCAGTACAACAAACGTGACAGCTTTTATGTAATTTATTTGATGGTGTAGGGAATATTCATTTAAATAAATGGGGCGTCACATATGTACTGCAATACGCCACTACCATCCTTATACAACTGGTGGCATAGTTTTGTATAATAAATCAGTCTCATAAAATTTTATATACTATTCTCAAAAGAGAATATACTAACTAAAAATGGGTAACTTGAATTAATAATTAAATTAATTACCAATAAAATTACACATTAATAATTGTCTTAGCAAAATCACAGTATCATGTACTCAGTTGATACCGAATTAATATAAATGATCCAGCTAGAAGGTGAAGGCATTTTGGGGAATCCCTGCGATTAGCATTGGCTCACTCAGTTCAACACAAGAGCAACATTAATACAGACAATCTTGGAAAATGTAATAGTTTATTGAACACAAAGTACCAAACAGAGCAAAGCACGATTCACTACTATAATGTACAACAAACTATGTGTGTGCGTGTGTGCGCGTGTTGGGCGTACGTGGGGGTTTCCATGTTCTCCTGCGTGTGGGGGGTTGCCTTGGACATGTGTTCAGAGAGAACAAAGAAACTAAAATGGATGGAGGTTTGAAACTAGCTTTCGCTGGAGCTAGCTAATGGTGGCGCATGAACCATACCATACACATAAGGGATAGCCGTAAGCTTATCGATGCATGTGCATTGAGATCAGCGTGCAGTGTTAAGATTATGACTGGTTAGTGTTTAAAGACAGATCACATGCAAGATACGTTCTGTGCGTGATGCATTAAACCTAACGCAGCGCGGTGGATGCCTTGCAGCCATCCAAAGTAAAACGGTAACACAAAACTTTTACATAACACACATTAACCATTCAATAGTACAGTTACATACATCCAGTCACAAACATGTTGCGGTTGCTAACTAATATGCTATTGCGCATGTAACAGCCGGTCGCCCAATCCTGTGGTTGCAGTTCGTAGGGTTGTGATAGATAAGGGAACCAGCCGCCTCATCTTGGGTCCCTGGAACTAGTTTATTTCGTCGTCAGGGCTGCAGTTCGTGGGGATGGATAATGGAACCGGTCGCATTATTTCTCCCAAACTATGCAGCGTGAATCTACTGCAGACCGCTTGTCTCTTTGGGGACTCACCGGCGGTGCTATGCTGCAGGATCAGGGGCTGCATTGTCCGCTTGGTGGTTCTTCTTGACCACCGGGTGCTCGCGATGCCTCCTTGCGTCTCGTCTCCGGTCCTCCGTGGCCGATAGCCGGGGGTAGATGAGCCCGCCTCGCTCTGTTGGGTCGGTGTCATGGACGACCATGCTTCCTCGTGGAGCGAGGGCTCTTCCCCTGGCATGCAGGCCGCGGGGCCGTGAGACGAGACAGCGAAGGCCCTGGCGAGTTGAACGGACAACTGAACCGGAAGAAACTGGGGGAAGAACTGGAGGAAGGAGCGGCCGTGTTGCCCCTTTTATAAACTTTTAAAAGCGCATTCCGCTGTGCAGTATCACATTACAGTGCGGAAATCACAACTGGTACAATGTCCTACATCACTTCCAACGTGGAGGAGGAGCCTCCTGTGGACTGTATGGAATTATAGTTCCTGTTGTCCCTACAATGGCTCAAGTTTAGGATCAAGCATCTTACAAGTTGATGGGCTTTTGGATTGTTTACAAGAGCACACAAATTTCTCCCGGGGGGGCATGCCCCCGGACCCCCCTAGAGGGCAGGGGTTTACCATCTCATAGTAGGCCAACCATTTTTATTATTTATTTTTTTCCATATGCGTTCAACTGTATGAACCGGAGTTATTTGCTGGATGCATTCAACTGTATTAACATAATTATAATTATAGTCTAAACATGACATATTGCATAGGCTACTGTCAGGTAAGTGAGGACTAGGTAAAATGTGTATTTTCTGAATCCAGCGGTTCCAACAGTCAATGCCCTTGTTAAAACGTTCAGCACTCTGAATACTGAACACAAGCGATATTGCGTGCTAGAACCCCTCACTTAACCTACATTCAAAATAAGCTTTACGTGATTTAATTTAATTATTATTATTAAGAATTACAATCATCAATTAAATCGCCAAATTCGTTAATAGGTAAGTCGAACAGTAACCTGGTGGATCAACCAACAAGCCAAAACAAAGTCTAAATCAGGTCTTGAGATTAAATAATTTTAATAAATGAAAAACATTCAATTGGAATAATTGGAGTTGAAATCATACATTCACTAAGGAATATAGGCTGACTACTTATAATTTACAAAATGGAAGACATTAAGCCAGACATTAATTAGGAAATACCAGTAAAGAGAGAGATAAGCCAAAAATTGCCAAATTATTTACCCTCCAGCTGAACAGGAACAAAAGGAAACGCACGAGGAACCAAAAAGAATGACTTCTCCAAACAAACTCCACAATTGACTAACTTCTTTTTCTGCGGTACACTCATAAAATACCTCCACAGGAAGACCATCCCTGTCCTGATTGGGTTAAGGTGTGGGGGGGGGGGGGGGGGGGGGGGAGGGGTAATTTATGACAAAGACTGGCTTATCTTTGATGGAGGGTTGAGAATGAGAGAGAGAGACAGAGATAGAGAGAAGGGGGGAAATATTAGATATCCTACACTACATACAGCTAAAGTAATAGGCTATATTTTTGAAAGGACATGGGTTAACTTTAAGCATTGAAGGTTGTGTTTATGCTTACGCGCATAACTGTAACATGTTTTAGCCTCTTTTTTTCATGAATAAACGTGGCTTTTGCTCGTCTAAAGAATGAGTGTTGTTATATGGATTAAAGCGCTTTATAGTAAATGAAAAGGAACGGTAAGTGTATGGACAAAAAACGCCCCCCTTGTTAACATTTTATAATTCGAACCCTGTGTATAACCGTGTAGTACATGTGCGCGGATGCCTCCTCTGTTTTCTTCACAATTTGCACATGGTTTTGTATATATATATATATATATGAAGGAGTTACCGTCTATGACGTAGCCGCGTTGACAGTAGGAGGTGAATTATATATGTATGTCCCAGAGGTAGCCGCCACATCCGTCCCCCCAGAATTCATCAGAACTGGCAACGCCAGACCGAAACGAGTCTGCAAGGCCGGAGCGGGGGCTGGAGTGGACACAGGGGGACCACAAGAAGGTAGGGGGCGCCGTGGTGGTGCAACAGACGGAGGGCGACCCCGCCGTGGGGGCTGAGCTAACTTAACGGGCTGGTCCAGATCCAGATGGGCTGGTTTGAGGCGGTCCAGGGAAACGTAGTCCGGCTTACCGCCGACGTCCACTAAGAAAGTCTTGTCCCCGGCCTCCAAGACGCGAAACGGGCCATCATAGGGAGGGTAAAGCGGCCCCCGATGCGCGTTGTGGCGGATGAAAACGTACTCCGCCGCCTTCAGGTCGGAAGGGACATGGGACTGCGGAAGACCGTGCTGTGATGTAGGCACTGGTGCAAACGCCCTGGCGCTGTCCAGGAGGGTGGTTCGCTGTTGTGATGCGGACCAAGGGTTTGTGGCATTAGGAATGAAATCACCTGGCACCCGCAGAGGCTGACCATAAACCAGCTCAGCAGATGAGCACTGTAGGTCTTCCTTAGGGGCAGTCCTAAGCCCCAGTATGACCCAAGGAGGTCTGTCGACCCAACTGTCATCCTGGAGGCTGGCCCGGAGGGCGGCCTTCATTGAGCGGTGAAATCGCATGCACAAGCCTTTAGCCTGGGGGTGATAAGCGGTGGTACGGTGGAGCTTCACTCCCAGGCCCTGGGCGATCGCATTCCAAAGCTCTGACGTGAACTGGGGACCTCTGTCCGAGGAGACATCAGACGGTACACCGAACCGGGTGACCCAAGTCGCGATGAATGCCCGAGCCACACCGGCAGACGTTGTTGATGCCAACGGAACGACCTCGGGCTACCGCGTGGTCCTGTCGATCACTGTGAGGAGGTAGGCAAAACCATGGGAGGGTGGCAGGGGCCCCACCAGGTCCATGTGCACGTGGTCAAAACGCCTCTCAGGAACCGAGAAAGGCGCCAACGGGGCCTTTACATGACGATGCACCTTAGAGCGTTGGCATACAATGCAGGTGTTGGCCCAGTTGCGGATGTCCTTCTTGAGGCCCTGCCAAACGAACCTAGCCGACACCATCTTCTGTGACGACTTCTTGCTCGGATGGGAAAGACCATGAATGGCATCAAAAACCCGTCGTCTCCACTCGCTGGGCACAACCGGCCATGGTTGCATCGTGGAAACATCACAAAGTAGGGTGTTGCCGGCGTCGTCAAACGCAATGTCCTGCAGCTGAAGCCCTGTGACAGCACTCCTACAGGCCTGTACACCTGGGTCCGAGGCTTGATCGACTGCCATGCGGGTGTAGTCGATTCCAAGGTGGACGGCGCCGATGACGGCCCGGGAGAGGCAGTCGGCCACGCGGTTGTCTTTGACCGCAACATGCCGGATGTCCGTAGTGAACTCGGAGATGAAAGCGAGCTGGCGCTGCTGACGGGCAGACCACGGTTCCGACACCTTAGCCATGGCAAACGATAATGGTTTGTGGTCAACAAACGCCGTGGATGGCCGGGCTTCCAGCAGAAAACGGAAGTGACGTATGGCCAGGTACAGGCTAAGGAGTTCACGGTCAAAAGTGCTGTACTTCCTCTCGTTGGGATGCAGTTGGCGGCTGAAAAAGGCGAGAGGCTGCCCGGCTCCATTAATGCACTGCTCAAACACGGCACCGACGGCGTAATCCGAAGCGTCCGTGGTGAGGGCGATCGTCCCCCCTGGTATAGGGTGTGCCAGCATGACTGCCTTGGCCAGAGCCCCTTTCGTGGCAGAGAAAGCGCTGTCCATCTCCTTAGACCAATCGATGGCCTTCTTGGGGGAAATGCCCTTGAGGGCCCCAAAAAGGGGCTGCATGAGCTGGGCTGCATGAGCTGGGCTGCATGGGGAATAAAACGATGGTAAAAGTTCACCATGCCCAGGAACTCCTGCAGGGCCTTCGCGGAGAGGGGGCGGGGAAAACTGTTCACAGCCTCCACCTTCGACGGCAATGGCACCGTCCTTGGTAATGCGGTGCCCGAGAAAGTCAATGGCAGCCAGTCCGAACTGGCACTTGGCTGGATTAATAATAAGGTTGTGCTGGCTGAGCCACTCAAAAAGGGTTCAAAGGTGAGACACGTGTTCCGCCATGGAGGCACTGGCGACGAGAATATCGTCCAGATAGACAAAAAGGAACGGTAGATCCCGCAGCACCGTGTCCATCAGGCGCTGGAAAGCCTGCGCTGCGTTTTTCAGGCCGAACGGCATCCGCAGGAATTCCCAAAGGCCAAATGGCATGATCACTGCTGTCTTCTGGATGTCCTGTGGCTGTACAGGAACCTGGTGGTATCCGCGCACAAGGTCCACCTTGGAGAAGACGACTTTTCCGGCCAGGCGGGCGGAAAAATCCTGGATGTTAGGAATTGGGTATCGGTCGGGGATCGTGGCATCATTAAGGCGCCTATAATCCCCACAGGGGCGCCACCCACCGCCGGCCTTCGGCACGATGTGGAGGGGCGAGGACCAGGGGCTGTTTGACCGGCGAATAATGCCGAGGCGCTCCATGGTGCGGAACTCCGCCTGGGCAACAGCGAGTTTCCCGGGGTCGAGGCGTCGAGCGCGGGCATGGACAGGCAGGCTGGTAGTCGGGATGTGGAGTTCTACCCCGTGCTTAGTGGAGGCAGAAGAAAAGGTGGGCTCAGTAAGGCTTGGGAACTCTGTGAGGAGACGGGAAAACACGTCAGCAGATGAGAGTGCGCTAGACAGTTTTGATGTGCCAAAACAGCTAAGTGAGCACGGGAGCTAGGTAAATGTCTCAGCGTTGACAAGCCGCCGGTTCTTAACGTCCACCAACAGGCTGTTAGCGCAGAGAAAATCCGCGCCGAGGAGGGGGGTGGACACCTTAGCTGTGACAAAATCCCAAGCGAATCGTTGTCCCCTAAAACACAGCGCCACGCTCCGCTTCCCAAAAGTGCGGATGGAACTGCCATTGCCAGCTTGAAGAGCAGAGCCATGTCCATCACTCTGTATGTCAAAGGGTGTGGCGGGCAGAACGCTCACTTGCGCACCAGTGTCACAGAGGAAACGCCGCCCAGAATCAGTGTCAGTAATAATAACAAGCTCCCCGTACGGCCGACGCTCATGGCAGCTAGTGAGCGCCGGCCCTGGCGTTTCCCGACGCCTTAAAGGTGCAAGGGGGGCGGCACTTGGTAGCCTTGGAGCCAAAACGCGTGTGGTAAAAGCACAGACCTCGCTGTTGGGTTGTAGCTGTAGTGCCGGTAATGGCCACTGCGTCCACCGGCAGTGTGGAGTCATTGTGGGCGGGACCCAGGGCGGCCCCGCAGCTCTGTCGGCCGGCGGAAAAAAACTTGTCAGCTTCTCTAGCCAAAGCTCGGAAATCTTTAAGGGGCGTGTTAGCCAGGGCAGATTGCACTGCTGTAGGAAGCTGTTGCATGAACAGCTCCATGAACAGGAAACACGGTTTATGAGTTCCCAGGAGAGTCAACATATAATCCATCAACTCCGATGGCTTGGAATCACCCAGGCCAGGCAGAGAGAGCAGCTGACGAGCGCGCTCGGATTCAGTCAAACCGATCGTGTCCAGGAGGTAAGACTTCAACGTCGCATATTTATCTTCCTCCGGTGGGTCTTCGAGAAGGCTCACGACTCTAGCCGCGGTGGAACTGCTGAGAGCAGAAACAACATAATAGTATTTCGTATTATCATCCGCGATTCTCCGGAGTGCGAACTGTGCCTCCGTTTGAGCAAACCAAGCTGCAGATTGCTGTTCCCAAAACTCGCTTCCATGATGCGCAAGTTCGAAAGTAATCCTTGGAACCGTCCAAAGGCAGATCGGGGTCACCAATGAAGGAGTGCGGGAAATCACCAAACTGAGACTTCTTTCCTGGTCGAGCTAACTGCAACCCAGCTGCGTTCTTTATTTATAAACCTCATTCAACTCAAAGAACACGTCATAGAAGTTACCGTCTATGACGTAGCCGCGTTGACAGTAGGAGGTGAATTATATATATGTATGTCCCAGAGGTAGCCGCCACATATATAAACTCCTCAAAAAAAGTTCGGAAACGTTATTTTGGTCGATTATTCCTCCCCTTTAATAATACCAATTGGTATTGTATTTTATATCGCTGGAAAGCCTGATTAGTCACAACGAGGTACAACTTGTAAGGATCATGCATTCGTGGAATGAGCAACACAGCTAACCGTGTGGGTAGCGGCCCAAAAAAATTTGCCAAAATCCCCTGCAATATTCTTCTGTTGGTAATCACTCTCGTTTTGAGTTCCTTGGTGGATTGGATGATTGCACTCTCCCACAGTAATAAGGAAAAAACAACACATATTGGCCATTTTTACACTTTATTCATTTTACACTGTCAGGGACCTCAGTACCGTGTGGAAGATCCATACGCAGTCACAACAGCTTGGCACCTCCTCCTCATGCTGGTCACCAGCCTGGTCACACACTGCTGTGGGATGGCAATCCCATTCCTCAACCAGGATTTGCTGCAAGTCAGCCAACATGGTTGCGTTGGTCACTCTGGCACGTACAGCACGGCCCAAGCTGATCCCACAGGTGTTCAATTGGGTTGAGGTCTGGACACTCCCAAATTCTGGAGGTACTCTGTGATGATCCTGGCTCTGTGGGGGCGAGCGTTGTCATCCTGGAGGATGGAGTTAGGTCCCAGATTCTGGAGATATGGAATCGCCACTGGCTCCAGAATCTCATTCCGATATCTCACTGCATTGAGATTGCCTTCAATGATGACAAGTTCTGTTTTGCCTGTGAGAGAGATACCGCCCCCACACCATGACACTGCCCCCATTGAAAGGTGTCACGTGATCTGTGCAGCAATCTGCATAGCGTTCTCCACGCCGTCTCCATACTTTGATCCTGCCATCCAGCTTCCACAGACAGAACCTTGATTCATCACTGAACATGACGTTGCCCCACATTCTTAGGTTCCACTCTCGGTGCTGTCGACACCAGCGCAAACGGGCCTGGCGGTGAAGGGCAGTCATTGCAGGCTTCCTGGCACACCTGTGACTGGCATACACCTGCCAGCACTTGAAGCTCAAAACGAGAGTGAATACCAACAGGAAGAATATTGCAGGGGATTTTGGCACATTTTTTTGGGCCGCTACCCACACGGTTAGCTGTGTTGCTCATTCCACGAATGCATGATCCTTACAAGTTGTACCTTGTTGTAAAGGTGACTAATCAGGCTTTCTAACGATATAAAATGCAATACCAATTGGTATTATTAAAGGGGAGGAATAATCGACCGAAATAACGTTTCCAAACTTTTTTTGAGGAGTTTATATACAGATCCTTTCCAAAAAATTTGAATATCATGGAAAAGTTCTTTTTTTCCATAATTCCATTCAAAAGGTGAAACTTTGATAGATTATAGATTCATTATACACAAAGTGAAATATTTCTAGCCTTTATTTGTTTCATTTTTCATAATTTTGTCTTACAGCTCCAGAAAACCCCCAAAACAGTATTTCAAGAAATTAGAATAGTGTGTTGAAAATCAGCATTTACTTCAGTTATTTCAGAGAATGAATGTTTTAGACTGAGTGTCACACTATCATCTAATTTACTCAAAACACCTGCAAAGTTTATCTCAGTTTGGTTCAGTATGGGGAAGACTGCCGACTTGACAATTGGCCAGAAGTCCATCATTGACACCCTCCAGAAGATGGGTAAGCCACAAAAGGTCATCGCTAAGGAGGCTGGCTGTTCACAGAGTGCAGTGTCCAAGCATATCAATAGAAAGTTTAGTGGAAGGGAAAAATGTGGCAGGAGAAGGTGCACAAGCAAAAGAGATGACCGTAGGCTTCAGCGGATTGTCAAGCAAAGACGATTCCAAAATTTTGGCGGAGATGCAGAGGGAGTGGACTGAGGCTGGATTCAGTGCTTCAAAAACCACCACGTACAGACGTATCCGGGGATGGGCTACAACTGTCGGATTCCTCGAGTCAAGCCACTCCACTCATTCTCTGAAATAACTGAAGTAAATGCAGATTTTCGACACACTATTCTAATTTCTTGAAATACTGTTTTGGGGGTTTTCTGGAGCTGTAAACCAAAATTATGAAAAATGAAACAAATAAAGGCTAGAAATATTTCACTTTGTGTGTAATGAATATCACTTTTTGAATGGAATTATGGAAGAAAAAAAAACTTTTCCATGATATTCAAATTTTTTGGAAAGGATCTGTATATATAGCCTATAATATGAATGAAAAAAAAAATTTTGGTCCCTGCACTTTTGAAATGATTCTGGCGCACCTGATATGTGGTATTTCCTGCAGAAATGGGGGATTTGGGTCAAATAGTTGAGCCAGGAGTTGTAGTAGCCTATGCAAGTGTAGCGGGGTGTAGCTTGGCTAGTTCGCTAGTAAGCACAGTGAGGTGCAGTAAAGCAAAGGCCTTGTAGCAGGTTACCATGACAACACTCTCTGGCGACGCAACCCTCAGGGTCAAAATAACGACGTTACCCTTAGCTATTGGCGATGTCATCTTTAGCTGATTGGTAACGCGTTCGCTTACGAGTGAGAGGAGCGGGGTTCAAATCTCACCTTGGACTTCTGAGTAAGCTTCTCTCTTTCTATACGGTTACATCTAGGCAAAGAAAGAAAAGGAAAAAACCAGGAAGCTGCGACAGAAAAGTGCCAAGGAAGAAGAGTCCTAATAGCTACATGCACAAAGGCAAGTCCCGCATTACTCCAATAAAACACATTGGAGCAAAGAGGTCTCCTACAGAGCCTAGACCTAACCATACCGGCTAAGCAAACAAAGGCAAAAATAATACCAAACACAAAACAATACAGAAGCCCCGAACAAAGGAAACGGGGGCTTAATTAGCTCAGAGGTAACCACGCACAGGTGTGGATGCTGAGAGAAGCTCCACAAAAAAGACAGGGCGGAGCAAACATCCACTAAAAGGGCAGCGCCCTAGCGTGGCTACCGAGGGAAACGACCGCAAGGGAAGAAATCGTCAAAAACCATGACACTGTTTTTGAATTGTAGAGAAATCTGTAGCAACAGCAAACATTTTAAAACCTGTACATTTTCTAAAGTAAACTTTACAACAAAGTATAAACATATCCTTTCTGGAGTGTAATTATTTGTCAACTGTTTAAAACATTAGGCTAATTGAAATGAAATGTTATTCCATTTATAGTTTGAATGACCACAATCTCTTCACATGCTTCACAGGGCCAAGTTGCATTAAATAATTTAGGAAAGTTTGTCATGGTTTATGACCTTTTTCCCTTGCGGTCATGTTCCTTGGGTCGCCACACGTGGGCGCTGCTTCGTTGGTGGAGTTCTGGCTCCGTTCCTTCTTCTCGTGAAGAAGTCTCATCAGCGTTGCACAACTGTACATGGTTGCCGGTGAGCTATATAAGCCTTCCGTTTCCTTCATTCGGGGCTTCGAGATTGATTGTTGATTGTGATTGTTTGTTGTTTGTGCTGTGTTGTTTGGCATTATTTGTGCTGTTTTGTGTGTGGTTTATTTAGCCCTTTTAAAGTTTTAAGCTAGTATGATTAGGTCTAGGGTTTTAAGGAGACCGTTTTGCTCCGCTGTGTTTTATTGGAGTTTTGCGGGACTTGCCTTTGTGCTTTGAGCTATCAGGTTGTATTCCTTTTTTTGTGCTCATTTCAGTCTCCGCTTTCTGGTCTGTCCTTTGTTTGTCGTTTGCCCCTTTTCTGTCTCTTTCTCCTCTCTCTGTCTGCTGTCTTTCGTGAAAGCAAGAGGAGTTTTGTTTACTAAGAGACAGGGTGTTTTATCATACTGACTTTAGGGCTCTACAGGGTGTGTATTTTTGTTCGAGCTTGCGCTAGTCTGATAGCCGATAAATCCGGTGCAGCTGTCCTTTCGGCCTTCTGTGCCTTTCTCCGTGTGTGGAGTTTTGGGCGATTTTGTTCGGAACTGTAGTTCTGTTCACCCTTCGGTACATGTCTTCCCATAGGGAGACCGGGCAATGTTGTGGACATGTTTGCGTGTGACTGCGAGTCTCAATGTAGCCTTGGAACATAAATTATCGGTTCCTTGGCCTCGTTACATTTCCCCTTACTGAGAGGCAGGGTGTGTATTTGTGTTTGAGCTTGCGCTAGTCTGATAGCCGATAATTCCGGTGCAGCTGTTCTTTCGTCTTTCTGTGCCTTTCTCCGTATATGGAGTTTTGGGCGATTTTGTTCGGAGCTGTGGTTCTGTTCGCCCTTCGGTACATGTCTTCCCATGGGGGAGACCGGGCGATGTTGTGGACATGTTTGCGTGTGACTGCGAGTCATCTCTGTTCCTTCGCCTCTCCTTACATTCCTCTTTACCAAGAGGCAGGGTTTTTATTTTCTATTAACTCGTTTTGGTCTTTTAGCCGGTAACTGTCCGGTGCAGCCTGTCCTGTTCGTTCCTTTTTGTACCTGTCTCTGTACATGGAGTTTGACGATTTTGTTCGGAACTATGGTCCGGTTTCGTCTTTCGGTGCATGTCTTCCTATGGGGAAG